>SJYT01026244.1:175192-315794 GCA_006410635.1 Cephalophus harveyi | reverse complement strand
TGATCTCCTTCAGAATGGACTGGTTGGATCTCCTTGCAGTCCAAGGGACTCTCAAGAGTCTTCTCCAACACCACAGTTCAAAAGCATCAATTCTTTGGCGCTCAGCCTTCTTCACAGTCCAACTCTTACATCCATACATGACCACAGGAAAAACCATAGCCTTGACTAAACGGACCTCAGTTGGCAAAGTAATATCTCTGCTTTTGAAAATGCTATCTAGGTTGGACATAACTTTTCTTCCAAGGAGTAAGCGTCTTCTAATTTCATGGCTGCAGTCACCATCAGCAGTGATTTTGGAGCCTAAAAAAATAAAGTCTGGCACTGTTTCCACTGTTTCCCCATCAGATGAGAATTTTAAAGTCACTATTATAAACACCAGAATAGGCAGAAATGATTAAAGGGTTTCTCTTCAGTTGAACTGCCCTTTTCCAAGTCCTTTGGCTAGAGAGCAGGTTTTCTCTTGGAGATGTTCTTTTTGTCTGTGCTCATTAGTATTTCTAGCTTGCAGAACACCCAGGCCAGGATATATAGGAAGCAAGAACCCTGCCTCTGCTCCCCCCAAGAAAATCATTGTGGTGTGGCTCCTCATATTCCAAGATCCCTGGTCAGTCTGCCATCTTTTCTCCACTTTTGAGAATCTTCTGGTAGGTGACTCAGTATTTTGTCTAGGAATTTTTGCTGTGATCAGTGGGAAGGAGTACAATGAAAATGAATTTACTCCATCTTGTTCAGAACCAGAACGTGCAATTTGTTTTTAAACAAATTGAAGAAGAACTGAGGATAGAAGGTTGGAAAGATGGCTATATACATAAAATGAATCAAGTATGGTAAACTGTTAATGGCAGAATCTTGGTGCAAGTATATGGGTGTTATCTATAAAATTCTTTCAACTTTGTTATATATATGAAATTTTTCATAATAAAGTGTTGGGTAGGATTTTCTGATCAAAATAAAAATTCAGGAAATTTTTAAAGACCTATACAATGCAAAGAGAAGCAAACAATTCCTCTGTTGAGTGAAAGAGAGGTACTGGAAATTTGCTCTGTAAGTTACCACATTAGCTGGAATGAGCAGCTATTAGAGAATAACAGCTCTGTGTAAAATCTTTAGCCAGATGTATGCTACTTCTCATTTTTAATAGCTTACTGTGTCCATTGCCTGGTCCTTAGGGCTTGTCATCTTTGCACCCCTAAGAGCAATTCCATCGGAGTTAACAAGTATAATGAAACTGAGCTACTCAAGTAGCTAAAGAACAATTAATGTTGGGGAGGGACTAAATTCTTTATTTGAAATGAAAATAAGAGAGAGAGATATCTCTTCAAAATTGAATCTTTATTTCTGAAAAAAATAATTGACACACAGAATAAATGTGAAGGGTCCAATCTGAGCCGAACTGGGGACAGAGTTATGTCAATGACCTCTTAAGGCTGAACGTTTGTTTGTTTGGACTTTGGACACAAAGTCCACTCTATTATTAAAGAAAATTTTTAAATAAATTAATTTTAAAATAAATGTATTATTATTTATAATTAATTTTTAAAAAGACACACAGTGACCATTTCCACAGAATAAAGGGTCTTAGGAATGCAAAGCAGTCCAGGACACTGATTCTCCTTATTCTTCCCACAGATATAAACAGGACATTTGGCAGATGGTAGGGAAAAGCACAGGCATGGGAACAGGATGGACTGAATCCTGGCTCTTTTCTGCTAACTAAATGACACCCGGTCAGTGTCTACAGTTCTTGGCATCTCAACAGCCCATCTGTAAAATGAATACAATGAACACTGAAATAAGGATTAAATGAAATGATAAATATAACATGCTCTCTCACCTATCTAGAAATGTATTTAGGCACACACTTTGTTAATTCTGGGGAGGATGAAATGGAAAGAACAAGTGCTATTCTATTCCGTTTACACACTGATGACAATTAATCAGGAACTCTAGGTGAGTGAAACAATGGTCTCTCACGTTTCCTGTCAGGACGACACCAGCAGTACCCGCCTCCTAGACGGACCCTGGCTGCTTTGTTGGCTGGATTACTCTGTGGCTGGGCTCTCCTGGGCCAAGGCAAAATTATTCGTTAAGGCTGAGCTGACTGAGTCAGCAGCTACACTAGAAAGTTGACGGAACTCTCCTAGGTTTTCTTCTAGAAAGGCCTACCCTAAACCTACCTGGCATGAGCTCAACCAGAATTTTCAACATAATGGTATGAAACCTCATCAACAATAGCCTCTCTCCAGTGGGAGATGTAAGTTTTACATGTGGGCTTCCCAAGGCGGCGCTAGTGGTAAAGAATCCACCTGCCAATGCAGGGGCTGCAAGAGATGGGGGTTCAATCCCTGGGTCTGGAAGATCCCCTGGAGTAGGAAATGGCAGCCTACTCTAGTATTCTTGCCTGGAAAGTTCCATGGGCAGAGGAGCCCGGCAGGATACAGTCCACGAGGTCGCAAAGAGTCAGATGCGACTGAGCACATGCATTTTAAAAAACGGCCACCTTAATTTTTTTTTTTTTTTTTTTAGCAATAGATTCTAAATGGCTGAATATGTTGTTTGGTAAAATGTCTTAAGATTCTTTTATTCTTGTAACAAAATAACAATGAATGTAGTGACTAAAACTGTCATTTAACATTTACCTTGAGTCTTTCACTGATATCGTTGATCCTCACAATGCCTGAGCCCACATGCCCCTCAATCCAATAGTCATGCCCCCAATTTACGCAATTAGCTTCATAAAAAGACCAGCTGGAGGCACCTTTCCACTCTTCACAAAATGAATCCAGCCTTTCATTTTGGCCAGCTTTATGCTCACTTCCTGACATTCTCCTTCAGTCCAGTTCTCAGCCCCATGGTGACTTTATCTATAGGCTCATTTAATAATCGGGAACCTGTCAACTGTCCTCTTCTTTGGCTCTGATTTCTGGCTTCCTTCATTACCTGGGAACAGTATCTGCCCCACTGACTACACTCCTTTAAGGCACAGTGTACACATATTTTGCTAGGCTTAGTTTTTGAGGACAGGCCTGAGCAGCCAATATTTCCAAACTGGTTTATACACCAGTCTAAACACTTTCACTTTTCACTTTCATTCACTGGAGAAGGAAACGGCAACCCACTCCAGTGTTCTTGCCTGGAGAATCCCAGGGACGGGGGAGCCTGGTGGGCTGCCGTCTATGGGGTCACACAGAGTCGGACACGACTGACGTGACTTAGCAGCAGCAAACACTTATGTCCTATTGAAGCTTTCAATCCATTCACGGTTAGGGACCAAAATGGGGGAATCTCCAGAATTAACAAACATGGCAGTCAGTTTCTGCCTATTTTTCACGCTACTGGTTTATTACAGGCATTCTCCTTTACCTCCGCCTTTGGCTCAGCTGATTCATTAGAGGTATCAAGTTGTTCCTTGGCTTGGGCCATCTGAGTCATCAATCTATCCATATGGGACTGGATGTCAGCCAGTATCTCAGTCACATGAGCTGTGGCCATTGCTTCCTGGATATCCACCAAATGAAGGGCCTTCTGCTCCTCATCCGCAATCACTTTTTGAACTTTCTTAAATTCTTGCTGTATAAATACCTTCATCTGGTCCCGGGTTACCTACAGAACAGAGACAAGTAAGAATATGTTGGACACGCAAAGACATGGGAGAGTAGGCCTATTATTCTAAATGCTAGGTAGCCCTGGCCACAACACAAACCGTGGGTCCTATCCGATCCCAAAGTTTTGGGAATATCCTCTGAACAATGTTTCTCGGATATTGTTGATGAATTTCCTGCTAGTCTTTTTGCTTTTTTCATTCTTTAGGAAGTGATTCCTTGTCCTTCCTTTTTACATTTTGGTTTTCATACCAGTAATACATAATTACTTTTTAAAAATTTAATAGGTATTGTTGTTCTTGTTTAGTTGCCCAGTCGTGTTGACTCTTTGTGACTCCGTGGACTGTAGCCATTCAAGCTCCTCTATCCATGGGATTTTCCAGCAAGAATACTGGAGTGGGGTGCCATTTCCTTCTCTAGGGGATCTTCCCCACCCAGGGCCTGAACCCATGTCTCCTATATTGCAGACGGATTCTTTGTGTATATTAAAAAAGAGAGAGAGAAATTCCTCTTCTCTTTCTTTCCCAATACCATTTTCCTCCTCAGTGGGTAATTACTGTTAACAGTCTGATACATGCCTTTCTGGTCATTATGTGTGTGTGTGTGTATATATATACACACACACATATATATATACATACACAGGCATACCTTGGAGACACACAGGTTCTGCTCTAGACCACCACAGTAAAGTGAATATTACAATAAAGAGTCACACAAATTTTTTGGCTTCCCTGTACATATAAAAGTTATATTTATACTACACTGTAGTCTATTAAGTATGCAAGAGCATTATGTTTACAAAAATAATATATATACTTTAATTTAAAAATACTTCATTGCTAAAAAATGCTAACCATCATTTGAGCCTTCAGCAAGTCATAAACTTTTTATAATGGTAACATCAAGATCACTGATGAAAGACCAACAAGATAACAGACACAATAATAATGAAGAAGTTTGATATGCTGCAAGAATTACCACACTGTGACACAGGGAGAGAAAGTGAGCACACGCTGTTGGGAAGAGAGTACTGCTCAATGCAGGGCTGCTGCAAACCTTCAATTTGTAAGACACGGTATCTGCAAAGCACAACGACATGAACTGCAGCAAAACGAAGTATACTGGACACATACAGACAATGCCATTGCTTTTATGTAATGGATCATGGTGAACACATGGTTCCGTGTCTTGATTTCTCACTTAAAAAGTTAGTATATACAGAGCAACTTCATTCATTGTATTATTTTTAATGCCTGTATGAAACGGGTATATATAGGTATGGACATCTATATTTAGAGAGATAAAAGAATAAATATATCCATTAAATATTTCTCTTCTTTATAGAAATACAAGATATTTCCAAACTTTTGCTTTTATGAACAGGACAGCAATGAACATCAATGGCCATACCTCTTAATATTTGCATATGAATTTCTTTAGAAACCTTTGGAAACACTGAATCAATTTATATACATATTCTAAAACTACTGACTGACACTGCCAAACTGTCCTCCAAAAAAAGTGCACCAATTACACTCCCGCCGTGTGTGAAGAATGCATTTTCCTACACTTTCCCCAAGAGTGGATAATATCAAGTCTTTAAATTTTTACTCTCTCATGAGTGAAATATATTATTGTTTTAGTTTGCAACAACTGTAGAATAAATAAAATATGACTCCGCTGCATTTGGCTAGGGCATAAGGCAAAGAAAATGAGAAACTACCAAATCTGAACTTCTAAATGCCATATCTTGCCAGCAACTACACGTATTGCTGTTTCCTCATAACTATGTTTATTTTATGAGTATTTTTAAGCAGCTATGCTAAAGCGAAACCTCCAGTACTTTGGCCACCTCATGCGAAGAGTTGACTCATTGGAAAAGACTCTGATGCTGGGAGGGATTGGGGGCAGGAGGAGAAGGGGACGACAGAGGATGAGATGGCTGGATGACATCACAGACTAGATGGACGTGAGTCTGAGTGAACTCCGGGAGATGGTGGTGAACAGGGAGGCCTGGCGTGCTGCGATTCATGGGGTCGCAAAGAGTCGGACACGACTGAGCGACTGAACTGAACTGAACTGATGCATACTGAGTAGCTGGGCTAGGAAACAGGGAAGAGGCAGAACAGTAGACAAAAGGACAAGAGCCAGTAGAGAATTTTAAAGCTGAAAGAGAAAGTAGCTGTCATTTAAGCGAACTCCCGTCTTTCACAGATGAGGAAGCAGACCCAGCTGTAATCTTGTAGGAGACACTGAGTTCTCCGGTCTTCTCGCTCCCAGTCTGGTGCTCTGTTCACTATAACAGTCTGTCAGAAGGGAAGTCAAACTGGGAAAACCTAAAAAGGAGACTAGGAGAGAAAAAGACTACAGGAGAGAGGAAGATGAGGCCATTTTCTATTAGCCTCTTAAAAACTGAAATAGGCTTGATACTTTAAGCAGCTTTTGTAACACTGCCATAAAAAACGTCAAGGCAAAATAAGGCCTGAAGGACACATATCCATTCACACCGCAACTGACGAAGTGACGTAAGCCCTCATGAATTCACATACTCTTTGCAGGAACTCTCCCCAGTGCTAAAAAAAAGGGGGGAGAGGGAGTGTTAAATGTTATTAATGTCCCTCCAAGTTCTTTATCAGATTGAGAACTGTGATGTGTTTATTTATATAATTCCTTTTTATTTTTAGTGTATATATTTCAAGGGTATTATGCTTTATGGTAATCATTTATCAGTGAATCTGGATCCCTACCCTTGAAACAAATTTAGTCTTACAAGACCTCTCTTTAGAGACTAAATCTTTAACTAAGGCATAAACTTTTTGAATTCCTAAGAAAAGCTCTTCCAAGTGACTAAAAATGGAGAGCATAATAAAAACTGATTTGTAACCTACAGAGAAGGCTCTTGCAAGTCCCTTGGACTGCAAGGAAATCCAACCAATCCATCCTAAAGGAGACCAGTCCTGGGTGTTCATTGGAGGGACTGATGTTGAGGCTGAAATTCCAATACTTTGGCCACCTCATGCAAAGAGTTGACTCATTCGAAAAGACCCTGATGCTGGGAGGGATTGGGGCAGGAGGAGAAGGGGACGACAGAGGATGAGATGGCTGGATGGCATTACAGACTTGATGCACATGAGTTTGGGTGAACTCCAGGAGTTGGTGATGGACAGGGAGGCCTGGCATGCTGCGATTCATGGGGTTGCAAAGAGTCAGACACCACTGAGCGACTGAACTGAACTGAACTGAACCTACTTCACTAGACATCACATATACATGTGATATGAAGCTAAGAAGCGGACATCACAGTCAGGAAAGGTGGGGATTACATTACAGTAGGCGAATAAATCATGGTTTTTAAATTTTAAATTATCTCTTTTCCTTTACTTGACATAGGTTTTTCAACCTTTATTTTATGCAATTAATTTTTATACAGATTAGGTCACAGATTTGAAGGCAGAATACTTTATAAAACCTTTATGCCTTCTTCTCACTCCGATTCTCTACTAATCAACAATAGGCATTCTCCAGCCTAGTTCAAAATGGCAAGAACAAACTTTTGGGTCATGGCATGCATTTAAATCCAAAGCCCAAAGGAGAGACTCCTCAGAGGATTAGGCCACTGGTAGGTTAACAGGTTGAGTACTCTGGAGAAAGGACCCCTACCAATGGCAGAAATGAAACAGCTTTCAAAACTTCCTTTCAGGTTTCATTTTACCCCATCATCAGAACTCCATCCTGCTATAAACTTCACAATTCTCCAGGAGCAACCAGCCCTTCACATCAGCACTGATGGCTGGGAGCCACTGACATCATTTCTGAGTAGGCTTCCTAGAATTTAGGTAGTCTCTATCCTACAGCTTCCTAAAGATGACAGTGACAGTCTTTACTCTTGACTATACTACACGCAAATTATGTCAAAAGAAAAAGTTCTTCATAAGCAAAGAAGACAGAAGGCCGGATGATAAGACTGGTGATGTAGAAGTTTCCTTTTAATAGAATCTCCTAGTAATTGTCACACCTTTTTAAAGCCACAGAACTTCCCTTGCCCCAAACAAAGTCCTAATGTAGAACCCCGAAGTATAATAGAGCCCAAAGTAAAACCACTCTGGTTAAAAGAAAAACCTCCTCTTCCTCCCTGAAGTGCTTCCCGGGGCACTGGAGGTGCTCTCCAGGAAAATCGCACCTGAGTAACCTGGATCCCCTACACAAATGAAACCATAAAAAGAGTTTACTCTCTTTGGTCAACTGATTGTTCCCTAAGTTGTTAAAACTTTAAAGCCCTAGGTTATACGCAAGTTGATATATCTTTCTTGTAGGTATATTCGGTGGGAAAAAAATAGCATTTTCTAAAATTACTTAAACACAGCATTGTAATATCAAAGAATAAGCAGCTTATTTGTGAATGGTCAGAACTAACTAGTGAACATCTGATTGCTCTTACTAGAGCTGAGTCCAACTTTCTGGTGAGGGCAAAAAAAGCCCCAGAGAGGTACAGTCACAAAGTATGGTTTAGAAACCAACTTGCCTCTAGTCTAGGTCTGGTGTACCTTCTGCTGTAACATGTTGCCTCTAAGGATCCCTTTCTGCCTGCTTCAAGTTCTTCATATTTATTTCTTCTTAATTGAGATATTTCTGCTATTAACAGGTTGCTTCTGTTATCATCCCCATTAGGACATTATTTTCCCAAAGTGAATCTTGGGACGAAAGATGTACATTTGAAGAGTTAAGTCTCATCCCCTGGTACTTTCTATATGCTCTTATAGTTAACATTTCTAAGCCAAGCCAGACCCCAGAGGTATGCAGACTGGCACTTTACATATACATAATTAAACACATAAAACCCTGAATTAAGAGCTTGGACTTGGAAACACTACCATTCAATGGGTTTGACATGAACTGGAAGTCATTAACTCCTCATTAGCTGGCCTGTAGGAAACCAAGGATAAATTTACTTTTTATTATAGGAAGATTATAAAAACAACAAGCATACTAGCTAGAAAGCTGATGGCTTAAGAAAGATCTGTTCCAGAAAAGTGTTGCTGAGATGAACTGAGAAAGATGGAACACGGTCAGGAACAGGAAGCTACACAAAAGCAACACATCTGAGTCTACCCTGATTGAAGCTTCCAGAAATACTTGCTCTATTAGTCAAATCTCCTACAAATAACTTTAAAGCAGCCCAATAAAAAAAAAAAAAAAAAGTTTCCAGTGGAACTTTTTCAATGCTATAATCTGCCCTCACTCCCACAACACAGTACCCTCTCAGTATGCCAGTGTCCACGTAAACTTCCAGGTAGGGAATCTCAAAGTTAGGGCTGCCAGTATAGCTTGTGGATTTATTCTGGCATTTTTGCCTCAAGAGAGCTCCTTGCAAACCTCTGCCAAGCTCCAGTGAGGGCAGACAAGGAAAGAGCTTCATCAGCAAGAAGGACAGAGTCCTTTTTCAGTGGATGCCTGGATCTCCCATCTCCTGTGTTTTTTCTGTATGAGGGGAATAGCCAATATTTATGAATAAAACAACTGTCCATTCCTAAGGCTTGGAAAATTATCTAACAGAAGCTTCCCTTGTGGCTCAGACAATAAAGAATCTGCCTGCAATGTAGGAGACCCGCGTTCAGTCTCTGGGTTGGGAAGATCCCCTGCAGAAGGGAATGGCTACCCACTCTAGTACACTTGCCTGGAGAATTTCATGGACAGAGGGGCCTGGTGGGCTACAGTCTATGAGGTGGCAACAAGCTGGACACGACTGAGTGACTAACACTTTCACTATACTTCACTTTTAGAAGCATAGCAGATAAGAACTATGAAAAAAAAAAATCCCCCAAACTATGAACCACATTCTATTACCAACATTCTGAGAGATGACAAAAATTTTCCTAACAATGGTTAGAAGCTTGGATTGCTTGGATTTTACAATGGGGCATTGAGAAGCATAGTGAAAAGGTTATTAAAATGAACATTTAATCTCCTCCCAAACCATTTTTCTCATCATCAGAAGCCTCTAGACAAAAGTAGTCATTAGTGTCTTCTTTACCGTCTTTCCTCACTTTGTTAAGAGTACCATGGGATCGCTACCTCAGCTATCATTTAGTTATTTCAAGTATCCACTCAATGAAGTAATAATGATATTTACTGTTCCAGTTATTATTTGTATTATAAAGACTAGAAAAAACACGGCTTCCCTGGTGGCTCAGTGGTAAAGAATCTGCCTGCCAATGTAGGAGATGCAGGTTTGATCCCTGGGTGGAGAAGATCTCCTGGAGAAGGAAATCGCAACCCACTCCAGGATTCTTGCCTTGAGAATTCTGTGGACAGAGGAGCCTGGCAGGCTATAGTTCGCGGGGTTGCAAAGAGTCGGATACGACTGAGTGACTAACACACGCCAGGATTCTTGCTTGGGAAATTCCATGGACAGAGGAGCGTGGCGGGCTACAGTCCATGAGGTCACAGTCAGACGCAACTTGGCAACTAAACAACAGCAGCAAAACAAACACATCAAAATGTCTGAGGGTGGTTATGTCTGAGTGCTGGAATTAAGAGTACTTTCCTTTCTTTTTTTTTACTTTTAAGTTCACATTTTCTACAATAATGTGCGATACTTTTTCTTTAAGAGTAATTTTTAAAAAGAAATATGGCTCAAAGAAAGTTAAGTCCTCAATAAGACATTAGCAAATCAAACCCAAAAATGTATAAAAGGAATTATATACCACGACTTAGAGGGATTTACCCCATGTATGCAAGGCTGGTTCAACATTTGAAAATCAGTTCATCTAATCTATAATCAACAGGCTAAAGAAGAAAAATCACATGACCATATCAATGTGAAGTGAAGTTGCTCAGTCGTGTCCGACTCTTTGCGACCCCACGGACTGTAGCTTACCAGGCTCCTCCCTCCACGGGATTCTCCAGGCAAGAGTACTGGAGAGGGTTGCCATTTCCTTCTCCAGGGGATCTTCCTGACCCAGGGATTGAACCTGGGTCTCCCACATTCCAGGCAGACACTTTAACCTCCAGACAAGCTTGCCTGGTTAGATACAAAAAAAGCACTTGACAAAATCTAATATCCATGTACGATAAAAACTCTCAGCGGACTAGAAATAGGGAAGAACTTTCTCAACTTCATAAAAAAGTGTACTAAAAAAATCTACAGTTAATGTCATATTGTGTAGTGAGAAACTGATTTTTCCAGCTAAGATCAAGAACAAGGCAAGGACGTTTTATCTTACTTCTCCTTTTCAAAAGACAAAAGGAAATAAAAGGTTTATAGGTTGAGAAGGCAGAAATAAAGCAGCCTCTGTTCACAACTGACATGATTATTTATGTAGAAAATCTGAAAGAATCATCAAAAAAAAGCTCCCAAACTAATAGGCAGTTATAACAACACTGCCAGACATAAAGCTAATATATAAAAGTCAATCACTTTCCTATATATACCATCAATGAACGTAGAATTTGAATTTAAAAACACAATACCATTTAAATTAGCACCCCAAAAATGAAAGACTTAGGTATAAATCTAATAAAATATGTACAAAATCTGTATAAGGAAATCTATAATGAAAGAAATTAAAAGAAAAAATAATAAAAGTAAAGACAGTCCGTATTCATAGATAGGAAGACTAAAAATTGTCAGGGTCTAATTAGCTGATTCAGTGAGTGACCTGAAGTGTGAAGTCATTGACTTTTAAGAAATACCAGGCACATCAATGACATATAGACATCACCACAATATAGTGGAAAGATATCTGCTTTAAGACCTTGTATAACTACAGCAACACCAACCCTTACTATACTGCTCTTATGGCAGAGTAAGGAGATGGGGTTAGGAGCAAGGCCAGGTGACTCAGACGGCATGCCTAACATTCGCCTGCTTTCTGTCACTGGACATTCTCTTGCCCCTTAATCTGTGATAAAGACAGGGTCTTATGAATCATAATAATGAAGATGTTAAGAGGGACTATGTGCAAGCAGTGTTCCAAGTGCCATCTCAGACGTGTTTCTGATTTAATCCTCAGGGAGGCAATAGTACTTTCATTTTATGGGGAGGGGAAATTGAAGCCCCCACTGATGAAGTCACTGTCTGGTGTTACACAGCAGGTAAGCTATGGAGCAAAGATTCACTGCAGGTCAGCCTGATCTAGGTCATCACACTGAAAACCACTCTATCTAGTTACCTCCTTCCTCTGAGAACTAGGATGAGACCCCTGGAAAGCAACGTGGCACAGAAGAGAGCACTTGTGATGGGAAGTCAGTGGCCAGGATAGCATTCAGGTCTGTCTTTAAGAATTAACCAGCTGCGTGACTTTGGATAAGTCAGGGAATCTCTTAGGGCCTCAGGCTACTGAGCTATTAAAAGTGAAAAGCTAAACTCAGTCTTCCTTTTATCTCTAAAATGATAGAGCTGCACAAATGTTGCACTCTTGGAACTAATTCACTAATCCAGATTTGCCTCTAATCACATTTGTTGCTAAAACAAGAGGGGGCATCAGAGGAGTAGGAAAATGACCTAGAAATTGTTAGCCTGATACAGTCAAACTGAGAAGTAAAGAAGAATGCAGAATAAGGCTTTTCCTATGGCAATGCTGCCCTCTCAAGAGATCATCCTCTCTCCTACCTTTAACCACCAAGCTTATTTAGAAAGTCACATAAAACTTGCTTCCCGGTCTCCTCCAGCACTGAAGACTCTCCTGGTTGCTGACTCCCTCTGCTCTCACGATTGGCCTCTCTGTACCATACGCCACTGCTGATAGCCCTCAGTCTTCAATTTCTCTTCTCCCATGGTTTCTGCGACCTGGACTTCCCTGGCTTTATGTTCATCAGCTTCATCCCCACAAACTTTACACATCCTCTCCAGACGACTGTGACTGAGGAAACTACAAGGGTTTTTCAACCTTGGCACAACTTACATCTATTGTTGGTATTTGCTGTGGGGGGAAATGAACTGTGCTTTGTAAAATATGAAGCAGCATCCTTGGCCTCTGTGTAGTAGATGATACATTGCTCCCTATCCCCAATTAATGCAAACAAGAGTCTTCAGACATTGTGAAATGTCCTCTGGAGACAAAACTGCTTTCTCTCCATAACTTCCTCCTTAGTAGTTTCATCTCATCTTTGCAATTCAACTACCACCTCAATGGAGATGGCTCCAAAGCCTGGGTTTTCTCTCTACGTCTCCAGTCTCACAATTCCTTTTGATGTGTATCTCTACCTGGATACTTTCCTATTACTTAAACCATCAAGCATCAAACGGAATCCTCATCCTCCTCATCGTCACTGCTACCCTTTTGAGCACTTACATATTACACACTATTCTAAGCACTTTACATGCTGTTTCAATTAATCATCACAACGATATCATGAGGTAGCAATTCTTATTATAGCAGTTTTATAGATGAAGAAACTGAGGTTGAGTGGGGGTAAGAAACCTGCCCAAATTCACACACAGAGCAGGTGGCAAATTTGGAGCTTGAACTCACATAGTTCGATTGCATAATCTGCTTTCTAAACACAACATTATTCTTTCATATCTTCCATTCAAACCTTGTCTGTTCCCTTCTCCCTGTTAACAATATCAAAGTTTAGGCAGTCACCCCAGCTTTAAACTCTGGAGTCAGGTTTTATTTTCTCCACTAGATAATAAGTGGACTTAATATCTGGAGAAAAGAATTATGACATCTTTGCTTAGGGTCTGGCACATAATGGCAGTCAATACCTTCTGACCAAGTGTCAGAAGCCATCCCACACCTGTCTCTCCACCACAGGCTGGCTGAAGAAGCCTGCCCTTATACAAATGAATCCCTTTTCTTGCACCGTCTCCCATTACTCCCCACTAAATAACTATACCCGCTCTCTAGACCCAAACACTCCGTTTGAGCTCCGCCTACCCCATCCCCACCTAGACCCACCTGCGTTAAACTAGCCCCACTCTCACTTGCACCACTAATTTTCTGAAACAAAATTCTAAGTCACAAAGGGCTTCTGAGTGATTTGAAGAAACTCTTTAGGATTCCAATCCTACCTCCAACCTGTTCTCGGCCAGCTTTTTCTCCTTTCTCATTTTCACTTGGCCCAGAATCCTTGGCTTTCTAATCTTGACCTCAAATCCCACCTTAACCCTTTCAGACTTGGTAACTACATATGTCCTTCAAGCTCTCCTTCTTGGGTATTCAGACCTTAGATTTGCCTTACAGAGTCTTCAGCTAGGCTTGTATCTTTGACTTGCAGAATCACATTCTCATGGATAGGAGTCCCACGTTTCAGCTAGAATACTCCAGCCTTCCTCTATTTCTGCCAGAGTGCTTCTTCCTGAGATGATAAATTTTGGTACTTAAGCCTAAGTACTCTATTGTTCTTTATCAGCTTCATGTATTCAGTTCAGTTCAGTCACTCAGTCGTGTCCGACTCTTTGCGACCCCATGAATTGCAGCACGCCAGGCCTCCCTGTCCATCACCAACTCCCGGAGTTCACTCAGACTCACGTCCATCGAGTCAGTGATGCCATCCAGCCATTTCATCCTCGGTCATCCCCTTCTTCTCCTGCCCTCAATCCCTCCCAGCATCAAAGTCTTTGCAAGTGAGTCAACTCTTCGCATGAGGTGGCCAAAGTACTGGAGTTTCACCTTTTTAGCATCATTCCTTCCAAAGAAATCTCAGGGTTGATCTCCTTCAGAATAGACTGGTTGGATCTCCTTGCAGTCTAAGGGACTCTCAAGAGTCTTCTCCAACACCACAGTTCAAAAGCATCAATTCTTCGGCGCTCAGCCTTCTTCACAGTCCAACTGTCACATCCATACATGACTACTGTATAAGACCCGGCAATATGCTTCTTCTGAATATCCTCCCTTTTGTGGTTTTTCCCAACACACATAAACACACATGTACATGAGCGCACACATACACAGAATGTTAGAGACTCAGGACTATGTTTTCTAGAGGCTTGGTGCTCAAAAGATCCTAATAAACACCTGAATCTGCTAATCGGCTGTGAAGGGGACAGCAGCTGTGTGCTCTAGTCATCTGTGAGACACGGTTAGAGACCAACAAGCAGCCCTACACGAGAGACGGAGAGCTAACCACCACGGTTATGGCGTCAGTACAAGAACTCTCTCCTCCCAGGACTGCTTGCTCATGCTGTCGGCTGCTGTGAATTTCGTGCCAGGAGAACTTGATGAGGAACCTGGTGTCATGGCACTGAATGGATGCACCCCAGAACAATTCAAGAGGGATACTGGGCTCTCTCTGAATGGTACTGCTGCTTGCCCTTAAGATGCTTCTCTCTGCCTGACTCCAGGGTGGCAACAGAGAAAGTAGTCATGAGCTTCTGAGCAACACTTGGCTTGAGTGGACAGAAAAAAATTCTGGGTGCCCCTTGTACAAATGTGAAAGTAGACGAATGGGTCCCCAGAGACCTTTAACAAACATGAATACGAGTGAGAGCATCTACTCCGCCTTGTTTTCAGCTTTATTTCTTCCTTAACGTATATAGAAACCAGACAGATGGCTTCTGCCTCAGGAGTCATTGTTTGGGAAGTGGGAGGTAGGAACTGACCCTGAAAGTTTCAGGGGCAACTAAACAGAAACTATACTAGTTTTAAACCTCTTAGACTTAAATATACAAAGAAAGCCTATTTTATCTGTTGAAGATGAAAGCAATTTCAAAACAAGACCCACCTATCACCTCCCTTCTGGTTCTCTACCCAAACATCTTTCTTGCAAAGATATGCATGGCTCTCTGCATACCATAGAGACCACCAAACCAACACAACCCGAGTTACCAGGAATCCTCAAGAAAGGACACTGAGATGCAAGGCTCCTGTTTTCTGGGTCTTCTTTGCTATAGAGGGTCAGAATGGTAAAGCTGGTGGAGTCTGTGGTGATAGAGAAAGCTTTTAGTGTTGGCCCTGCTAACTCTGTGCTTCTGAAGCTCAGAAAGGGGTAAGTTTTTTCATTTGTAAAATGGGGCTAATAGTGTGGCTCTCATAGACATTTCTGTGACATTTATACAAAATAATACATGGGAAGAACTTAGTACTTTCTGGGAACCCAGACGTATCAGCAGAACTGCTCTGCTGGCCCAGGTAACAGTAACTGTGATCATTTAGGGGCTTCCCGCAAAGAGTCGGACACAACTGAGCAACTGAACTAAACTGCATAGCTCAGATGGTAAAGAATCCACCTGCAATGTCAGAGACCTGGGTTCAATCCCTGGATTGGGAAGATCCCCTGGAAAAGAGCATGGCAACCCACTCCAGTATTCTTGCCTGGAGAATCCCATGGACAGAGGAGCCTGGTGGCAACATTTATCGTGGGTTTTTCCTTTGGTACCCACTGAGCTCTCACAGATACATAGCTCCAGTCAGTTCTCCCAGAGAAAGAGAGCCCACACCCTTGGGAGTAGATTCTAATTTCCCACAGGAACCCGGGAAGACTTCCTCACAAAGCCTAGGCGCCGAAGAGGATGGAGTCAAGCCAGAAGTTCCTTGCCTCAGTTTCAGGAGATGGTCAAACTGTCACGGAGCCTTTTCTAGTTCGATAAGATTAGACACAATCTACTTCCATGACATGGACGCAAAGCACAGGAAGAGCAGGCAGGACAGGTCACACTCGCGCCTCCGCACCTGCACAGTCCGAAGGTAGAGTCAGCTGCTCAGCGTCACAGCTTGCCTCTATCACATTTGCTCTCTTTGGCTGACTGAAGCCCTAGGACACCTCCTCAAGGAGCTAACAACCTGCTAACCTAAGAACCACAGGGCCTGTTAGATAACTACAGTTCCGAAAATTCTTTTTGGGCCGCCAAGAGCCCTGAAACCAATCTTCATCATTTCTTATCTGTCTCTCAAAAGTTTCTGTTTTCAGGGTACTCATTAATAAAAACATAGTATGATTAGTCTCAGTTCAGTTCAGTAGGTCAGTCATGTCCAACTCTTTGGACCCCATGGACTGCAGCACGCCAGGCCTCCCTGTTCATCACCAATTCCTGGAGTTTACTTAAACTCATGTCCATTGAGTCGGTGATGTCATCCAACCATCTCATCCTCTATCATCCCCTTCTCCTCCTGCCCCCAATCTTTCCCAGCATCAGGGTCTTTTCAAATGAGTCAGCTCTTCACATCAGGTGGCCAAAGTATTACAGTTTCAGCTTCAACATCAGTCCTTCCAATGAACATTTAGGATTCATTTCCTTTAGGATGGACTGGTTGGATCTCCTTGCAGTCCAAGGGACTCTCAAGAGTCTTCTCTAACACCACAGTTCAAAAGCATCAACTCTTCAGCGTTCAGTTTTCTTTACTGTCCAAATCTCACATCCATACATAACCACAGGAAAAACCATAGCCTTGACTAGATGGACCTTTGTTGGCAAAGTAATGTCTCTGCTTTTTAATATGCTGTCTAGGTTGGTCCTAACTTTTCTTCCAAGGAGCAAGCGTCTTTTTATTTCATGGCTGCAGTCACCATCTGCAGTGATTTTGGAGCCCCCCAAAATAAAGTCTGACACTGTTTCCACTGTTTCTCCAACTATTTGCCAAGAAGCTATGGGACCGCATGCCATGATCTTTGTTTTCTGAATGTTGAGCTTTAAGCCAACTTTTTCACTCTCCTCTTTCACTTTCATGAAGAGGCTCTTTAGTTCTTCTTTGCTTTCTGCCATAAGGGTGGTGTCATCTGCATCTGAGGTTATTAATATTTCTCCCGGCAATCTTGATTCCAGCTTGTGCTTCTTCCAGCCCAGCATTTCTCATGATGTACTCTGCATTCTAAGGCCCACTTGACTTCACATTCCAGGATGTCTGGCTCTAGGTGAGTGATCACACCATCATGATCATCTGGGTTGTGAAGATCTTTTTTGTACAGTTCTGTGTATTCTTGCCACCTCTTCTTAATATCCTCTCCTTCTGTGAGGTCCATACCATATCTGTCCTTTATTGACCCCTTCTTTGCATGGAATATTCCCTTGGTATCTCTGATTTTCTTGAAGAGATCTCTAGTCTTTCCCATTCTATTGTTTTCTTCTATTTCTTTGCACTGATCAGTGAGGAAGGCTTTCTTATCTTTCCTTGCTATTCTTTGGAACTCTGCATTCAAAAGGGTATATCTTTCCTTTTCTCCTTTGCTTTTTGTTTCTCTTCTTTTCACAGCTATTTGTAAGGCCTCCTCAGACAGCCATTTTGCTTTGTTGCTTTTCTTTTTCTTGGGGATGGTCTTGCTCCCTGTCTCCTGTACAATGTCACAAACACCCTCTTCCAACAACACAAGAGAAGACTCTACACATGGACATCACCAGATGGTCAACACTGAAATCAGACTAATTATATTCCTTGCAGCCAAAGATGGAGAAGCTCTATATAGTCAGCAAAAACAAGACCAGCAGCTAACTGTGGCTCAGATCATGAACTCCTTATTGCCAAATTCAGACTTAAACTGAAGAAAGTAGGGAAAACCACTAGATCATTCAGATATAACCTAAATCGAATCCTTAATGATTATACAGTAGAAGTGAGAAATAGATTTAAGGGACTAGATCTGATAGACCGAGTGCCTGATGAACTATGATTAGGCTCACTTCTTAATTAAACTGAAGATTTAGTCAAATCAAATGAGGGAGGTAATTAAGTTCCAGTGCTTGAATAAAATCATCCTATTCCAATATCTGGGCTCTTTTGCCATAAAAGTAAAGGAAAGCATGGCATAGTTGATTTAACTTTTCCCCTAAAAGTCTGAACCAACTCAGACTGTATTTGTATACTATTCTCAACCCATCTTCTATAAGTAAAAAGTTAATGCTGCTGCTGCTGCTGCTAAGTTGCTTCAGTCGTGTCCGACTCCGTTTGACCCCATAGACAGCAGCCCACCAGGCTCCGTCGTCCCTGGGATTCTCCAGGCAAGAACACTGGAATGGGTTGCCATTGCCTTCTCCAATGCATAAAAGTGAAAATCTCCTATAATTAATACTAATTCTGTATAGCAATCACACAAAGGCAATTGATTGCCATCCCCAGCCCTGTGGCCTTGGACAAGTCATTAAACCTCTTATATATTTGCTTCTTCAATTGTAAAATGGGGGTTATAATGTGTATTTAATCAGATTGACCTGGGAATTAAGGTGATATCATAGAATCCGTTTCACCTACTAAAGAAGTAAAACAAAAGCCATTCAACGATGGGATGGTCATCAACTGGATCGTGGGGTTGAATGGCAGTTCTCCACATAACCACAGAGACTCAGAGACTTGATGGATTTTGCCCTTTGCCTAAATGCAGGTCTTAACCAGGGGAGAGGCCAGTTTTCAAATTTTACATTCATGTATACATACAAGCATCTATGGGGCTTCCTCATTGGCTCAGCAGTAAAGAATCTGCCTGCAATGCCGCAGATGCAGGTTCGATCCCTGGTTGAACTAAAAGGAAAAGGGGAGGGAGGGGGACAGGAAAGGAAGAGGCCCTTAAATAAAACTCTGGGTGTTTTTTTATCACTATTATCACAGTAAAGTTTTATATCTAGATACCCAGGCTCCTAAATTAAATGTCAAATACAATCCTGCGCTGGAAACGTGAAGCGTGGCTGCTGTGGGGGAGTCCGGACAGCTCCACTGCCTTCTTCACGTTGGCCACGTAATAGGCTTTTAAGCTCTGGCAGAGAGTATATTACCAAGGCTCCTGTCAGTGCAGAGGAGCTGGAGCAGCGGGGAGAAGGACATCACGATGTGTTAATTTTATTAAGCCATTTAAAGCTCAATTCCTTTGATTTCTAACAATGCTCAGCCCCCTAGGTGGCTCAGAGACCACGTCCACCTAGCTTTAAAATGCCTGGAGTGGATTTGTATGGTGCTTGTTAGGAGCTCGGGTGCTCCATGAGAAAGAGAACAGTCAAAATGTAAAGCAGAAAGGGAAGGGGAAGTCGGGAGGGAACCAGTATCTCAGTGGTATTTACTTTAAAAAGTGGGGTATATTTCCTAGTATGTCTCAAATGCCATACTTAATTTCTTTATTTTGATTTTTATTTGGCATCAGATAGTTATGCTAACTAGAGTTTGCTTCATAACAATAAACATAATGCTTCTATGCATTGATTTCTTATTTCTACTGGGAATCTATGGACAAACAGTCGCACACTCCCCGAGGCAGATATGTCTGCCTTGACTTGAACGGGCAATAGACACTGAGTCACCAGCCAGCAAGGTCGCCCTGCAAAGCCCACAGAGTCAGCCAGCCAGGCAACAACACCTAGGGGTCTCAACTCAATTTATTTAACTCAATTTATTTGCATGTTATTATCACTCAAAGAGGTAGCAATGGTCCTTTGAAACCTGCAATCTGTAAGTGTCACTAATCCTGGGAAGTGTTAATTGATGTAAGTGCAGAATCCAGTTAGTTATAAAACAGGTGGCTTATTTTTCTCCACCAGTATCAGAAGGTCTTCTGAACTCTTGGAGGGGTTGAGGGAGGAATCTACACCCACTGTGAACCCTTGCCTTTCTGCTGGAAACAGTGATGGTTCTCAGACTAGGAGACAGCCAGCAGCAGCCACCATTTACAGGACGTTGTCCTGTGCATTTTAAATGGATTACCTCATTTAATTTTCCTAACAACCCTATGAAGTATGTACTATTATCCTCTATTCTGCAGCTGAAAGAACAACAAAAAAAAACCCCTGAGAAATGGGGAGATTAAACACAGGATCTGCACAAGACTGCAGTTATCAAGGCATCTGTCCCAGGGAGCTTTTAGTAACTATATAGTGCTGCCTCCCCTAACAGAGGCTAACGTTAGATCTCTGACCTTCACTCCTGCTAGAAGAGGAAAGGGGAAAGAAAAAGACTATTCACTGATGACATTTCAAGTGAAGGGCTGAAAAAAGAAAGACTCAGACAATAATCTCAACAGCTTTACTGAGGTATAATTCACATGTCATATAGTTCAGTGCTTTTTAGTACATTCACAGAATTGTGTGATCATTACCACAATCAATTTTAGAACATTAGCAATCACTATCTCCCCATTCCTCCGTCTCCCTCAGCCCCAAGCAACAAGTCTATTTTCCTTCTCTAAAAATTTGCCTATTCTGGACATTTCATATAAATGGAATCAGGCAATCATGCAGTATTCGGCCTTTTGTGACTGACTTTCACTCCACAAGTTTCCAAGGATTATCCTTGTTGCAGCATGTGTCAGGACTTGATTTCTTTTATTGCCAAATAGTACTCTACTGTATGGATATACCACATTTCATTTACCCATGCATTGGTTGGGTTGTTTTCACATTCTGGACAGTATGAATAATGTTGCTATGAACATTGGTGTGCAGTTTTTGTGTGGATGTATGTTTTCATCTCTCTTGGGTTTATACCCTAGAATGGAATTGCTGGATAACACGGCAACTCTTAGGTTTAAACTTCTGAGTAATCGCCAGACCATTTTCCAAAGTGACTATACCATTTTATATCCCCCCAGAAAGCTCAGTTGGTGAAGAATCCAAATACAATGCAGGAGACCCTCGTTTGATTCCTGGGTCGGGAAGATCCACTGGAGAAGGGATAGGCTACCCACTCCAGTATTCTTGGGCTTCCCTTGTGGCTCAGCTAGTAAAGAATCTGCCTGCAATGCGGAAGACCTGGGTTCCATCCCAGGGCTGGGAAGAGCCCCTGGAAAAGGGAAAGGCTACCCACTCCAGTATTCTGGCCTGGAGAATTTCATGGACTGTATAGTCCATGGGGTCACAAAGAGTCGGACACGACTGAGCAACTTTCACTTTCAAGAAAGTTGTGAGGATTCTAATTTTTCCACATCCTTGTCAAATGGACAAAGCTTCTCTTTATTGAACGACAGAGCTGTAGTCCTAAAAGCTGTCAACCTTCTCTCACTCTGCTGGAACTTCCTGGATGACCTTGGACAAGCACCTTTATTCCCCTGGCACCTCAGTGTTCTCACCTACAGAGTGGAGGGACTGGAGCCGACGGCCTTGGACGTCCCACTGTGCTCTGCATTTATTCACTCAGTCCCATGAAGGGAGACAGCCTGACCAGTGTGGAGACAGATACTGTGAAACAGGTAGCTTGGAGCTGACTACACAACTGTGTATCTGGCTTTGCACTAACTCAGTTTCCATTGTGCCTGAATAACCTTAGACTGTGACTATCATGCTTGCCTCAAAAAAACAAATAAACTCACAGCATCTGCTTACACTATTAGGGAGAAAACAGAAATGCCTTATTAGGTAAAGTTTCCATTTGGCAATAAAGGCAGACTGGCATTCAGGCCTTGAGCTTTTGAAACTGAAGTTCAAAGATAGAAGTGAATTCAAATGATAAAATATATGTATTTATAAGGAATAATGTCAGGAGATAAAAGCAGGATACAAACTATGTATGTATGTGTGTGTGTATACAGCTATATAGTTTTACATATATATAAACACACACACACAAAGAATTCTAACAGGTATATATACCATTGTCTCTTGAATGGTGCTGTGGGCAACCCTCTGTTGAAGTTGGGCTGAAGGTCCCTGTCTGGTTCAGAGTCAGCCCTCCACATATGGGATTCCTCCATACCTGCCATTCTGGGTTCTGTGTGTACAAATCCAACCAACTGCAGCTTATGTAGAACTATAGTATTTACTACTGGAAAAAAAAAAATCCTTAAATAAGTGGAACCTCGCAGTTTGAATCATGTTGTTCAGAGGTCAATTGTATATAGAATGATAGGACTATTCTGTCTAAAAGGCCACGCACCACAATATTAACCAGCTTTTTCACTGGTGTGTTTCGAAGTTGACGGTATGCATCAGGCTGCATACTAAAAAAAGCAGAACTGTGAACTACCAAATTAGATGTTCTGAGTGAGGCTCAAGAATCCTCAATTTTAGAAAAAAGTACTGAAAGCTTACAAACCACCGCAGGCAGCAGCAGACTGGCAGACTTTTTCCCTTTTTCATTATAGTTGTCTGTACTTTCCATATTTTTCTACGAAGAACATGTATTACTTTTATAACTGGCGGATGAGAAAAAGAGAAACTGTTTTGTTTTTATAAAGGCAGGGAGTTGGTGAAAGATGGCAAAGAGCCTGCTTCTCTTTTTTTCACTGCTCCAGTGTCTACATGTGATGAAAAGAGGTCACATTTGCTTCTGGGTCATTTCTATGCCTCAGAGCCTAGACTGGACCTGAGAAGCACTGGTATGTTTCCTAAAAGAAGGGTGAGAAGGAAAGAAGGTAAAAGAAGGGTGTGAGGGAAAAATAGTGAAGAGTCATATCGCTAGACAGGCTATGTGTATAAATATTAACTCATCCATGGGTTCAACAATAGTATGGGGTATGTAACATGAAACAGGATGAATCTGAAGTTAAGCTATATTCCTATCACTTACTAGCAAGCTATTTAACACCTCTGAGTCTTAGATTGCATATCCATAAAAAATGGCAAATAATAATATTTCTTTTCATTTGGTTGTTGTAATAGATAATGCATATCTATTACCATAGGGCTTCCCAGGTGGCTCAATGGTAAAAGAATCCACCTGCCAATGCAGGAGGCATGGGTTCAATTCCTGGGTCTGGAAGCTCTTCTGGAGAAGGGAATGGCAACCCAGACCAGTATTCTTGCCTGGAAAATCCCATGGTTGGGGAGCCTGGTAGGCTATAGTTCATGGGGTCACAAAGAGCTGGACGTGACTGAGCATGCACAAGAAGAAGAAAATCTATTACTGTGTGCATGGTACCATGCTCGTAGGGCTTGAGGATACAGAGATAAACACAATTCATGTCTTCCAAGATTACTATTTACAACTTTTTTATTTAAAGTGAAGAACTAGGTCAATAATTCTAATAACCCTCCAACCAAAGAAACACTTTTGAATGAACCAATTTAATAACTGGGGCATCTTAATTATTTGCTTCAGATGGTTGATTAAATGCTGCCCCAGTGAATACTTCTATCTTGTGGCAGGACAAGGACTGGCACGAGGCCTGGCTTGACCCAGCTGATAACAAGACACTAAGAATTCAAGTTCGGTTTGGCTTCTATCCATTACCATTTGTACATGCAAAACCTATCACTTTAACAATAGTCTGATTAGCACTGGAGTGAAGGTCTGGGCTATGTTCTATGTCAATGACATCAGCTAGTAAAAGGTACCATAAAGTCCTCTTTCAATTATAAAAGGCTCTGTAAATGCTAAATAAAAATAAAACAAGAAAACAATCCTCAGTTCTATTTAATTCCATGTTGCTAGACAATTCTTTGGTTTCACACTTCAGTAAGAATACCTTTAGAGATCAGAGAAAAAAGGAAAAGAACCTGATTGTATTCTAGACAGTCTTAGTATGATTAGATCCCATGCTTAATCCCACACCAGTCAGAGAGAACAATGTGAGCCATTTGGCTCAAGTTTAAGATACTTTTTTGAGGATAACTTCTTAATAAATTAGTATAAATTCTAGATACACAAACATGGTTTAACTGTTTGTTTCAAGCACACCAGCTATAGGAAGCAGTCAGTGGTGCATCTTCTATGGAAAGAAAAGTAATCAATATATAATGGAGAAAATGGCTATCATTAACTGCATGAGGAGAGGTTGGTTACACTGAACTTAGCATGTTATACTTTTGATTCAATGATTTCTGGGAGACTGAGCAGAGGGAAGGAAAGGAAAGAAATCGATGTGTTTTTTAAGTTTCAGGCTTCCTCTGGGTAAACTATGAAAGATGATTGCACAGTCACTACAAAGGAAAGCTGTGAAGAACTCATGTGCTTTAAATTTCCTAAAAATCCAGCCTGGACATACACACACATACAAACCCCTAATTAACTACATCTTTTAGTTTCCCTAAAGTCTAGAATAAATGTAAGAAATCTAGAGACTAAAATCCTACTTTGTGCAACAGATGTTTCTGAAAAGTTTGGCTGCAAAAAAATGTTTGCAAACTGGATCATGTCAAACACATGAGAACTGGTGAATAGACAACTTCCAATTAAACATAATAAAGATTGCTATTAAAAATAATTTCTTTCCACTGTACACAAGTTCTGGATCCCTGGAGGTCTGTCTCCTTTAAAACTAGGCTCACCCCAGCAACACGCAGACACACAGCCTCATGTGGACCTGCGCCTTCCTTACCAACCATCACCGGTGCTCTTTCCATGCTCAGGCTCAATCCTAGTAGCTGGGATTTGATATCTCTTGCTGTTCTTCTGGTCTTGGAACTCAGCCCACTCCGAGACCATGACGCTTTGATCATCCTCCTCATTCCTGACCAGAACTCCTTTCCCTTTATTTGGCTTTGTTGCTTCCCTGTTGGACATAACTGTTTAAAGGAACCCTGTCCTCTCAGGGAGCCTGAGCTGATGACTCAGCCCACCTCCCTTCCCCTCTCTTACTCCTTTGCTGCCTCAGCTCAGTTTGTTTTCTAAGCCTGGACTTCTATGTATTTTGTTTTTTCCAAGGTTGAAATCATTTGGACTTATTTACAAGGGCTCTTCTGGCTATTTGCAGAAGAGAATGAAAAAAACCAAAACACAAGAGGGCAGGAAAATAAGGAAAGTCCAGCACAGTTTCTAGTCCCCCCAGACTCACTGAATCAGAAACTCTGGGGTGGGTCCAGTATGCTATATTTTAATAAGTCTTCCAAGTGATTTTCATGCACACTAAAGTTTAAGAATCATTGATCTGAAGAAAAGAGGGTATCTGACGAATATTTTGGACAAAATGAGGCATCTCATTTAGAAGTCTATATTACTGACGCTGAAGAATGTTTTAGACATTCTGTGTCTTAAGCCACAGCTATGGCATAATTTTTGTAAAATATCCTAGAAACGTTTATTTCCACATGAAAAAAGGTCTAGAAGGTTACATAGCAAAATGTTAACAGTGGTTAACTTGAGCGAAATTCATTTTAATTTCCTTTATGAATATTTGTATTTTTAATCTATAAGCATATATTATCTTATAATTTTTTTTAAAAAAAGGTTAATCTAGGCATCTTCCACTTCTCTCTGGCAAAACTGAGATGTAAAAACTAACTCAGTCCCCAGCAGACCTCAGTGTCTGGACTAATCAAGTTTTGCGAGGCTTTGGGGAATTCCCGAGGAAGTGAGGCAGAGAGCGCTCAGTGCTCCACGACTTAATCAGTGCTTCTACGTAAAGCTGCCACACCCGGAAATGACAGGTCCCAAAGCCTGAGAGATTCTGCCCTTCTTAAATAGGCCACCATAAGAAAGGGGTGGTAGGGTCAGGAGGGAAGACAGACAGCCTAAAAATGCACGGATTCTTTTGGAAGACACCGGTTTATTTCTGGGAAATTTTTCTTTGTTGCAGAAATTATGTATTTAAGTGTCCCATTTTTCATCCTCTCTTTGTGATGTGACAGTCATTCTGCAATGACGTTGGTCCTTCTTCGAGCTGGCTCCAGGTACAAAATGGCACACACATATGGTGGACAAGAAAGGGGCTTGACAATCAAACAGACTGGTGGGAAATCATCCAGGATGAGACAAAGAGAAGATGAAAGGAAGGTGAGTGTGTATAAATATCCTCAAGATCAAGCGAGGTCCTAACAAATATCCTTTAGCTTATGATGCATCGTGGGAAAATCCTGGGGCTTCCATGGGTTGCTCGCAGGGGACTACTCAGTCCTTTCAGCTCTGGCAAGTTTCCCATCAGATGCACTATATGCATCATCAAGGATCCCAAAGCACTTCACCTGTATCGTCATCAGGCACAGAAGCCACTCAGTGTAATCGGTACACACCCTCTTGCTCTTCACTGCCTATGAGCATGTGGGTATGGCAGAAAGAGGAAATACATTTGTTTCCTTCAGGATAGCTGTTGTCCCAGAAACCAGAGAAACTTGGTTTAAAAAAAAAAAAGGTTTCTGCTATCTTTAATAATTAATTGGTTCACTTTCACTAAAGGAAAACTACTTTAATGTAAGTAGTTTTGAGGGGGTCTTTCTACTTTGAGCTAACAAAATTGACAAAAGTTACTCCTTTTTTTTTTTGTATTAAGATGCTCTGGAACCCTAAACACACCAGAAGGCAAGAGGTTTACTGATGTCCCAAGAACTTTCAAGGCTGTATAAAACGAAAATTCTTTTGTCGACTGGTGACTGCAGCCACTTTTTGAAGAGCCTGTCATTGTCTGGGGCTCTGCCTCATAGAGTGTTTCACAATAGAAAATGGAAGCATAATGCGATTATATAGGAGAACGGAGATGAAACCCAGTGCTTGCAGCATAATAAAAAAGAACACAAACACTGGAATCAGATTTTCAATCTCAGCCCTAAATTACACTCTAGTTGGGGCTAATGGCCCTCTCTCTCTGAACCTCAGTGTTCTTATCAATAAAATGGGAATAAAAGCTAATGTACAAGGTTACTGCAATGATCACAAGTGTGTAAGAGGAGAGGGAGAATGAAGTTAGTGCTCAAGGCACAGTTTCAGTTTGGGATGATGGATAAAGTTCTGGAGATGGAGAGTAGTGATGCTGCATAACAAAGTGAATGTACTTAAGGTCATGGAACTGAACACGTTAAAATGGTAAGTTTCATTTTGTATATTTTACCACAACTTTTAAAAAAGGTATGTAAAGATCCTAGCACAGTGCCTGGCTCTTAGTAAGTGCTCAGGAAATGCTAGTCTAATTCCTCTTATAAAATTTTTTAATTAAAAAAAAATGACAATACAGAAAGTCAAATAAAATCATGCTCCTTTCTCTCTTAAATTATGAGAGGCTCTGACGCTCAGGCAAAGTCAGCTGGCACCAGTACCGGGAGCGCCACAGCGAGCGTCTGGGTAGGAGACGGGAGGCTGCATGAGTCATAATCCCTCAGGCACGTTCAGTTCCCCGTCCACCCCCAAACCCTGGTATGGCACCTCCCAGAACACCAATCCTAGAGCACCCCCAACATCTCGCAAAGAAAGCTGGGAAGCTTAAACCATTTCCCAGACCAGACTCCAGGTCATGAGGACAAAGGCATTCGCTGTGGCAGCTGGTTCCTGTAAGTGGGAGAGTGACAAGGCGCTAGTACTGAACACCAACTGCATAGGCCTGAGCTTATTCCAGTCCCCAGCATTAAGCTGATTGTATCTCTGATGCCTGTGGCTGGATTTAATGGACACAGGGACCAGTAGTCTCAAAGGCCCAGTAAAGGAAGATTAAAAATGCACCTGTCTGCAGTTCAGAGAAAACAATTAATGATTATGTGTTGTAAGTCATAAAATAGAGAAGGGGAAAAATAGATGACTTATCTCTAGGCACATTAGAACACTGCTTTTGATGGGCAGGCTTAATTAATCTTGATGCAATGTTCAGATAGACTGTCATTAACATCCCTTGAATTTAGCCCAAGGAGAATGAAATGCTTAGGGTACCAATATCCAATTAAATCCAAAACAATACTTACTTTAGGGTCTGAGCTCTTGAACTTTAACCTTTCCACCAACTCTATCATAGCCGCCTTCAGTCCGCCTGAGTCTTTGCTCTAGAAGAAAGGAAAGTCAGGGGTCATTAGACAGCACTTTGTTACTCTCTAGAACACAAGCAGTATTTCACGGGACAATGAAACGGAAGGCATTTTTTTCCCTTCCTATCAGCAAGAAGACTAAATGACTATGGAAAGCTGTGTTGCCCCTTTTCCTCTTCTCTATGGACAAAAGCGGTTGGGACATAAATTGCCCAGTGACCTGAGAGAACAATTGGAATGAAAATTAAACACAATTTGTATAGGGTGACTCACTGCTTCATCTCAGGGCTCAACTGTGCCATTATCCACTGAGGGCCAAAGCTTTGCAAGAGATTTCTATCCAAGATGTCTATTTTATGACTTGGGGATTTTGATTTTAAACTTCTATATCACAAATACAGACGTATGCAATACTAAATATTCTTACAAAAATAAAAACAAACCAAAAAAATGCCCCAAGATTTAACTGGAAATGGCATTTCAGGGTGCTGGTTGAACACAGGTTTTTGAGTCAGACATAAAACGTTTCAAATTCGGGGTCTACGTTAACTAGTTAACTAATCTCAGGCAGGTTACTGACTCTCAAAACCTCCTCCCTTTTCAAAAAAATGAAGATTATAACAAGGGTTATTTTGAAGCTTAATTGAAATGGTGTTTGTAAAGGCATGAGCATAATATGTAGCACAAAGTGAGAGCTCAATAAATGTCCCCTATTCTTAGTGTTGTTGTTACTGCTTTATAATGATTTAGCCTAGCACAGTCCAATAGAAATATAGGCCAAAAATGCAAGGCATGTATATAAGTTTTCGAGTAGTCAAAAAAACAAAAGGAAATTAATTTGAATACATTTTACTTAACTCAGTATACCCACAATATTATCACCGCAACATGTGGTTTCAACATGAGGTATTTTATACATTTTTTTTCATACCAGAGCCTTGGAATCTAGTGTGTATTTCACACTGCCCGGTTCAATTTGGACTCACCAAGTTTCAAGTACTCTATAGCTAGTGATCGCTGCACTGGTTACCACAGACTGAAAGCACAGACTAAAGCTACCCTGCCCGGATTCAAGTCCCAAATCTACCACTAGGTCTGCGTGAAAAGTGAAAGTGAAGTCGCTCAGTCGTGTCCGACTCTTGCGACCCCGTGGACTGTAGCCCACCAGGCTCCTCCGGCCATGGGATTCTCCAGGCAAGAATACTGGAGTGGGTTGCCATTTCCTTCTCCAGGGGATCTTCCCGACCCAGGGATTGAACCTAGGTCTGCGTGACCTCAGGCAAATCACATAGCCTCTCAGAGCCTCAATTCCTTTATCTATAATATGAAGCTAATAATAGTACTCATTTCAGAGGGCTGTAGTAAGATAAAATAAGCTCACATACATCAAGGTACTTGGAACAGGGCCTGGCACGTGGTAAAGACAATGGATGTATGAGACGTGTTTATTATTATTGTCTGTCTCCCTCACAATATTTAAAACTCCTTAAATGTAATAACTCCATCTTTTCTCTGTATCTGCGTCCAGCATCAAGGCGTTTTAAAAAGTACGCTGAACAAACGAATCAATGAATGAATATGCAATCTTAAGATACAAATGCCTTAATAATAATACATGTGTGTAGCACGAGATGAAAAGTCACATGAATTAGTTTGTTTTCTTATCTCAACTCCTCGGGGATAGGACAGGATCTTTACCCTCATTTCACCAGTGATGGAAAGGAGGTATGAGAAAATCAAGTTATTTTTATGGGCAAGGGACAATAAGTGTAATATAATCAAACATGACAAATATCTGTTCTTCAAAATTGGCCTCAGACTCAGTGATATTTTCCCAATTTGGGAGGAAAATTTCAATTTCTCCAAAACAGGGCATACTTAGCAAGTCTCCATCATATAGATTAAAATAGACTAAAGCCTAAATCCTTTCCCCCTCTCTACCCTCCATCCTCTCCCAAGTCTACAGTAAAAGTCTGATGCAACCTAAGATGGGTGGATATCTGCTTTAGATGTGCTCTCCAGACGCAGCTGACATTCCCACCCTAACTGTGGTTTTAAGTTTTAGTTCATGTTTTCAAGATGATGACATCACTTCCCAAATTTCATCACCAATTTAAATCTTTAATCTCTGGTCTCACAGCAGACAGGTGGGAAAAGGAATCTGGAGGTCACATACCAAGAAGTGCATGAGACCCAAAGTACCTAAAGAAGGGTTAAATTGCCAGACACAATCCTGCTTTTATGAGATGATCAGACAATAACGCCTGTCTGGTGATATCATTCCTCTAACCTGCTTCTCATTGGCTGAACAAGCAGGTCACTTGTCCCTGGAAAGCTCTATTCCCCCACATCCCAGCTGCCAGCACCCATTTTAAGCTCTTCAGCAAGAGCCCTGATATATTATGACTTCCCCACCGCCCTGCCTCCCCCCACAGCTTAGAGAACAGAGAGGAATGCACTCAGCTGTGTCTTAGAACACTCAGAAGAGAAGCAGCATGACGGAGGAATCCCTAAGATGCAGACAGCCTGTTTGCCGGCAGATGTGCTGTGTGAGGGGAGATAAGGGAACCCTTAGCCTTCTTTCATTAAAAATCCAGTGGGTCAGCAGTATCCTTCTTGCTTTTCACAAAGCAATAGCAGCACTGCCTACCAGGTGAGTGACAGAGGAGAGGCAGAGACCCTTCCTTCAGGAAATTCACCCAGACCACTCCCCACCCTGCTCTCTTTGAGAATATTCTCAAAGAAAACTGGGGTCTATATGGAGCCAGCCTCTAAATGAGTGGTGGAAAAAAAAAAAGAAGAAACTGTCCCTAATGGGTTAAAAAAAAAAAAAAAAAAAAATAAGAGAGGAAACATCAGTCTTGTCTGAGGTGCCATTATTTTGGAGTTTTCCACACTACTTCACTATTTTAGATGCAGCTGAACTTAACGTAAACATTGATGTGGTAAATCCCTATACAGTAGTCTCCTTCTTTGATGCCCTGTGATTATTAGAGATTATACTTCATATCATACATTTACAGAACATGTCATGTACACCTACTCTCCAGCAGGCACTGTGCTAGGTGGAGGGACAGAAAGATGACATGCAGTCCTAACCCTAGAAGAATTCATAACAAACACAGGACACAGGCGTGTTGGGAAGAAATAATAGTGATATAATCTACTGTGCACAGGCTCTGTCTCTTATACACATCTTTTCTTTTTTCACACACCCCGGTCCCTTCCTGCACCTCAACAAGCTTTGCACACAGATGCTTAGGCTAGTACACCCAAGTCCTGGAACATCTCTTTCAAACAGTCACCCTGGGCCACACCTGGAATGTAAGAATGCACGTATCAGGGGTGGGGTCTATTGGTTTGATTCATCTTTTGGAGGATGGGCTCAGAAAAGGCCTCTGCAGGCCCTGAGAGCAGGGTCAGGACATTTCATTAGGTAATTCTTGGATTCTGGATACTTGGAGAGTGTCTAGAAGGGCAGCGGAGGGGGGCGGGGGGGGCGGGATGGGTAGGGTGGTGGTGGTGTAGTCACTAAGTCGTGTCCGACTCTTGCAACCCCATGAACTGTGGCCCGCCAGGCTCCTCTGTCCATGAGATTCTCCAGGCAAGAATACTGGAGTGGGTTGCCATTGACTTCTCCACTAGAAGGGGGCAGGCGTGGGCAAAGGAAGGGCCCTCTAAAGCACAGGGCAGGGGCACAGGTTGTCTATGCCTAATGTGGTATTTGAGTATGAGAGTCTCCAAAGCATCGTGTGGTATTGTATTTTAATAGTTTGCTGAGGGCACTCATCAGTCAAAAGATAATTGGAATAGGTCATACTTACATACTTCCCTACTGTGGTGGAATGGAAGAGGTACCTCTGAAACTTGTGTTCTAACTGAGAAGTCAGAAGAATTCTAACTTGGGACACATGTGGATCCATAAATGGCCAGATTCTACTATGTCAGTCCTTGGGGCAAGCACTGTGAGGGGTGATGAAGCGAGTGTCTCCCGATGCTGCTCTTCCTCACCTCCTTCCCACATGTGAGCCTATCCTTGTTTATGAACCTCTCTCCTCCCCCAAGAAGAGTGGAGATTCAAACAAGACAAGTGCTCTGTTGTGACACCCACCCCTCAAATTACAGAGCTGGTCAGCAGCAAAATCAGGATCAAAAAGATCCAAATGACAAAGATTTGTAACATACACAAAGAGAAGAGGCTGGTATCAGGAACACATGGAAAAATACATAAGGGATTCCTATAAATAAGAAAAAGCCAAATAAGCACAAAAGAAATCCCAACACAGGATATGAACATAATAGAAATGTGAAATGGCTAATACACATATGAAAAGATGTTAAAAGATGCTCAAACTTACTTGTAATTATGATATCATTTCTTATCCATCATACTTATCCAAATCAAAGAAAAGTTTTGATAACACCAAGTGATGAGAGACTTTGGGGAGGTAGGGAATTTTCATATGTTGCTGATACAACAAAGCTACTTTGAAATCACATGCCAAGAAGTTCATTTTTCACCTTCTTCCCTTGAGAAGCACTAACATGTGTCAAGGAGGTATGCCCAAAAATAATTATTGCAGCACTGTTTTTAATAGTAAAAACCTGGAAATATCCTAAGCATCCATCAACTGTGGGTGGCTAAATAAACTATGGAATTACAAATGAGGTCTGATATGGCAAATAAAAAGAATGAAGTAGACCGGTATGTACATGGCAATGCACAATGCTGAATTTTAAAAAACTTGCCAAACAAGGCATATTGTATCATTTATTTAAAGAAATATAAAACTATTCTATGGGTTACATATGTATGTAAAAGATTAGAAAAGCTATGACTTGGGGCAACTAGTAATGGGAATACTGGTAGGAAGAGTCTTAGACTTACTTAAATGTATTCCTATTGTCTAATTAGGATTTAATACACAAAAAGGAGTGGGGGGGCGGGTAGGAAGGGAAGACCGACCCAGAGTTTCTGCTTCAAGTGTCTCTCTCCTTGAATTTGCCTACGTATAAATACCAGGGCACTGTTCCCTTTGCAGCAAACATGAACCAAAGGTATAAGAGAAGATTCTCCGCTGAGGATTCATATATTGATTTCAGGGAGTTTGAAATCCCCAAACTATATACAAGATTTGGAAAGTACATGCACTATTCTATGAAAAGGGACTGGCACATTCCTCAAAGTTCCCCCAAAGTTTAATTTTCCTAGTGTAAAGGGCACTGCATAAAGAGAAGGGAGAATCAGGCTTCATTCCTACTAATTGCTATGTGAGCTTGGAAAAGTCATTTTATATCTCAGAGTTTCTGTTTCTCAACTTGTAAATGAGGAAAAGGGGCCAAATCAGAACCTACAAATTCACAGGTCACAGCCGACACAACTTTTGTTTTGTTTTTAAAGTGTTGTCCCACACTAGCATGCTAGGAATTTAATATTAATCACCAACACTTAAAAACCAGGAGATATGTCATCATAAAGATTGCTAGCTTCTTCTGAAAATCTAAAAGGTCTGACTGTACTGGGTTCCCTTTCCACACAGCAGCAACTGGCGGAAGCTGAGTAGCAACTACCCACTTCAGGGAAGGCAAGCTCCCTTCAGTACGCCGCAGTTACCCTGGGTGGCTTCTCATTTATATTACCTTGCTGTTCCCTGTAGACATCTGAAGTTGCCACCCTTAGCAGCAACTCAAGAGTTTTTTTTACCTCTAAGGCTTTTTGTATTTGAACACCAAGAAAGGTGGCATGTCTTTCCTCAAAGGGATTCAGAATACCTCATAAATACATGTCCATCCAAAACACAGAAATAATATAGTTCATTCTAATGTAAACATTCTTCGAAAAATGGGCAAGAGGTAGAAACAAAGGTGGAATATGGCAGGTAAAGGGGGCATCAGAACAGAAGTGTTTCTTGACAACCAGTCTCTACTTTCAGAGGAGTCAGTCTAATCTAATGCCTATTGCCACCTGGGGACCAAAAGAAAAGTCGTGTCAGTAGAAAGGTAAACCACTCAGTATCTTAAACTGGCTCCTAAATACTAAATTCTGTATTACAAAGAATCAGAAGATGCTGGGTTGCAAAAGAATACTGGCTGCCTGTTTGCTGTTGTTGTTTTCTTTTCTATCCCAGTGGCCTTGCATTGGTACCATGCTTTCAAAAAGAAAAAGAAAAAAAAATTCAATCCAACTTTCTATCATTTTCACAAAAAGTTTTTTTGGGGAAAAACAATGGAAAAGGATTGGGAGATAGAATGTATAAGAAGTCCCCCTAAAAAGCAAAGTCCTGACAAAATGAAATTAAACCAAATTTAGTATCACCACACCATGTCCAAAAATTCTCTTCCAAGTTCTTCACATGACTTGATTTTCCAACTCCAAATCCACTCCTATGTTAGGTAACCACCTTTGCTTAGGTAACCACCTAGCAACCACAGTTGCTCAGACACAAAATCATCTTTTTTTTTGGGTCTGAGAAAACCTATCACCAAGTCTTTTCAGATCTAACTCGAAAACCTAGGCCAAGTTCAATTACTCGTCACCATCTCTACTACTGCTTGTTTGAGATCCAAGAAGCAATACCGCTCCCCTCAGCTACCCTACAGTCCCTTCTCCACACAGGCAACAGAGCGAAATTTAAAGGTTAAAATATAAAAGGGTATATATGACTCCCACTCCTCACACACATGAAGTCAGCGTCTATCATTCACGGCAAGTCATACCCCACCAGGGTTCACACAGGCCCACAGGGTGGAGGAGAGGACAGTGGGGCTGCTTATAATGGCTTTCCCCAACTCGTCCCCATTTCCTACTGGAAAGAGAACGGAGGCTATTTTCTAAGCAGAAAGAAAAGGGTGTATTGCCCCTGCCTCCTCTCTGCTTCTATAAAAATTTCCCACAGTTCAGAATGTAAAACAGAATTTAAAGAGGACAACCAGCAAGACTTGTGAACCTAAAATTAGACACACCAGCTGTGTTTTGGTTAGCTAGTGCATAAGGCCCCAGCAGGACACTGAAACACACAGGCGCCTCTTCTCTGAAGACAGGTTTTTCACCAGCCTTTCTACCCACCAGAATAGAGCAGGCAGGAGGAGCAGAAGGAGAGGGGGCTGACCAGTTTCCACCCAAAGAAACTTGGTGTCCGGACTTCTACTTCTGTCAGACTAACTGATCTGGAGTTGAACTCAGCATAGAACCATAGATGGCTCCGCAGGTGTAGGAAGAGTCACGAATGGCTGAGGGACTATAACATTCCAGGCACTGTGCTAAGATCTTTACGTGTATTATTTGGTTTTCACTACAGCCCTAAAAGGAGAAGTAATTATTAGGGCCATGTTACAAATGATGAAAGCAAGATTCAGAGAGAGAGGATGAATTCTCCAGCATGACACAGGTAACAAGTAGCTGAGCCAGGATTCAAACCCATGGAGGGTAATGCCAATTAAGGCAAGACAGCTTGGTCCTTCATATTCATTCTCCCATTTCTCCTTAGTAAACTAGACACTCCAGTTTTAGCTGGACACACCATGGCCTGAAAAAAAGACTGTTTGCTAGCACCCCCTCTTGCAACTAGATAATGCCATGGGGCTGAACTCTGACCACTGAAATATAAACAGCAATGTGTACAACTTCTGGAAGGTTCTCTTAAAGGGTTCTCTTCCCTTCTTCATGTTCCTGTGCCTGCCATGCTGGAATTCAGATGTACTGGCTGGACCTCCAGTAGTCATCTTGGTCCATGAAAAGGACTAAACCCTAGGGATGCCATAACAGGGGTGGAAACAGCCTAGATTCCTAGTAACTTCATGATTCCTCCATACCAGCTTTAGACAGCCTACTTCCTTATATACAAGAGAGGAAACATCAGTCTTGTCTGAGGTGCCATTATTTTGGAGTTTTCCACACTACTTCACTATTTTAGATGCAGCTGAACTTAACGTAAACATTGATGTGGTAAATCCCTATACAGTAGTCTCCTTCTTTGATGCCCTGTGATTATTAGAGATTATACTTCATATCATACATTTACAGAACATGTCATGTACACCTACTCTCCAGCAGGCACTGTGCTAGGTGGAGGGACAGAAAGATGACATGCAGTCCTAACCCTAGAAGAATTCATAACAAACACAGGACACAGGCGTGTTGGGAAGAAATAATAGTGATATAATCTACTGTGCACAGGCTGTTGCTATGGGAACTCAGAGGCCAACTGCCCAGCACTTGAGTGGTTACCTACCCAGTAAAAGCGCACCCATCAAATACCCACCTCAAATACCGCTTCTTCTAAGAAAGCATTGCTGATTACATATCTCCAGCTGAAATTAACTTCTCTTTTCTCTGAGCCCCCATGCAGGCATGCTAAGTTGCTTCAGTCATGTCCGACTTTTGCGACCACATGGACTGTGGTCTGTGGGGCTCCTCTGCCCCCGTGACATACAATTTGTACCTCTTTTCTAATATTTACACACAAATAGGCATGTGAAAGAGAGTATGAGATTTCCGATGTCAGGAACCTTTCTTTTTCTCAGTATCTGCCACATGGCTCACCCTAAGTGCTCCAAAACTCACACAAATAGAACAAGAGCTAAGATGGTGAAGGAATAGGATGGGGAGACCACTTTCTCCCTCACAAATTCATCAAAAGAACATTTCAACGCTGAGTAAATTCCACAAAACAACTTCTGAATGCTGGCAGAGGACATCAGATACCCAGAAAAGCAGATCATTGGCTTCAAAAACAGTACCCAATTCTACCTGAGAGCGAGATTACTGGCTTGACCACTCTCTCCTCCTTTGGACTCTCCTTTTTCTCCACCAGGTGGCCTCTGTCTCCTCCCGCTCCCTTTTCTTCCCTTCCCAACTCTGTGAATCTCTGTGTGTTCCAGACGGTGGAGAACACTCAGGGAACTGGTTACTGGCTGGATCTGTCTCTCTCCTTTTCATTTCCCTCTTTTATCCTCATGGCCACCTCCATCTACTTCCTCCCTCTCCTCTTCCCTGTATAATTCCGTGAACACCTCTGAGCGGTCCAGTCTGTGAAGCGCACATAAGGAAGTGATTACTGGCTAGCTCGCTCTCTCCTCTTTTGATCCCACCTCATCTCATCCCAGTCACCTCTAACTAGCCCCTCACTCTTCTCTTCTCCATGTAACTCAGTGAACCTCTCTGGGTGTCCCTCAATGTGGAGAAACCTTTCATCTTTAACCTAGATGTTTTATCATCGGTGCCGTATAGCTGGAGAAGCCTTGAGGCTATTGTAAAAATAAAACTGAAAACCAGAAGCAGGAGACTTAAGTCCAAATCCTGAGAACATCAAAAAAATCCTGAGTCCAGGGAACATTAATCGATAGGAGCTCATCAAATGCCTCCATACCTACACTGAAACCAAACACCACCCAAGGGCCAACAAGTTTCAGAGCAAGACATACCATGCAAATTCTCCAGCAACACAGGAACACACTCCTGAACTTCAATATACAGGCAGCTCAAAGTTACTCCAAAATCATTGACGTCTCATAACCCATTACTGGACACTTCATAGCACTCCAGAGAGAAGAAATCCAGCTCCACCCACCAGAACTCCAACACAAGCCTCCCTAACCAAGAAACCTTGAGAAGCCACTGATACAACCCCACCCACAGTGAGGAAACTCCATAATAAAGAGAACTCCACAAATTCCCAGAATATAGAAAGGCCACCACAAACGCAGCAATATAACCAAGATGAAGAGACAGAAGAATACCCAGCAGGTAAAGGAACAGGAGAAAAGCCCACCAAACCAAACAAAAGAGGAAGAGATAGGGAATCTACCTGAGAAAGAATTCCGAATATTGATAGTGAAAATGATCCAAAATCTTGAAATCAAAATGGAATCTCAAATAAATAGCCTGGAGACAAGGATTGAGAAGATGCAAGAAAGGTTTAACAAGGACCTAGAAGAAATAAAAAAGAGTCAATATACAATGAATAATGCAATAAAAGAGATCAGAAACACTCTGGAGGCCACAAATAGTAGAATATCGGAGGCAGAAGATAGGATTAGTGAAATAGAAGATAGAATGGTAGAAATAAATGAATCAGAGAGGAAAAAAGAAAAACGAATTAAAAGAAATGAGGACAATCTCAGAGACCTCCAGGACAATATGAAACGCTCCAACATTCGAATAATAGGAGTCCCAGAAGAAGAAGACAAAAAGAAAGACCATGAGAAAATACTTGAGGAGATAATAGTTGAAAACTTCCCTAAAATGGGGAAGGAAATAATCACCCAAGTCCAAGAAACCCAGAGAGTTCCAAACAGGATAAACCCAAGGCGAAACACCCCAAGACACATATTAATCAAATTAACAAAGACCAAACACAAAGAACAAATATTAAAAGCAGCAAGGGAAAAACAACAAATAACACACAAGGGGATTCCCATAAGGATAACTGCAGATCTTTCAATAGAAACTCTTCAGGCGAGGAGGGAATGGCAAGACATACTTAAAGTGATGAAAGAAAATAACCTACAGCCCAGATTACTGTACCCAGCAAGGATCTCATTCAAATATGAAGGAGAAATCAAAAGCTTTACAGATAAGCGAAAACTGAGAGAATTCAGCACCACCAAACCAGCTCTCCAACAAATGCTAAAGGATATTCTTTAGACAGGAAACATAAAAAGGGCATATAAACCCGAACCCAAAACAATAAAGTAAATGGCAACAGGATCATACTTATCAATAATTACCTTAAACGTAAATGGGTTGAATGCCCCAACCAAAAGGCAAATACTGGCTGAATGGATACAAAAACAAGACCCCTATATATGCTGCCTACAAAAGACCCACCTCAAAACAAGGGACACATACAGACTGAAAGTGAAGGGCTGGAAAAAGATATTCCACGCAAATAGAGACCAAAAGAAAGCAGGAGTAGCTATACTCATATCCGATAAAATAGACTTTAAAGTGAAGACTGTGAAAAGAGACAAAGAAGGCCACTACATAATGATCAAAGGATCAATCCAAGAAGAAGATATAACAATTATAAATATATATACACCCAACATAGGAGCACCGCAATATGTAAGACAAATGCTAACAAGTATGAAAGGGGAAATTAACAATAACACAGTAATAGTGGGAGACTTTAATACCCCACTCACATCTATGGACAGATCAACCAAACAGAAAATTAACAAAGAAACGCAAACTTTAAATGATACAATAGACCAATTAGACCTAACTGATATCTATAGGACATTTCACCCCAAAACAATGAATTTCACCTTTTTTCTCAAGTGCTCATGGAAGCTTCTCCAGGATAGATCACATCCTGGGCCATAAATCTAACCTTGATAAATTCAAAAAAATCGAAATCATTCCAAGTATCTTTTCTGACCATAATACATTAAGATTAGATCTCAATTACAAGAGAAAAACTATTAAAAATTCCAACATATGGAGGCTGAACAACACGCTTCTGAATAACCAATAAATCACAGAAGAAATCAAAAAAGAAATCAAAATATGCATAGAAACGAATGAAAATGAAAACACAACAACCCAAAACCTGTGGGACACTATCAAAGCAGTCTGAAGAGGAAAGTTCATATCAATACAGGCATACCTCAAGAAACAAGAAAAAAGTCAAATAAATAACCTAACTGTACACCTAAAGCAACTAGAAAAGGAAGAAATGGAGAACCCCAGAGTTCGTAGAAGGAAAGAAATCTTAAAAATTAGGGCAGAAATAAATGCAAAAGAAACGAAAGAGACCATAGCAAAAATCAAGAAAGCAAAAAGCTGGTTCTTTGAAAGGATAAATAAAATTGCCAAACCATTAGCCAGACTCATCAAGAAACAAAGAGAGAAAAATCAAATCAATAAAATTAGAAATGAAAATGGAGAGATCACAACAGACAACTCAGAAATACAAAGGATCATAAGAGACTACTATCAGCAATTATATGCCAATAAAATGGACAACGTGGAAGAAATGGACAAATTCTTAGAAAAGTACAACTTTCCAAAACTGAACCAAGAAGAAATAGAAAACCTTAACAGACCCATCAAAGCACGGAAATTGAAACTGTAATCAGAAATCTTCCAGCAAACAAAAGCCCAGGTCCAGACGGCTTCACAGCTGAATTCTACCAACAATTTCGAGAAGAGCTAACACCTATCCTACTGAGACTCTTCCAGAAAATTTCAGAGGAAGGTAAACTTCCAAACCCATTCTATGAGGCCACCATCACCCTAATACCAAAACCTGACAAAGATGTCACCAAAAAAGAAAACTACAGGCCAATACCACTGATGAACATAGATGCAAAAATCCTTAACAAAATTCTAGCAATCAGAATCCAACAACACATTAAAAAGATCATACACCATGACCAAGTGGGCTTTATCCCAGGGATGCAAGGATTCTTCAATATCCACAAATCAATCAATGTAATTCACCACATTAACAAACGGAAAAATAAAAGCCATATGATTATCTCAATATATGCAGAGAAGGCCTTTGTCAAAATTCAACATCCATTTATGATACAAACTCTCCAGAAAGTAGGAATACAAGGAACATACCTCAACATAATAAAAGCTATATTTGACAAACCCACAGCAAACATTATCCTCAATGGTGAAAAACTGAAAGCATTTCCCCTAAAGTCAGGAGCAAGACAAGGGTGCCCACTTTCACCGCTACTATTCAACATAGTTCTGGAAGTTTTGGCCACAGCAATCAGGGCAGAAAAAGAAATAAAAGGAATTCAAATTGGAAAAGAAGAAGTAAAACTCTCACTGTTTGCAGATGACATGATCCTCTACACAGAAAATCCTAAAGACTCCACCAGAAAATTACTAGAGCTAATCAATGAATATAGTAAAGTTGCAGGATATAAAATCAACAGACAGAAATCCCTTGCATTCCTATACACTAATAATGAGAAAGTAGAAAAAGAAATTAAGGAAACAATTCCATTCACCATTGCAACGAAAAGAATAAAATACTTAGGAATATATCTACCTAAAGAAACTAAAGACCTATATATGGAAAACTATAAAACACTGATGAAAGAAATCAAAGAGGACACTAATAGATGGAGAAATATACCGTGTTCATGGATCGGAAGAATCAATATAGTGAAAATGAGTATACTACGCAAAGCAATCTATAGATTCAATGCAATCCCTATCAAGCTACCAGCGGTATTTTTCACAGAACTAGAACAAATAATTTCAAGATTTGTATGGAAATACAAAAAAACCTCAAATAGCCAAAGCAATCTTGAGAAAGAAGAATGGAACTGGAGGAATCAACCTGCCTGGCTTCAAGCTCTACTACAAAGCCACAGTCATCAAGACAGTATGGTACTGGCACAAAGACAGAAATATAGATCAATGGAACAAAATAGAAAGCCCAGAGATAAATCCACACACCTATGGACACCTTATCTTCGACAAAGGAGGCAAGAATATACAATGGAGTAAAGACAATCTCTTTAACAAGTGGTGCTGGAAAAACTGATCAACCACTTGTAGAAGAATGAAACTAGATCACTCTCTAACACCACTCACAAAAATAAACTCAAAATGGATTAAAGATCTAAATGTAAGACCAGAAACTATAAAACTCCTAGAAGAGAATATAGGCAAAACACTTTCCGACATAAATCACAGCAGGATCCTCTATGATCCACCTCCCAGAATACTCGAAATAAAAGCAAAAATAAACAAATGGGATCTAATTAAAATTAAAAGCTTCTGCACAACAAAGGAAACTATAACCAAGGTAAAAAGACAGGCTTCTGAATGGGAGAAAATAATAGCAAACGAAGCAACTGACAAACAACTAATCTCAAAAATATACAAGCAACTCATGCAGCTCAATTCCAGAGAAATAAACGACCCAATCAAAAAATGGGCCAAAAACTAAACAGACATTTCTCCAGAGAAGACATCCGGATGGCTAACAAACACATGAAAAGATGCTCAACATCACTCATTATCAGAGAAATGCAAATAAAGACCACAATGAGATACCATTTCACACCAGTCAGAATGGCTGCGATCCACAAGTCTACAAGCAATAAATGCTGGAGAGGGTGTGGAGAAAAGGGAACCCTCTTACACTGTTGGTGGGAATGCAAACTAGTACAGCCACTATGGAGAACAGTGTGGAGATTCCTTAAAAAACTGCAAATAGAACTGCCTTATGACCCAGCAATCCCACTGCTGGGCATACACACCGAGGAAACCAGAATCGAAAGAGACACATGTACCCCAATGTTCATTGCAGCACTGTTTATAATAGCCAGGACATGGAAACAACCTAGATGTCCATCAGCAGATGAATGGATAAGAAAGCTGTGGTACATATACACAATGGAGTATTACTCAGCCATTAAAAAGAATTCATTTGAATCAGTTCTAATGAGATGGATGAAACTGGAACCTATTATACAGAGTGAAGTAAGCCAGAAAGAAAAACACCAATACAGTATACTGACACATATATATGGAATTTAGAAAGATGGCAATGATGACCCTGTATGTGAGACAGCAAAAGAGACACAGATGTATAGAATGGACTTTTGGACTCTGTGGGAGAGGGAGAGAGTGGGATGATTTGGGAGAATAGCATTGATACGTGTATACTATCATGTAAGAACGAAGCACCAGCCTATTTTTGATACAGGATACAGGATGCTTGGGGCTGGTACACGGGGATGATCCAGAGAGACGATATGGGGTAGGAGGTGGGAGGGGGATTCAGGATTGGGAGCTCGTATACACCCATGGTGGATTCATGTCAATGTATGGCAAAACCAATACATATTGTAAAGTAAAATAAAAATAAAATTAACAAACAAACAAACAAATCCTAACCTACAAAAAAAATAAAAATAAAAATAACAACAACAAAAAAAAAACTCACACAAGTAAAATCAGCTTAAAAGCACCAGGTTTTGACAATAAAGCTAACTATATGCTATAGTCTGGATATATTTTCTCTAATATTCTATTGAAGTTAAAAGCAAATTATCTGATCAAAAACTAGCTAAATACATCTGAACTGAGTTTAATTTATAAATACATGTTCAACAGGAACAATTTAGCATAACACAGTGCACATCAGAGTCATTGCCCATATGGTTATTTGCCATAAATTATGGATTTAACACAGTGTATTTGGAAGCTGTTGCTTGCTTGGTTTTATTTTTTTCATTCTTGATTAATTTCTGACATCTGTAAAGAGCATCTATATTGATTTTATCCTGATATCATGTTGGCTTGATCCCTAGCATAGTCACACACACACACACACCAAGATTCTCATCTCTACCCCACATATCTGGACTAAAGTATTTGTTTCACCCATTCTTTGTGCTGCCTCCTCTTCCGAGAGGTCATGAGCATCTGTGCTCCTTCCTGCCCCATGACAGGTTTAGCCTCTGGCTCTGGATATTAAAACACACAACAGAAACAAGAGCGTGAAGCTGAGCCAGTTATCCTAGACTGAACTGTAACTTCAAGCAGAAGACACACCGACACCAACAGATCTCTAGCTTCTCAACTGTGGGTGAGATGCATGGGAAGAGAAAAGGTGGATGTTATCAGCGGACAGACAGGGCAACGTCCGTTTGCGGGCTCTGTCAAGAAAAGGTGATACCACAGGCACATAGTCCTTTATCCCCAGAGTGGCTTAAGAATTACATACATACTACATTAGCAAACTTACCCTGAAAAGTAATCATCTGATAGCACAATATGTCTATTAATCCATTCTATTCTGATTGAAAGGTTGGGGCAGAGAAAAAGAGGGCACTTCCTGGGAGAGAATGCAAGGAAAGTCTGGACCTTTTCTCACAAGAGTCCCCTTGACAGTATGTACCCTTAATTCCATGGTCTTCCTTCTACAAACCAGTAACTCCAGTCTAACCAAGAGATGAAGAGGTGACAAATCTCAAGAGAAAGACATTCTACAGAATACCTGACCATTCCCAAAGATTTTGATTTTAGGCTGGGGTGAGGCCAGTCATAGGTATTTTCTAAAGAATCCCACTCCACATGTGATTCCAAAATGTGGCAACAAGGTGAGAAACACAGTCTTGTTAACCTACTTGCTACTACTCTTTCATTCCATAATGGCCTTTTTGCTGTCCTTCCAATACCCCAAGGTCACCTCTACCTTTTTTCTTAATTCTTAGATTGTGTCATTTTAATAATAAAGATTGGGGGAAGAGTCATACCCTTAACAAAATGTGATGGATTTTCTCCTGCACTTAACCCTGCAGAAGCCCTCTAGGCTCTCTCTAATGAAGTTCCACCCACCGTGAGTGCTGAATCCCCTTTTACCTTAGTCTTAGCTTTTGTCTTCTTGTGTCTTATTCTATACAAATAAATGGGGTTTCCCAGGTGGTGCAGTGGTAAAGAATCCACCTGCCAATGCAGAAGATGCAAGAAACGTTGGTTGGATTCCTGGGTCAGGAAGATCCCTGGAGGAGGAAATGGCAACCCACTCCAGTATTCTTGCCTGGAAATGCCATGGACAGATGAGCCTGGCAGGCTACAGTTCATGGGGCTGCAAAGAGTCGGACACAGCTTGAGCACACACATACAAATAAATGACACTGAGTGAAGGACTGTGTAGCCAATGGTTTATGGTTTTATTAGAAGATACCCAAAATACATTCAGTCAGGAATAAAGCTATAAATAGGGACATTACAGCAGAAAGTCAACTTTTTGCCTCCCTAGCAGAGCTGCTTCTGAGGAGCTGAGTACACAGGCAGAGCCACTGGCCATCAGGAGATGCAGCAGTGGCATACCCCCACCTCCAGCCCCTCCAGTCACAGCTGTTCTGAGCGTGTGCCCAAATCCTCCCAACCACCTGCTACCAGGGTCCCCTCCCGGGCAATCCCCTGCAGTTGTTCCCACTGCCACTTAACCAAACATTCTTCCCTCCTAATATCCATCCATCTAAAGACACGTCCAAGGACAAAGGGAGTGGCTTCAAAACCTTTGGATCTGTCCATAGCAAAGCAACGTTTAAAACCCCACAGATGCTTATAAGTACTTGCTGGATTCTGTCAATCACTTCTCCCTTTGCCATTTTATAAGACTCCACCTTTTCTTCGGGTGATGTTAGAATGAACTAGACAAGTGCATTTGAAACCACAGAACTTGACCTACTAGTGTGCAATGAAATCAATTTATTGGGAGAATCTAGAATTTTTTTTTGACAGAAAAGAGAAACAGAGCAGAATGTATCATATGCAGTAAGGTTAACAGTGTTCCATTTGTGTTAGTTAAATGTGTATATGTGTGTGTGTGTGTGTAAACTAGACCACAATGTAAACTGTATTTCCCCTACTGTAAGTTATGTTCAAAATAATTTTTTAACCTGCTGGTCTAGAGTTCTGAATATATGTAATTGCACTTACATTGTTCAACCAAAACAATTCATTAACTATAGCTATGAATGCAAATTCCCACGGCAACATAATTTTCATATGAAAATATCCATGAACCAGATCAAGCTCCTTTGTTAGACTCCATGACCTATTTTCAGAATTAGAAACTATGGTCACAATAAGAGAAACTTGCATATCTGAGATGAGAGGTTCTGAGTCAGATGAGAGGTCATGATATGGGCTGTGTAACCATATTTCTATGATAAAGCTGGAGCACAGGCTCAATACAAGTTTGGACCCACAGAATCCTTTGGAGACCAAATCCTCTGGAGCCAAACTGGAAATACAGCACAGGAGAAAAGGCAAGACTTCAAAAGTCATTTCAGAGATTAAGGGTTAAACTTATCCCTTCAAGGTGTTTGCCTTAGTCCTTCTGGCATAGCCTCAGGTTGCCTCTGCCTAGATCCCCTCTTGCTCTACCATCACCCTGGTTTTCTGACCATTCTGGCCTGCCTCCTCTTAAGTTTGCTTTACTCTAGCCCTTGGCAACAATTTGATCTTCTACTGCCAACATAAGCCACTCACGGTCCAGTCTGGCATTGAGATCTCAAAATGTATATTGTTTAAATTCCTCTTAACTCTAAACTCATACATTTAGCAAGACTCCTCCTATAATAATAACAAAGACAACAGCTAACATTTAAAGAGTACTTATAATGTGTTAAGCTTTGTTAAAGTTTTATCACAAACTAGATTATTTTACTCTCACAAAACACTATTTCTTAACTTTATACCCATTTTAGAGATATAAAAACACAGCCAACTGTTAAGTAACTTGTCCAGGGTCTAAAAACCAGTGGCAGAACTGGGACACTTCTGTCCCTCTCTAAACCCACAGTGTTGTTTCGTTTTTTCTTTATATCACTTACTACATGCTTATGTGCCCATTTGTTCTATTTCCTTCCAATACAATGTATACTCCAGCAGAAGTAGACTTTTTCCATCTTGCTATATTTCCAACGTTTAGAAAGCACTCGCCCTTGGCTGATGCTCAGTAAATATTTGGTGAAAGAATAAGTGCAGTATAACAAAGATTCTCTTCTCTAGCCATTATCATGCCAAAACACTTTTAATATTTTACGAGACCTACTCTCTTGTCAATAGGTAAAATGTACACTGTCATCAAAACATATGAAACCAGACATGAAATGAAACTAATTAATGCTGCAATCAAGCTCTGACCAAGTTCAGATTTTTACTGGGTAGAAATGATCAGCCCCTCATCCTAGATGCCTTGCGGAGCAAATGGTATGCCCTTTGTGAGGGGTTAAAATATGACTCTAGTATCTAGAGTTCTTTTAAACAGAGTGTCTAACATTGAATGAAAAATCATGAGAGATGAAGAATCATGAAAATATGGCATATAATCAAGAATCAGACCCCCAAAGATAAAGAGAATTGGACCTTTTAAAGAAAGAGCCAAACAGGTGCTCTAGAGTTGAGAAACAATACCATAAATTAGGAATTTAATGTCTGCGTCTCCTTTCCTGCCCTGCATACAGAACCATCATACCATCTTTATAGATTCCAGGAGGTTTAAAAGGGAAGGGACATATGTATACCTATGGCTGATTCATGTTGACGTATGGCAGAAACCATCACAATATTGTAAAGTGATTATCCTCCAGTTAAAAATGATTTTTCAAAAAAGCTAAAAAAAATTAATGACTGACACTCATTAAGAGTATTTTCAGCTGAAATAGGTAAGTAAATAAATAAATAGGGAGGTCTATGGAGTGATTTCCAAGACATACTACTAAGTGAAAGAAGGCAAAACATAAAAGAGAATTTCTATTGCTCCAGAACCCACAATTCAAGTTTCACCATGAAAAAAACATCAGAGAAATCCAAACTGAGGGACAGTCTACCAAATACCTGACTGGCACGCCTCAAAACTATCATGATCAAAAACAAAAAACTATAATATGGCCAGAAGACCCTGGCACTGAAGTCATCAGAGAAAAAAACTGATGAAAAAATTCTAATAAGGTTTAGTAGCACTGTTCCACTGTTAACACAAGCAGAGTATAAGAAACAGCTCTATTGATCTGAGTACATTTACTGATCACAAGAAACTGGGATGTACATTTGATTATAGGCAGAAAGTGATGTTGAGGGGAGGGAGCTACCACTTCAAGAGTACGTGAACCGAGAACTTTCAGAGTTCAAGCTGGTTTTAGAAAAGGCAGAGGAACCAGAGATCAAATTGCCAACATCTGTTGGATCATAGAAAAAGCAAGAACATTTCAGAAAAGCATCTACTTCTGTTTCATTGACTACGCTAAACCCTATGACTATATGGATCACAAAAAACTGTGGAAAATTCTGAAAGAGATGGGAATACCAAACCACCTGACCTGCCTCCTGTGAAACCTGTAAACAGGTCAAGAAGCAACAGTTAGAACCAGAAATGGAACAATGGATTGGTTCCAAATTGGGAAAGGAGTACGTCAAAGCTGTATATTGTCACCCTGCTTGTTTAAATTACATGCAAAGTACATCATGCAAAATGATGAAGCATGATGAAGCATGCAAAATGATGAAGCACAAGTTGGAATCAAGACTGCCGGGAGAAATATCAATAACCTCAGATATGCAAGAGACACCACCCTTATGGCAGAAAGTGAAGAGGAACTAAAGAGTCTCTTGATGAAGGCAAAACAGAGTGAAAAACTGGTTTAAAACTCAACATTCAGAAAATGAAGATCATGGCATCTGGTCCCATCACTTCATGACAGACAGATGGGGAAACAGTGATAGATTTTATTTTCTAGGGCACCAAAATCACTGCAGATAGTGACTGCAGTGAAGCCTTGCGTACTGCAGTCCACGGGGTCACAGAGTCGGACAGAACTGAGTGACGGAAGGAAAACAACAAAGAGGTCCTAAATAAGTTGTACACTTAGGTCTTAGCAGAAGCAAACTCAAATCCTCTTTTGAAGAATCCAGCTTCATGCCAAGGCTTGGGAAATCCCCCCAAAATAATTTTTTAATGGTAATGAAAAGTTACTCAAATGTAACAAGCACAGAAGGAAATAATGAAACCTGCAAACCACTACCAAAAACAATAGCTAGCAGAGAGATGTCTTCACCTACTGGAAATATCAGTGACAGATTATAAATCAACATGCTTATTGTTCTTAAAGGAATAAAGAGGATAGCAACAGTATGAAAAAAGATAGCAAGAGGATATGATTCAAAAATCTATGCTAGCATATTTGAAAATTTAAACAAAATGGACCAACTTCTAGGAAAATGTAACTTATCTAAATTGACTCAAAGGAAAATAGACAACCTAGACAGGCATATAACCATCAAATAAATTGAATCCATAGTCAAAAATACCATAAAAGAATAACAAAATAAATTCTTTCTCTCTCATTTCAGATGCAAATGGCTTCCCTGGTCAGTTTTATCAATCATTCTAGGAAGAAATATTCCAATCTAATACAAACACTTCCAGAGCATTAAAACAGGAAGAAAATGTATGAGAAGCAATACATCCTGACTCATACTATGAAGCCAACATAACCTTGATAGCAAAATCTCAAGAGGACAAGAAAGGAAATTTACAAGCCAATTTCTCTCATAAATATAAATGAAAACTCCTACATAAATTATTAATAAGTTAAATTCAAAAACAGAAGGATACTTCATCAAATTGAGTTTACCGCAGAAATGGCAGATTGTTTTAATAGAAAAATATAATAATAATAATGAAGGGATGAAAATAAGACTATATATATGTACACATCTGTATTTGCAAAAAGAAACAAACACTTGAACAATAAGTGAAAAAACTAATAAAAGCCGTTACCAAAGGTGAAAAAGAGGTTTTTGAGACATATGAACATAACACTGATTTTCAAATTATTAGGTATATCAATTAATGCAATTCATCACATCAGCACAGCAGAAGAGTACAATCACATGAACATGCAACAGATGCAGAAAAGGCATTTGATAAAATTTAATATCCATTCAGTACTAAGAAAAACCCTTAAACTTGCACTAGAAGGGAATTTTCTTAATCTGATGCAATATATCTGTGGGAAAAAAGTTATACCACACTTGTGAAATGTTATGAATTATCCCTCAATTAAGAACAAGACAAAAATACCATCAGTTTTATTCAACATTATATTGGCCGGCCTATCCACAGCATCAGGGCAAGGAGGAAAAAAAAAACAAGTGTAAGGACTAAAAAGAAACAAAAACTGTCCCTCTTGAAAATAATATGATCACGTGTGTAGAATAAATTTACAGATTTATTATTAAAATAGTTAAGACAGTTTAAATGAAAATCAGTATATAAAAGTTAATAATATTCCTATATACAATTAGGGAAGAAATTAAAAACATTTTTTACAATACTATAAAACTGTTAAGTACCCATGAATAAATTTCCCAGTAGGTATAAGATCTCCAAGAAAAAAAAATTATAAAACTTTATTGTGAGGCAATGTAAAGGACTAAAAAATGGATCAGATGACTTCATTTTGTAGTGACATTAATTCTCCTTGTATCGGTTTATAATTTCAATGCAATACAAACAAAAAAGTCTTGCAGACTCTTATTTTTAATATAGAACTTCGTGATATGATTCTAAGAAATGTAAAAGGCCAAGACTGGTTAAGACACTCTTTGAGAAGAACTAAGTGGACAGACTTGCTCTACCAGATATTAAGACATGTTACTAACTTAGGGTAACTAAGAAAACATGTTGCTCATGCAGGAATATACTGACAGATCAATGGTACAAAACAGAAGTGCCAAGAAACACACCGCACACATATGGGCATTTGATAGATGACTGGTGGCACAGCAGATCAGTACAGAAAGGAAAGGCTTTTCAATAAATGCTCCTAGAGCAACTGGCTATCTGTGCAGGGTGAAAAGTGAAGTTGAGCCCCCACCTCCACTGCCCAAAGAATCAATACTAAGTGGAACAAGACACAAAAAGAACTAATGATAAAGGAAGTTAATGATAAAGTTTATTAACTTAAAATGAAGAACTTCTCTGTTCAAGGCACAATTTTTTTAAAAATGAAAAGATAAAGAGGGTAGATTTTTGTAATCCATAAAACAAAGAAGTTAGTTATATATGTGTGTGTGTGTGTGTATATAAATTCCTGTAAATTAATGAGAAAAAGACAACCCAAATGAAAAATGAGCAAAAGACCTGAATGAGTAGTTTGCAAAAAAAAAAACACAAATGACATTCAAAGTAGCTTTAAATTTTAAACCACAAGAAGAAACCATGACACATCCATGTGACCGACAAAAGTTAAAAATTCTGTAATAACAAGTATTGGTGAAGATACTGAGAAAAAGGAACTCTCTTACACCCTTCATGGGAATGCAAATTGGTACAACTTTGGAAAATAGTTGGCAACATTGAGTATTATTGAAGATATGCATAGTGTGTGACCAAACAATTTCATGGGAATGCAAATTGGTACAACTTTGGAAAATAGTTGGCAACATCGAGTATTATTGAAGATATGCATAGTGTGTGACCAAACAATCACACTCCTAGGCTGATATTCCATTTAAATGTATGTAGATGTCCAGCAGGAGATATATACAAGAATGTTCACACCGACACTATTTACAATAAACAGAAGCTCCAGAATTTGGAAATCAGATACTCATCCTTGACAGAACAGGTAACTTGTGGCATTTATAAAATGGAATTCTACACAACAATGAATATGCACAGTCACCCACTGGATGAATCCCACAAACGCAATGTTGAAAAAATGAAGCAAATTCCAAAAGAATGCATGATAACAGTACAATTGCAATATCAACTGTGTCAAGTTCAAATAAGTTTAGAAATGCATAAACGTGGTAAAAGTATACAGATAAGCAAGGAAATTACCACCACAAAAGTCAGGATAATGGCTACCTAAGGGAAAGGGAGATGGCTATAACTGGAAAATTATAAAAAGGGCATTGGGCTTCAATAGTGCTACTAATAATCTATTTCTTCATCTAGGTGGAAGTTACATCAGTATTTGCTTTACAGTTGTTAGACTGTGCATGTTTTTATACACTTTGAGTGTGCATTTTACTATTTTAAAAAAGAGGAAAAATCCTAATATAGCGGATTTCATTATCAAAGTATTTCCCATCCTTGCAGCAACTGCAAGGTTGCTTAGAGAAACAAAAGATGTCACAATGACAATAAGCTAATGAATTAATCACTTAATGAACTGATCACTCACTTTCCTGCCTGGTTAACTCCAGATGTCTCTCTCACTGATTTGTAAGCATCCACAGTATAAATAAAAGGCAAATCATCTTCAAATTCATTCATTCAACAAATATTTATTAATATTTATAATATTTCCATACACTGTTCCAGGGGACCAGCACGGTTCAAGATGAATAAAGGCCCTGCCCTTCTGCAAAAGATAAAGGACAGGGGAACCCCGACTCCCAGCCAAATTTTGGCTCCACCCACTCATTCTCTTTTCCAAACAAGTATCAAGGATGAAGAACTAAAATGGACCTCAGGAATACACATGGAAGTTATCATCAAAACCTAACCTTAGGGAGTCTCTTCACTACAGAGGAACCACACGCTTCAGTTCTCTGGCTAAACTACGGTTTGCCACGTTTTCAAGTAGGCAAAATGACTGCCTTATCAAGAACTTTAAGTCAAGGTACTAGACTCAACAATGGAGGTACTGTGGGAACTGGCTTAAATGGAGTCAAAATCCCAAGGAATGGCATCCAAAGACCAGAGGCTTGTCATTTTCCAGACACTGTACCCTAGACTTTGCGTGTACATTAATTTTGCTCAGGTCAGAGTCCAAACTTTCATCTGATTCTCAAAGGAGTTCAATCAAAAAGGGGCCATTAAGCAGTGTTACCAACAAGTTGAACAGGCCAGCTTTTCAGGGACATTGTGAATGTGGCCACAGGAAGGCCACCTGAGTTGAAACCCACGTGTCCTGACCTCTGGGCCTATGCTCCGAATGACCCATACTTACTCTTAGCTCCTCGAAGGCTTCATCGAGGGTGGAGAGATGGTGGCCACGGTGAGCCCCAGTGACCGGGCAGAGCACGCAGATGAGCTGCTTGTCTTCCTGGCAATAGGTACTCAAGTCAAGCCCATGGTCCGGGCACTTCCTCTTGGCCACTCTCTCTGCTTCCATTTCTACTTCGGGGTCAAATTCGCTTTCCGCCTCCGTTTCTCCCTCGGCCTCGGATTCCCCTTCTTCCTGGTGGTCCTCGGCTCCGCTCTCTTGCTCGTCCTCCATTTCCTCCTCACTGTCTTCCTCGCTCTGGTCCTCGCTCTCTTCCTCTGTCTCGCTCTCTTCTTCGGGCTCGCTCTCTTCTTCGGACTCGCTCCCTTCCCCCGCCTCGCTTTCTAGGGCTTTCTCCTCCTCCACCGGGGCCTCGACCGCTTCCTCCCCGGCCCCATCCCCGCGGGCTCCCGGGGTCCAGGCTTGGGCGGCGCAGTGCACGTACTCGGCCAGATGGTGTCTGGGGAACTTCTGCCCGTGCGCCTCCGCGTGGTGGCGGCAGTAGCAGAAGCCGCATTCTCGGCACACTTCCTCGGCCCCCGGAGCCTCGTCCGGCTCGCACTCATCACACGTGCCGTCGTGCGGCAGCTCCTCGAAGGCCGCACCCCCTCCGGAGGCCATGTGGAGGCTCTGCCGCGGCCCGGGCCTCGCGGCTACCGATCTCGCCGTCTAGCCTCGGAGCGGCCTCCACCCCCGCCCGGGGCTGGCCACGCCGTGTCCCGCAGCCTCGGGGCCGCTGCTGCCTGCTCCCGGTAGCCCGCGTCCGGCGGAGGAGCGAAGGGCCTTCCCGCCGGCTCGGCAGCTCGGCGGCCGCGGCGCTTCCTCCCGCGGTTGGGGCACTTCCGGCGCGGCCGCCCCGCGCCCCCGTCGGCCCCCGCGCCGCGCCGCCCGCTCGGCCTCCCGCCGCCCCCGCCGAGATCGCGGAGCCGCGGGGCCTCCGCGCCGCCCCGGTTCCACTTTCCCTGCCCCCTCCCCCCAACCAGGCGACCTCCTTTCACTTCCTGAGTCACTTAAAGTGGCGATGGTCCTTTTCTGCGTTTCCCGCGGGGGCTCAGCATCCCCGGAAGGAGGGGAAAGATGGAAGAGGTGTTCAGTTCACTCTGCTCACTCTGGAGGCGGGAATTGCGCCCCGCCTCCCCCACTCGCTCTCTGGAGTTGTCAACCTGACTTTTTCAGGTCACTAGGCAGGTGTACAGGTGCATTTCAGCCTCCTTCCTTCGAATTTGTTGCTGACTGTCTCAGCCCCCGCTGCTGCCTGTTCTGCAAGGTGCTAGAACAGAGTGTTGTTTACCAGACTGAACCTGACCCCTTGGGATTTCCAGGGGGAAAGGTTATGTTTGTTCCTCTAGGCTCAGGGAATCGGAGTCAGGATGAGCAAACAGACATTTTCGATCTAAAACAATACTATGCTTTGTCTATTTGCATTCTTGCCTCTTAGGGGCTCTGAAACTCTAGAATGGTAGCCTCTGCGCCTTTTTTTTGAGAGCTTGCCTTGGGTTTGGCTGAGATGTCAGTGAAAGTAGGTAGGGAGAGACAGTATTTGTCCAGTGAGAGTTCTAGCATGCCGTCATTATCCTTTATGTAAGGAGACCATCTGGATTCAGACTGGTTCCTGGAGAAAGAACGAGGACTGTTATTTATTAACCAATACTAAAGAGCCAGGAATTGAGCTGGATCTTTTTTGGCTCTTTAAAAGCCAAGTTGGAAAGAGCCACTGCCCAAGGACCCACAAATCCTGGTACTACAACCCACTGGCTTTGCAACTATGAAGAAGTTAATTGATCATTCTGTTTTCCACTTTAAATATATATATATATATGCAAAGTGGAAATAATAGTAATACCTAATCATAGGCCTATTTTGTGGATGAAATGTAAAGGTACCTGCCTTGTAGAAGTATTCACTATATTTTAACTGTTATTGGCATAAATTATAATTAGTGCACATAATGACCCTTAACACATTTTGGCTGGCTGCTGTTTTAAGCAATTCCCCACCTCTACCTCATATATATGTCTCTCCATTCATAGAAGAGCTTTTGATTTGTTTATTTGGGAGTAGAAATGGACATTTTGATCTAGTCCAGGGAGAAACTGAGATATAGTTGAGAAGAAGGAAGGGAACTGGGATGATGTCTGTCTTTTATTGATTCACTTAGATACATTTGAGCTAGGATTTCTAGATGATCTTCACAAAAATGCCAGGGGATTGGGGGGGGGGTGTAAAACTCATTTAAAATAATTTTTAATACCCATACCTATGCTGCTGCTACTGCTGCTAAGTCGCTTCAGTCATGTCTGATTCTGTGCGACCCCATAGACTGCAGCCCACCAGGCTCCCCAGTCCCTGGGATTCTCCAGGCAAGAGTACTGGAGTGAGTTGCCATTGCCTTCTCCACCTGTATCTATGATATATGCTTAATTTCTGTGCAGATTTTGTCGGAGATTTTATTTTGAAAAAAATCTTTTGTTTTATTAACCTCAAAGCAATTCTAGGGAATTGCTTTGAGGAATCCAAAGGTGTGTTTTGTTCCAATTCCATACACATGTCTATTTTTTTTGCAGTTCATTTCTTCAGAAATTATGCCTTTTGTTGTTATTATTTGGCTTCCCAGGTGGCACAGTGGTAAAGAATTTGCCTGCCAATGTAGGAGAGGTAGGTTTGATCCCTGGGTTGGGAAGATCTCCTGGAGAAGTGCATGGCAACCCACTCCAGTATTCTTGCCTGCAGAATTCCATGGACAGAGGAGCCTGGCAGGCTACAGTCCATGGGGTCACAAAGAGTTGAACAGGACTGAGCATGCATGCTCACTGTTATTATTGTCATTATTGTTTGTTCTTAATTTTGTCTGACAAAAAGTTAAAGAATCATATAATTCAGTATCTGACATCTTTTGGCAAGCCTTGGCAAATTGACAAGCCTTTTTGGAGTCCTCTGTGGTGAGAGGGTCTTAGAGACAGAAGTTAATGGAAATGTTAAAAAGGGACTTCTTAAAATTCTAGAGATGGAATATGGCAGACTCACAAGATGGACCATCTGTATCCCTCTGCACAGAAATCAGAATGGGCTGATTCCATAGGAATTGGAAACTTTGGGTGTATGTAAAGACAGAAACGTATTATAAACCATAAACTATAATCCATTACTGCATAAAAATACCTCAAAATGTAGCAGCTTAAAACAATGAACAATTATTACTTCACTTATTCCTGAGCCAGGATTATAGGAGTGGCTTAACTGAGTGGTTCAATTCAGGGTATCTCAAGAGATTTCAGTGAAATGTTGGCTGGGGCTGTAGTCATTTGAAGACTTGACTAGAAGTGCAGGATTTGCTTCCAAGATGGCTCCTTCACATGGCCGTTGTCAGGAAGCCTTGCCATTTTCTGTTGGGTTGCTTGAATGTCTTCATGATATGGCAGGTAAATTCTCCCAAAGCAAACAATCCAAGAGGAGACAAAGTGAAAGATACAGGGTCTTTTTTTCTCTTTTTTTAGCTCCACTGCATGCTTGCAGGATATTAGTTCCCCAACCAGGGATGGAACCATGCCCGCTGCATTGGGAGCATAGTCTTAAACACTGGAATTCCAGGCAAGTGCCTGCAATGTCTTATATTGTGATGTCTTATAACGTCTAAATTCAGACATGAATTTAATGTCTAAAATCATTTCCAACATAGACTATTAGTTATGGAGAGGACTATTTGTGCGGGTCATGAATATCAAGAGGTGGCAATCAGGGACATCTTTAAGGCGGGATATCATATTCTGTCCTTTGTCTCCTAGTGATTTATGTCTGTCTTAAATATGAACTGAACTGAACTAAATGCAAAATACGTTCACTTCCTCCCAAGTTGCATCAAACTCTTAACTCATTATATCATCAGCTCAAAGTCCAGAATCTTATCATCTAAAACAGGCCCAGGAGTGGAAGAGGTTCCTAGGTGTGTGTGTGTGTGCTCTGAGTGAATAGTGCACACAAATACACACACACACACACAAACACACAGACACACACACCCTAGGAACCTCATCCACTCCTGGACCTGTTTTAGATGATAAAATTCTGGACCATGGACCCTGAAGTTCTAACGAGAGGTAGCAGACTGACAAACTACACAGCTGCAAACATGAGTTTCTTTTCAAAGAGAAAGGGTAACTCAGAGTAGAACCAAGAGCCCAAGGGGTATAAAGTGAAAAGCCATGGAGAGTCATTCCCAGGCAGAAGTAGGAATGAGCCCTAATCAGGGCACTTCTAACACACGTCTAGAAGGATTTTTAGGACTGTTATGGAACTTCAGCTCTTCTGAGCCTCATATCTTTTCTTCTTTTTGAACAGAGGTGTCTGTACCAATTATCTGAAGCTCATCCTGCCGTCCTGCCATTGTATGTTGGGAGGCATTCAGGTGAAAAGGAGGAGTGGCCTATGGGAACCACCTGGGGCTTCCTGGGTAGCTCAACCGGAAAAGAATCCGCCTGAAATGTGGGAGACCCTGGGTCAGGAACATTCCTGGAGAAGGGCAAGGCAACCCACTCCAGTATTCTTGCCTGGAGATTCCATGGACAGAGGAGTCTGCCAGGGTATAGTCCATGGGGTTGCAGAGAGTCAGACCCAACTGAGTGACTTAGCACTCACTCACTCATCCCTTGCTTAAGTCCTCAGTAAGTCTGCTGGTTAAAATATAATTCTCCACTTTTAGGCTGTGAGTCAGTCTCCAGCTAAAATTAACTTCTCTTTTCTCTGAGCCCCCATGCGTGCGTTCTAAGTTGCTTCAGTCATGTCCAACTCTCTGCGACCCTGTGGACTACACCCCGGCAGGCTCCTCTGTCCATGGAATCTCTAGGCAAGAATACTGGAGTGGGTTGCCATGCCCTTCTCCAGGGGTCTGACCGACCTAGGGTCTCCCACATTTCAGGCGGATTCTTTTCTGGTTGAGCTACCCAGGAAGGCCCAGGTGGTTCCCATAGGCCACTCCTCCTTTTCACCTGAATGCCTCCCAACATACAATGGCAGGACGAGCTTCAGATAATTGGTACAGACACTCCTGTTCAGGAGTCCTGGCACAGAAGAGCTGGAGTTCCATAACAGTCCTAAAAATCCTTCTAGACATGTGTTAGAAGTGCCCTGATTAGGGCTCAATCCTACTTCTGCCTGGGAATGATTCTCCATGGCTTTTGACTTTACCCCTTGGGCTCTTGATTCTACTCTCTGAGTTACTCTTTCTCGTCTATGAAGAGATACTCATATTTGCAGCTGTGTAGTTTGTCAGTCTGCTTCCTGTCGTTAGAACTTCAGGGTCCAAAGTCTCCTTTTCATTTTGTACTATCTCTGTCCCATTTACTCCATGCAGGCAATGTTTTGGCCAGTATCATTCATTTAAAAAGTTTGTGAGTCTCCTGCGAATCTAACTGGGGGTCCATTCCATTGGACAGAAGTCATACCTGCAAATCTCTGAGGTAAGCTCTTCTCTACACTGGAGGCTCATTCTGCTGAAACTGCTGAGGTACAACACTCCTAAGTGTCTTTAAAGCCCTATTGTTTGTCTGAATGATTCTCTGAATCACTGCTGTAGATCTTTTTGAGGTCTGAACAAATGGTTTTACAGCCACACTTTTGCCTTCATCATCTGATGATGTTTTCCTTGCAGCACCCTAGAGTTCATTTTTAACTGGAAGTCATTTCTTCATTTTAGTATTATTTGCCATCCGAAGAAGACAGGAATTTTCAAATCTAGCAAGCCCTGGGTCCTTTTTTTAAATTAGTTTTTTATATTATCCTTTTCTTCTCACATTTTGTTATAATCAGGAAGAAGACTTCAGTCAACACCTTCAACACTTTACCTGGAAATGTACTTAACTAGAATACCCGATTAATTAGGCAAATTTTCCACTTTCCACATTACTGCAGGTGACAGTGTTGTTAAGTTCTTGGCACTACATAACAAAGACCCTCTTTCTCCAGTTTCCAGTAACATGTTCCTCATTTCCCCTTGAGCCTTTATCTACAGCTTTTTCAAAATCCATCAGGGGGACTTCCCTGATGATCCAGTGGTTAAGACTCTGTGCTTTCATTGTAGGGAGGTTGGGATTGATCCCTGGTGGAAAAACTAAGATCTTGCATGCCTGTGATGTGGCCAAAAAAAAAAAAGCAGGATTCTCATAACAGTTTCTTCAAGTTTCTTCAGGCTTTTACGATACTCTCCTCCAAGTCCTTCTGTTGGAAGGACTAAATCCTAGCTCACTCTGCTCACAAGATAGCCAGTGAATCCGAGACAAGGTTTTGGGACTACCAAGCCACTTTATTTGGGAGCTGGCTGGCAGAGAAGATGGCAGGGTAACACCTCAAAATAACCATCTTGTTGGGGCCTGGTTGCCAGGTTTTCTTAAGGATTAGAGATGGGGGGAGGTGAGGAAACAAAGTAAAAAGACTATTCAGTCTTTGCCAACCTCCCCTAGCTTGGCGAGCTTCAGGTAGGGGAATGTGTTAGTTTTACTTCCTTGCAGTCCTTCACAGGTAGGTGGCTCAGGTTATCTCCCTGGGGCAAGTCATTGTGTCTGCCTACAGTCACAAAAGCAGCAAGATGAGGGTCAAAGTCACAGAAGCAGATCCAGCATAAATTCAAAACTAACCCTTCTTCGTTATACTTCCAGCTTTTCCCTCTATCTAATTCCAAACGCAGTCCAACATTTTAGGTTATGGTTTTGTTATGGAGTGAGCATGTGAGTGAGTCGCTCAGTCATGTCCAACTCTTTTCGACTCCATAGACTGTAGCCCGCCAGGCTCCTCTGTCCATGGAATTCTCCAGACTGAAATACTGGAGTGGGAAGCCATTCCCTTCTCCAGGGGATCTTCCTAACCCAGGGATCGAACCCCGGTCTCCTGCATTGCAGGCAGATTCTTTACTGTCAAAGCCACCAGGCAAGTCCAAGAATACTGGAGTAGGTAGCCTATCCCTTCTCCAGCCAGTCTTGCGGACCCAGGAATCAAACCAGGGTCTCCTGCATGGCAGGTGGATTCTTTATTATTACTTAAGTAATAATAAAATATATATTTGTTGTCTATTGGCTCAGACAGTAAAGAATCTGCTGACAATGAAGGAGACCCCGGTTCCATCCCCGGGTCGGGAAGATCCCCTGGAGAAAGAAATGGTAACCCATTCCAGTATTCTTGCCTGGAGAATTCCATGGACAGAAGAACCTGGTGGGCTACAGTCCCTGGGATCACAAAGAGCTGGACAAAACTGAGCGACTAACACTTTCACTTTCACTACATAATAAACTATTCCAAAACTTTAGATCGTCCTGGGGGTACCACACTTGGCACTGGCACTGTCTTTTTGTTTCAATTAGCAACACCAATAAGGTACCTCCAAGATCCTCAGCAGGCAGTACATGAGGAGAGTGGAGAAAAGAACAGAACAGTTTGCATTTGAGACTGTTCATGTGGGACTTTTAGAAATATATGGTGTGTTCCTCAAGTACATAAGAATCTCCTAATTATGTAGGTGATAGCTCTTAACTTATTAGACATTTGAACCTATACACATAAGGAAGCGTAGGTTCAGAGAGGTGCAGAAGTTTGTTACATGTTACCCAGCCATAAGGTAGCTAAATTAGGATTCAAACTCAGATCTACCTGACTCCATCTTACCACATTCACTGGTGGTATGAACAGGTGATACGTCCACCCCCCAATTGCCTAACTGCTTCCTAGTAAACTTACCTGTCTTTACCTTTCAACTCTGAAATCAATTTCTCTCTCTTTCATGTCTTCCAAAGAGACAATCTCGGTTTAGTAAGATTCATAGTATAGTACATTTAATTTCAGAAAAGCCTCTAAAAGTTGAAAAGAGAACAGGGTGGAATTTCTAAGTCCACTGCTTTAGGGAAGGTATTAGCACCCCTCGGCCTATCCCATTCTCATGTAATTACATTGTTACTTTAGTGACTGATTTCATTCCCTTTCCCCAAGCTCCTGAGAGCACCTAAATCTCATCTCATGCTGTTATCATATTCAGTTCAGTTCAGTTCAGTCGCTCATTCGTGTCTGACTCTTTGCCACCCCATGAACTGCAGCACGCCAGGCCTCCCTGTCCATCACCAACTCCTGGAGTCCACCCAAACCCATGTCCATTGAGTCAGTGATGCCATCCAACCATCTCATCCTCTGTCGTCCCCTTCTCCTGCTGCCCTCAATCTTTCCCAGCATCAGGGTCTTTTCAAGTGAGTCAGTCCTTCACTTCAGATGGCCAAAGTATTGGAGTTTCGGCTTCAACATTAGTCCTTCCAATGAACACCCACGACTGATCTCCTTTCGGATGGACTGGTTGGATCTCCTTGCAGTCCAAGGGACTCTCAAGAGTCTTCTCCAACACCACAGTTCAAAAGCATCAATTCTTTGGCACTCAGCCTTCTTTATAGTCCAGCTCTCACATCCATACATGACTACTGGAAAAACCATAGCCTTGACTAGACGGATCTTTGTTGGCAAAGTAATGTCTCAGCCTAGATATGCTATCTAGGCTGATCATAACTTTCCTTCCAAGGAGTCTTTTAATTTCATGGCTGCAATCACCATCTGCAGTGATTTTGGAGCCCCCTAAAAGAAAGTCTGACACTGTTTCCACTGTTTCCCCATCTATTTGCCATGAAGTGATGGAACCAGAAGCCATGATCTTCATTTTCTGAATGTTGAGTTTTAAGCCAACTTTTTCACTCTCCTCTTTCACTTTCATCAAGAGGCTTTTGAGTTCCTCTTTCTGCCATAAGGGTGGTGTCATCTGCATATCTGAGGTTATTGATATTTCTCCTGGCAATCTTGATTCCAGCTTGTGCTTCCTCCAGCCCAGCGTTTCTCATGATGTACTCTGCATATAAGTTAAATAAGCAAGGTGACAATATACAGCCTTGACGTACTCCTTTTTCTATTTAGCCAACATCTTATCTTATTAAAGTGAGTGCAGTGAAATATGATATCCCAATCCTCCCAAAAGAGCAAGAATGAAGTATGTACCACTGGGCCTGTCTCTCATAGGCCTCAGAAGCCTATGGAGATGGATACCAGAATGATTCCTCAGCCCAACACCTTCCTGAACAAGTTCATTTTACCCAATTCTCATATATATATATACCCAAGTGTTTCCCTGCTTGTTAGTATTGTAATTCTCCAAATACCTCCATCCCTTCAAAAATAAGTATTTGCAAAGATAGCCCCAGGTAAGCTCTGATCAAGATATTTTAATTACACTCCTTTAGTATGTTACTTGCTAAATAGTGTTAAGTAATTCCTATAACCACCACAGATAACAGAAATATCTCATTTTCATAACCATTATTTCATTCACCCCAAGAATGCAAAAAAAAAAAAAGAAAATCCCACTGATGCTTCTTTCAGTTTTCTTCAGATACTTTCAACAAAGCCCTTGCTAGTGGAGTCCTTGCCTCGGTTTGAACAGTATGGAAACTAATGCCAAAGAGTTATTTTTTTAAAAAAATCCAGTCAATTGTGTGTTAATCTCTGACTTCCTTCATAATCTCCAGGCCATCTCCCAGATCCCTGAGTAATACTAATTCTTTTTGGCAAAATTATGTTTTTCAAACTTTTGGAAATGCTTTCTTAGGGGTGGTCTTGGCATTAATCTGAGTGGGCTGTAGGGAATGAGGGCAGACACTTAATCATCTATAAAATCAGTACTCTTTGGGAGTGAGAAAAATCCCTAAATTTGCCTTCCATTATCCAGTTGGAAAAGCAGTCACCTGTGGACAGGAACTAATTAAATACTGTGTATATTAGCAGGTAGAGCACTGCCCTTGTAAATCAGGAATTATGAGAGAGAATCGCCCTTGGATTCTCTGGAGGCTTGCTCTCTCCATTTACTTGTTTATTTTGGAGTGTAGATGGGCTAGTTAATCATACTACTGAGATCGTAACCTGTCTTTAGTTCATGTAATACATCTTTGTTATTTTATTGCATCTGACTTAATTTTACTTTTCCTTTACTTTTTCCTTTACTTTTCCTTTACTTTTACTTTTCCTTTAGCTCCATACCCCACTCCCATTACTGAAACTTTTTTCCACAGAATCTCTAACATATTTAATAGAAGTTCATGAATACACATTTTTTAAGTATTTTATTGTTTTGTTAATTTGTATGTTAAACTTTACATGTATGATGCTCAAGAAAGTTTTCTGTTTCTTTCATTTTCTCACTGAATGTTGTGATTGGTAAAAATCTTGGATACCTACTCCTTGATATTTGGTTATTCTCTGAATTTCTGATTTTTGTCAGTCTTATGGATATAAAGTGATAACTCATTGCATAACTCATATTTATATAAATTTATTTATATAAATATAAATATTTATATTTCTTGGGTTACAAATAAAGATAAATAGCTCTTTATAAGCTTGTTATGTAATGTCAAAATAAAACAATTCAGTAACAAGTTTGATATCCTTTATTCAAGGGAAAACAGTCCATAACCAGTGGACCACTCTTCTGAGGGATTTTGGGCAAGAATGAGTTTTACAGAACATTAGAAGGGGCAATGTGGAAACGGCATGACTGACTGGTGTTGCATATCTGATCTCATATTTCAAAAGATCAAGGAACAAGGAAATAACTCTCCAGTCCAGAGCTGGCTTGGTGTTTGGAGTTGGCTGACTGGATACACTCTGTTTCTGACCAAGTGGAACATTTTCAGGAATAAGAAATTTAGGTTTGCTGATGAGTGAGCGTTAGTTACTCAGTCGTGTCTGACTCTGCAATCCTATGGACTGTACCCAGAGGAACCACCAGGTTCCTCTGTCCATGGGATTGTCCAGGCGAGATTACTGGAGTGGGTTGCCATTCCTTTCTTCAGGGGATCTTTCCAACCCAGGGATCAAACCCTGGTCTCCTGCATTGCAGACAGATTCTTAACTATCTGAGCCACCAGGGAATATGACAGCCCAAACAGGAGCAGCTCCATCTTGAGCCTAGAAATGTATTTCAATAGTGAATACCCCATTTTTACCGTTTGCGTATTTTTGAGTTCTCTGCCATTTTCCTACCATTTTAAAATCTTTTCTTGTACTTTCTAGCTGTTAACCCTAGTCAGTTTTAAAGTAAATGTCTTCTCCCAGTCTGTTACATGTTCAAGAACATTGTATATAGTAATGCTGTTTTGATGTAGTCAAATCCGTCCTTCTTAAGCCCTGCTCCACTTCAAGATGAAAATATCTTAACTCCAATATCTTCTTCTTTTATCTTTATGATTTTACTTTTCACAATAAGCTCCAACTGAAGATCACTTTTGTGTGCAGTTTGAGGTATAGATCCAACTTTACCTTTTCCTGTAGCATAAGACAGTTTTCTCAATATCCTAAGTCAATTATAATCCTACTCATGAATGCAGAAATTCATATTATGGAAGATACCATGATGAAATGACTGGTGAGGTGACTTCCTTTCCCTAAGTAGACTTCCTAAAATGGTATCTTTTCAAAGAAAAGTTTTAAGGTGGCACATTGGCACAGTCCTTATTCAGACTGTGATGATGAGACATCAGAAGAGTAGAATTGATTGGAAGAAGAGGTTTTAGTTTAGGGGAAAAAAACAGATAAACCACAGGGCAACTGACATAGTCTGAAGTGGGAGGGCTATCCTGAAAAGTCTTCAGGAAGCTTCTTCTGATAAGGGTGAAAGGAAGAGTGAAACCAGGCAATTTCAGACTGGGCCATTCACTCAATCAATAAGTTGTGATTGCTTTCCAGGGGTCAGGCACTCTTCTAGACTCCGTAGATGCAACCACAAAGCAAGACTGATGGGATTGCTGCTGCCAGTGCACTTGTATTTCTAGCATGGGTTTACATTTCTGCTTTCCCCACTGTCACCAAATAATTCTTCCAACTATTTAAGATATAAATAAATTGGATAAGATATAAAGCAAATTAAATAAGATATATTGATCTCATGAACATCCATCAGTAGATTTCCATTGGCCACTGCAGTCCTGGCATGTGATACCCCAGGTCTTCCTTGATTAGACCACATACCTACATTTACAACTTCATCCCTTAGCTACTCCCCTACCTCTACAGGCTGATCCCCAATAAAACAAACCATTACGTGTGCTAAACCTCAGGTAATCCCAGATGTTACAGCAATCCCACTGTTTTCTCATGAGAGGACCACTCAAAAAAGCTCTGATGGCCAACTTGAATGCACAAATGTTTGGGGATACAGATGAAAAAGTTTTAATGTTTACTTACTGTGTTCATGGGGTTCTCAAGGCAAGAATACTGAAGTGGTTTGCTGTTCCCTTCTCCAGTGGACCACATTCTGTGTGGATCACAATAAACTGGAAAATTCTTCAAGAAATGGGAATACCAGACCACCTGACCTGCCTCTTGAGAAACCTATATGCAGGTCAGGAAGCAACAGCTAGAACTGGACATGGAACAACAGACTGGTTCCAAATAGAAAAAGGAGTATGTCAAGGCTGTATCTTGTCACTCTGCTTATTTAACTTATATGCAGAGTACATCATGAGAAACGCTGGGCTGGAAGAAGCACAAGCTGGAATCAAGATTGCCAGGAGAAATATCAATAACCTCAGATATGCAGATGACACCACCCTTATGGCAGAAAGTGAAGAGGAACTCAAAAGCCTCTTGATGAAAGTGAAAGAGGAGAGTGAAAAAGTTGGCTTAAAACTCAACATTCAGAAAATGAAGATCATGGCATCTGGTCCCATCACTTCCTGGCAAATAGATGGGAAAACAGTGGAAACAGTGTCAGACTTTATTTTTTGGGCTCCAAAATCACTGCAGATGGTGATTGCAGCCATGAAATTAAAAGATGCTTGTTCCTTGGAAGAAAAGTTATGACCAACCTAGATAGCATATTGAAAAGCAGAGACATTACTTTGCCAACAAAGGTCCGTCTAGTCAAGGCCATGGTTTTTCCAGTGGTCATGTATGGATGTGAGAGTTCGACTGTGAAGAAAGCTGAGTGCCGAAGAATTGATGCTTTTGAACTGTGGTGTTGGAGAAGACTCTTGAGAGTCCCTTGGACTGCAAGGAGATCCAACCAGTCCATTCTAAAGGAGATCAGTCCTGGGTGTTCTTTGGAAGGAATGATGCTAAAGCTGAAACTCCAGTACTTTGGCCACCTGATGCTAAGAGCCGACCCATTGGAAAAGACCCTGATGTTGGGAAAGATTGAAGGCAGGAGAAGGGGACAACAAGGATGAGATGGTTGGATGGCATTGTTGACTCAATGGACATGAGTTTGAGCAAGCTCCAGGAGATGGTGAAGGACAAGGAAGGCTGGTGTGCCATCGTCCATGGGGTCACAAAGAGTCAAATGTGACTGAGCGACAGAACAACATCCCAGGCAAAAAAATTGTACTAAATATACTTTAAATCTCTCCCTCCTTCTCTCTCTCCCCTAATGTCATCTTCCCCAGATGGTAATTTATTTTATTTAAAATAAAGTAACCATCAGGGATGTAATATACAGCATAAGGAGTACAGTCAATAATATTGTAAGACCTTTGTATGGTGACAGATGGAAACTAGACTTATCATGGTGATCATTTCATACTGTGTAAAAATATTGAATCACTATGTTGTATACCTGAACCTAATGTAATATTACCAGTCAATTATACTTCAATAAAATAAAATGGTAAAATAAACAGGAGATCACTTCATAAAACAATACACTTTGGAATAAATAAAATATGACACTTTTCTGAAAAATAAGTTTGGGGGAGATTTTTGCCTTACACTTGCCCATAGGAAGGATTGGTTACTATGGTTCCCAAACCCTGCCATGTTTCCATATTCCCATGCCTTTGCACTTGCTTTCCCTCTGTCCATAATGCACTGCCCCGTCTCTCACTTCAGCTTCTGCCTGCCCCTGCACCCAACAGTGCCTCTGTGACTGTGTTTCATCCATCAGAAAGCTGTTACCTATTTCCGCTACCATGCGGTGGACTCTTTGAGGTCAGGGGCTGTGTCTGAGAACCCTGGGGTCCTTAGCACACTTTGTAGCATCTAGTGCCTTGTCTCTTCCATGAAACAAACCTGAAGTGGTTGACTGGGAGTGAATGGTTGAGGGGGTCATCATATGATTTATCATCCCAACCGGAACATCTTGTTTGGATGTGAAATGAAGCACTATTGACAATTATGCCAAGACACTAGGCATGGACCAGAACCGTTCTTGGTAAACCGAGAGATAGTCAACCTAAAAAGATGACCGGGGAGGTGACTTTTGGTTTCTAGTTTGAAAATAGTAGATCAGTATTTGACCCTTCATTTGTCCAACTTCCTTTCTGCTTATGCCTTCTTTCCTATTCCTCTTCCTTATTTTCTTTCTTCTGCTCAGCAAGACGCATACAAACTTGCTGAACCAACATGCAGCACTCTCATCCTTCGCTTCACAAGGTTGTTTAAGGATAAGAACCCATGAATCCTGAGAGGCAGTGTGTTGGGGTTGGATGGGAAGTGCCTTAAATGTAGTTCTTGTGAAGTTAACCCTCAAGATTTTTTTCTTTCTTTCCTTAAGTCCTAGTGACTCCAAGTATGTGTTCAACAAGGCTAAGGTCTTAAATGAGCCAAACTTGTCTTCTCTGCCTTCGTCCTGAAATCCCCAGTGAACTGAAGGCACCTTTAAAATATGAAAGGCAGAGTTGGGCTGAATGGAATCACTGCATCCTGCAAGATAGAAAAAGTTGATTTGTTGGGAAAATGCCCTTGTGAGTCAGTGGAAGCTGTGTACCAAGATGATTAAAAGAGCAAGAATTTTAGAATCAGACGTATCTAGATTTGAATTCTGATTCCATCACTTACTTAGCTGGGTGACTATGAGCACATTGCTTAACCTCTTTAACCTCATTTATCTTATTTGTAAAATAAGGGGTTGCACCAGAGCTACTTTAGAGGCTCACTGTGAGAATTAGATGAGATAATGCATTTAGCACTGTGCCATGCACATAATAAATACTCAGTGCAAGCTATTACATTGTATACACATCAAGTAAAGTTGCAAAAGCACTCATTATGTCTGTATATAAACAGTTATGTCAGGTTTGATGATCAGAGCAGTAGGTTGAGAATGCAAAAATCTGAGTTCTTACCATACTTCTGTGCCTGTTGAGCTATGTGGCTCTGAGTAAATCATTTAACATTAGTTTTTCAGCCTCCTCTGTGAAATGAGTGAACTGAAGATGATTTCTGTTTTAATTACCTATTACTCTGTCAAGTGCGTGCGTGCATGAAAAGTGCATGCACAACTTCACTCATGTCCGATTCTTTGCCACACTATGGACTCTAGTCCTCCAGGCTTCTCTGTCCGTGGGATTCTCCAAGCAAGAATACTGAAGTGGGTTGTCATGCCCTTGTGCGGGTGATCTTCCCAACCCAGGAATGGAACCCGTATCTTTTACATCGTTTGCATTGGAAGGCAGGTTCTTTACCACTAGCGTCACCTGGGAAGTCCTTGCTGTGTCTCACACCATCCCAAAACATAATGGCTTAAACCAATAATGATTCATGGCTTTCCTGGTGGCATAGATGGTAAAGAGTCTGCCTGCAATGTGGGAGACCTGGGTTTGATCCCTGGATTGGGAAGATCCCCGGAGGAGGGCTTGACAACCCACTCCACTGTTCTTGCCTGGAGAATCCCATGGACCAAGGAGCCTGGCAGGCTATAGTCCGTAGAGTCACAAAGAGTCAGACATGACTGAGCAATTAAGCACACACATTGCTCAGGATCTTGGGAATTCTCTGGGCTCAGCTGGGTGGTTCTTCTGCTCTGTGTGATGTTAGCTGGGGTTGCCCATCCATTTGCTTTCAGCTGGTGCTCAGCTGGGGCCAGAATATTCCAGAATATTCTCATGTGATTGGCAGCTATATTTGTCAGCTTCAGTTTTCAAGTCAACTCATCCTCTGGTACTGTTCTCTCCCTACAGGGCCCTTCCAGCAGGATCCCTATGTCCTATTTCTGGGCAACTAGCTTCTAAGAGGTAAAAAAATGAAAGCTTCAAACTTTCTTAGGTCAGAGGTCAGTGTTAGTTCCATTACAGAACATTTGTCAGAGAAACAGGCCAGCCAAAATTAAGGGTAGACGAAGAGACTTTACCTCCTGAAGATTTTCAGGTGAAAGTCACTCAGTCATGTCCAACTCTTTGCAACTCCATGAACTATACAGTTCATGGAATTCTTCAGGCCAGAATACTGGAGTGGGTAGCCGTTCCCTTTTCTAGAGGATCTTTCCAACCCAGGGATTGAAGCCAGGTCTCCCACATTGCAGGCAGATTCTTTACTGTCTGAGCCACCAGAGAAGCCCAAGAATGCTGGAATGAGTAGCCTATCCCTTCTCCAGAAGATCTTCCCAACCCAGGAATCGAACTGGGGTCTCCTGCATTGCAGGCAGGTTCTTTACCAACTGAGTTACCAGGGAAGATTTTCAAAGTCACATTATAAAAAAAGGAGCAGGATGACAGGGATTGTTGTGACTATTTTTCAAAGCAATCACTTCAGTCCCTGTGTTCCATGCTACTTTTGACTGTCCACATTGAAACCTAAAGCTCAGAGGCAATCCAGTTTCTTGGTTTGGCTATGGACTCTCTGAATTTCCCAGTGAGCTCCTAGTATGCTCCAAAATTTAAAACCTACCCTGCTCTCAGTTTAGCCCCAATACAAATCCAGTGTTTTTGCTATCCAATATCTTCTCAGTCTCCTCCTGATAATCGAATGCCCCAATTTCCCTCCAGGAAACTGGTGCAGACACAGTTGGTTACAGCCCAGTGGCCACTCCCCATTCTTCCCTACCAGTAGAACTCTTTTTCTAGTTATTTAGATGTTAGTGTCCTCAGTCCAAGAACATGCGCTTTCTTAGAGATAAACATGTGACTCAGTGCTGGCTGATGACACATCAAGGCAAGTCTCCTGAGGGGCCTTCTGGAAAAGATTTTCTTTCTTGAACAAAAGAAAGAGACTCATAAGAAGAAAGCCCTGTCCATTCCTTCCTACTTTAGGATCTTATTATGGGGAACCAGCTGTGGAAGCCACCTTGTGATCATGAAGGGTAAACGCCAAGGACCACAGAGAAGCACTCAGACCCTTGACATTATTAAACTTCAGATTTATCCAAGCTGGAACCCCCTACCCAGTATTTCTTGTAAAGACCCTGTAAACAAGAGTCTGTTAGCTACAGTCAAAATTATCCCTCCCCCACTCTTGTGAATCTATATGGTCTAGTGATGCCGACACCACCTCTGAGTCCAGAAAGGAACACATATCCCGTAACCAAGCAATCAGAATGTGCATTCATCTGACCACAGCAGTTACTTCAAAGATGGGCCAGGGACTCTGGCATAACCCATGCAGTTTTCCCTGGCACTTTCAGTTCAGTTCAGTTCAGTCGCTCAGTCGTGTCCGACTCTTTGCGACCCCATGAATCGCAGCTCGCCAGGCCTCCCTGTTCATCACCATCTCTCGGAGTTCACTCAGACTCACATCCATCGAGTCAGTGATGCCATCCAGCCATCTCATCCTCGGTCGTCCCCTTCTCCTCCTGCCCCCGATCCCTCCCAGCATCAGAGTCTTTTCCAATGAGTCAACTCTTCGCATGAGGTGGCCAAAGTACTGGAGTTTCAGCTTTAGCATCATCACAGTTTATTGTGATCCACACAGTCAAAGGCTTTGGCATAGTCAATAAAGCAGAAGTAGATGTTTTTCTGGAACTCTCTTGCTTTTTCCATGATCCAGCGGATGTTGGCAATTTGATCTCTAGTTCCTCTGCCTTTTCTAAAGCCAGCTTGAACATCAGGGAGTTCACGGTTCACGTATTGCTGAAGCCTGGCTTGGAGGATTTTGAGCATTACTTTACTAGCATGTGAGATGAGTGCAATTGAGCGGTAATTGGAGCATTCTTTTGCATTGCCCTGGCACTTTAGGAAAGAGGAATTCACTCTTTTCTTGTTGGACTTAAATGCTGACAGGAAATAGCAGCTAGAGTTGCTGTAGCTGTTTTGTTACCATCTCACTGACTTGAAGCGTCAACTCAGGGAGGCAGATTCAAGAGAATAAAGAGAAAACTGATTCTTGGTAAGATCATTCAAGTCCAGGATCCAGGCATACCTGAAGCCCCGATCCTGCATTTTTCAGGTTATTTGACCCACTCTTTTTGGAATAAGCTGTCTGATGAGACTTTTGTCATTTGCAAGGAGAAGACTCCCACCTGAGGACGTGCAGCTAATCATTATGAAACTATCCATCGAGCTACCACTTTGGAGGGCACTAGAACTTTAGTCTTCAACTTCTGTTTTTTACCCAAGCTTATCCACTGCTATAGATATATTTTCAGCACCTGTACTTATATTGTCTAGCCATTCTGTATTCTTTAGCTTTGGCATGTTTAAAATTAGAACTATAATGGTTGCTGCCTCCTAGGGTTATCGTGAGGACCAAAGCAGAAAATGTATGCAAAATGCTTAGTCAGCATAACACCTGGCCCATGCTGCTGCAGCTGCTAAGTCGCTTCAGTGCAATTTTTTTTTTTAATGAAAAACCTAACCTAGTAGGGTAGGGCAGAGTAATGACTCTGTGAAGATAACCATCTCCCAAACCTTCAGTTCAGTTCAGTTGCTCAGTCATGTCCGACCCTGCAATCCCATAAATTGCAGCATGCCAGGCCTCCCTGTCCATCGCCATCTCCCGGAGTTCACCCAAACCCATGTCCTTCAAGTTGGTGATACCATCCAGCCATCTCATCCTCTGTCATCCCCTTCTCCTCCTGCCCCCAATCCCTCCCAGCATCAGAGTCTTTTCCAGTGAGTTAACTCTTCTCATCAAGAGGCCTTTGAGTTCCTCTTTACTTTCTGCCATAAGGGTGGTGTTATCTGCATATCTGAGGTTATTGATATTTCTCCTGGCAATCTTGATTCTAGCTTGTGCTTCTTCCAGCCCAGCGTTTCTCATGATGTACTCTGCATAGAAGTTAAATAAGCAAACCTTAGAATCTGTGAATATACTATGTTTCGTGGCAAAGGCGGAGAAGGCAATGGCAACCCACTCCAGTACTCTTGCCTGGAAAATCCTATAGACAAAGGAGCCTGGTAGGCTGCAGTCCATGGGGTCGGTAAGAGTCGGGCACGACTGAGCGACTTTACTTTCACTTTTCACTTTAATGCATTGGAGAAGGAAATGGCAACCCACTCCAGTGTTCTTGCCTGGAGAATCCCAGGGAAGGGGGAGCCTGGTGGGCTGCTGTCTATGGGGTTGCACAAAGTCGGACACGACTGAAGCGACTGAGCACCAGCAGCAGCAGCATGGCAAAGGGGAATTAAGATTGTATAAGGAACTGAGGTTGCTAATCAGCTGTCTTTACAATAGAAAGATTAACCTAGATTATCCAGGTGGGTCTAATGTCCAAGTGTTCTTTTTTTTTTTTTTTCAAGTTTTTTTTTCACTTTTTAATTTTCTTTTAATTATGAAAATTTAACATATTCATAAGAGATTTGGAAAATACAGAACAAAGTTACACAAAGTTCCACTATATATTACAATTATCTTTTAAGTAGATAAGATATTAGACAGAAGTTTCAATATCAAACTCTCAAAAATTAATAGAATGAATATACAGAAATATAGAATGATACAGTAGACCTGAAAAGCACCATGAACCAAGTCAACAAATTAAGATTTATACAATTTTCATACAACATTAGAATATAAATTCTATTCAAGTTCCCATAGACTGTAAACTTGAAGACACTGGAAAATATCCAGGGACATAAAACAAGGTGCAAACATTTCATGGTCTAAATGCATTGAAATCATACAGAGTCTGTTCTCTTATCTCTTACTGAATTCTGTTAGAAATCAATATCAAAAGATATTTGAAAATAACCCATTTATTTTCAGGTGCAATGTGACATTTACTAAGAGAGATCTTTGACATTGAAAGCCTCAAAAAAGTTAGAAGACTGGAAAAACACAGAGGGCAATTACAGAGAAGATAGTATTTAAGTGAGACATTAATGTCAAAATGAGAAATTAAGATCAAAGATACTTTAAAAACCCCATATATTTGGAAATCAAATGACCACTTTTAAATGATGGGTGTGTCTAAGAAGTCATAACAAGGAAAACTAGAAAATACTTGTAAAAATGAAAAGAGAATTTACCTGAATCTGTTGCATGCAGATGAAGCTGCTCAATGCAACTAAATACAATGTGGAACCTTGAATAAGGTATGAAAACAAATAATGGACACTCGCATAAAATTTTGTGAAATTTAAACAAAATCTGTACCACAAAGCTTCTTAAAAATAGAAGAAGGAGGCAGAGGAATTAGTCAAAATGATGTGATGTGAGAAGGGCTCAATCTGCCATTTCTGGCTTTGAAGATGGAGAAAAAAGGCTATGAGCCAAGGGATGTGGGCAGGCTCTAAAAGCTGGAAAAGGCAAGGAAGCAAGTCTTCCCCTGGAATCTTCAGAAAGAAATGCAGCTCCGTTGACACCTTGACTTTAGCCGGGAGACCTTCTACAAAGCTTTTCCTCTGTATCATCTTGTAATTGCTACCAGGGACTCAGCAATTAATGAGAAAGTCATGGCTCTACCCTTATGGAGCTTATGGGGGGGGGGTGCATATTCTGTGGGGTAAATGGAAGTGTTTGTTGCTCAGTTCTGTCCAGCTCTTTGCCAACCCATGGGCTGTATGCCAACCCACAGACTTCTATGTCCATGGGATTCTTCAGGCAAGAATACTGGAATGGATGGCCATTCCCTTCTCCATGGATCCTCCTCACCAAGGGATTGAACCTGAGTCTCTTGCATTGCAAACAGATTCTTTACCATCTGAGCCACCAGGGATGCCCATATTCTCTGGTATCCAGGGTTTTATTGAGATCCTATTTGGTAACAAGCATGGGATTTACCATTAAGAATTAGGAGATGTGAGTCAAGGCAATTACCTGAAGCAGAGACTTCTAGAGAGGAAAAGTAGCAGTGGAGCAGGGATTGTTAACTGGAATAAGGACTGAAACAGTAGATGTTTGGAAGTCCATCTAGGATGCAAGTCTTAAGGTGAGACTGGTCTGGCTCCTCTGTGTGGGTGCTCAGGGAAGAGAGAAACATCAGTTTTGGTAGGAGGGAGCTATGAGAAGGGACGGGAGACAGGAAACCCATGCTTTCTATGCACCAAGCACTGATGACATCAAACCTCACCTCAACCTTCTAAGAGGTGTTATTAGACCCCTTTCATAGAGGAGAAAATCAAGGCGCATAGAAATTAAGTATTAATTAACTTAAGAAATTTAATTACAGTAAGCTAAAGTGTAATTAGTTTAAGAAATTTCACCAATAAGTAAACGGTGAAAAGGAATTTTTAAAAATTAATTAGCTTTATTTTTTTGCCAATAAAGAACCACACATCCTCTGTTTCTGCACAGTGTTCGCTTAGCTGTTTCAGTGTTCTCTGTACACCGTGTACCTCACATTGTAAATTACTTGGTAGCCAGAACTGTCTGGGCTTATTTACTCAGAACAGAGCACCAGAAAGCTTAATGCTTAGGACTATATTTTATCAAATCTTAGATACCATCTATTGGAACATGCATCATCATTTCATAAAGCGTGAAGAAAGAAAACATGCTGGGAGTTGTTCAGATTCCCTGATGGAGAGATGTCAAAATATGGGAAAATGTGTATCTTGGGAGTCCCCGTAGAGTGAAAAAAAAATTTTTTATGATGATGTTGATGAAGTGTCAAATTCCAGTTTGCTAATCCACCTCCAGTCTTACCCATGATTTAGGTTTCTTATGTTTTAGCTCAGTTTGTTTTAAAATGTCTTTAGTAAATTCCCTTTGGATAATTCTTTTGGAAGACTTTCATTGTTCAAAATGTGGTACTATTAAGTAATAGCTCCATAAACATAAATAATGAACTTGGGCTTCCCAGGTGGCTCAGTGGGTAAAGAATCTGCCTGCAATGCAGGGGATGTAGTTCTATCCCTGGCTTGGGAAGATCCCCTCGAGAAGGAAATGGCAACCTACTCTAGTACTCTTGCCTGGAGAATCCCGTGGATGGAGGAGCCTGGTGGGCTACAGTCCATGGAGTCGCAAAGGGTAAGACACGAGTGAAGCGCAGCACACAATTTATGTGCTAGACATTGTGCGAAGTGCATCACATGCACTACCCTTTTTAATTTTGCATAATCTTCTTACGAACAATTAGGATTTTATTATTGCCATTTTCAGACAAGACAGTCGAGGCTCATGGAAGTTTAGTACCTTATCCAAGGACACCCAGCCAGCAAATGCCAGAGATGAGACTCGAGTCTCTGGCTTCAGTGCTTGCTTTTTTAATGGCTGTTTTTCATGTAAGCAAAAAGGTTGGAGGGAGCCTCTCTTTTCCTTTATAAAAAATTCTTGAACCATAACCTGTTGCATCATATAATTAATGTCTGCTTTTCCTCAGTCTTTCTGAGCTTACCCAGTTAGACCTCCAGGAAGTGCTTTTAGCTCCCAGTACTCATTTGTTCTTCTCTCAGAAATCAGTCTCCAGAATTTTAATCATTCTTGGCTCACTTCTCTGACAACCTTACCAAAGACATGTGCTGGAATGGGCAGTCAGAAAAGTGCCCTGAAAACTTAAAAACACACACACACTTTTACGGTGTATCTGATCTACACAGGAAATTAGAAAACGCCACATACTTAACTGGAAAAATACTTGAAATGAAATGAAAAGTGAGGTTTACTGTTATTTAGATTTTGATTAAAAAATGTTTATCCTTTATCTAAGGCTCGGGGACACTGGAAATGAAGAAGCTGGAAGCTTGCTTTATAGAACTTTAATGATCTTCTCTTATTATGTTTTATTACTGTTTCCTAAGCCTGTGGTCAAATACAATAGCTTTATTAAAGCTGTGATTCTGTTAGAAAGGGGAATGAATTTTTCGACCACAGGAGCTCTGGTGAAAGATGAGGGAAGAGGGTAGGGCCATTGGGGGAAAGAAAACCTCACAAGGAAACTGCTTACCCCACCAGTCCATTCTTCCCTCTAGGAAACAGCCTTCCCGAATCCACAGCTTAGCAGCCTGGGGGTACTTACCTTCTAGTCCATTGGAGGAAGGAAAACAAAACAAAACAGAAAGGAGGCTGGAGTTACTGTTTGGACAGGAGATAAGGCTGCTTGTGCTCTGTGTAAAGTTCTGACCAATGCTTCACGGACTGTGATCAACACGCTCATTTATTTAACATTCACTTACTTCCCTGGTGGCTCAGAGGTTAAAGCGTCTGCCTCCAATGCAGAAGACCTGGGTTCGATCCCTGGGTCGGGAAGATCCCCTGGAGAAGGAAATAGCAATCCACTTCAGTATTCTTGCCTGGAGAATCCCATGGACAAGCCTAGTAGATTACACCCCATGGGGTCGCAAAGAGTCGGACACGACTGAGCGACTTCACTTCACTTCACTTCACTTCATGGTCCAGGCACTCCACTATGTTATATCATCTAATCCCTTCAAACCTAGACAGTATATTAAAAATCAGAGCTATCACTTTACTGACAAAGGTCCGTGTAGTTAAGCTATGGTTTTTCTAGTAGTCATGTATGGATGTGAGAGTTGGACCATAAAGAAGGCCGAGCACTGAAAAATTGATGGTTTTGAGTTGGGGTGATGGAGAAGACTCTTGAGAGTCCCTTGGAAAGCAAGGAGATCAAACAAGTCAATCCTAAAGGAAATCAGTCCAGAATACTCATTGGAAGGACTGATGCTGATGCTGAAACTCCGATACTTTGGCCACGTGATGCAAAGAGTTGACCCTTTGGAAAAGACCCTGATACTGAGAAAGACTGAGGGCAGGAGGAGAAGAGGGTGATGGAGGATGAGGCGGTAGGATGGCATCACGGACTCAATGGGCATGAGTTTGAGCAAACTCTGGGAGATGGTGAAGGACAGTGAAACCTGGAGTGTTGCAGTCCATGGTGTCGCAAAGACTTAGGGACTAAACAACAACTAATCTCCTCAACAGCCTCATAAGGTGGATACTATTATCAGTTGTATTTTATAAGGGAGAAAAGAGGCCAAGAGAGTAACTTACCTAAGTTCACATGACAAGGGGTGTAGGCAGGACCTGATCAGCTATTTTAACTCAAGTTCAGACATGTACTAGGCTGTGATATGACAGGACAGTGTTAAATACCCACCTGCTTTTGCCAGGAGCCATGCAGCCTGGAGGCTAGTTAGGCATAGGGGTGGGGGAGCCTCTCAGAACAAATAACCTCAACACAGACTGAGAAAAGAGGATTTGGAAGGAAATTGAGATGGGGCCTCCTAACCAGTACACCCCTAGCTCCCTTTGAAGGGAGAGAAATAAAGCAATTTCAAAGAGTTGGTGGAGGTTAGAGGTCAAGACTAAGCTACCGTAGCTAAGCAATGGAGAAATGCAAGCCTGTCATTGCCAAAGTGACAAAATAGAATATCAGGGCACATTCAAAACAACCTCCTGTAATTATTGTGGAAATCAACTGTTGCTATTTCTGAGACATTTTTGCCAGCCATGTGAGGGACATATGACATCATGAACAATTACTGATAAAAGAGAGGATGAGGAATTGAGACTTGGGGGGCAAATGTATGACCTTGGCCAGGTTACTTAACCTCTCTGAGCTCCAGTCCACTCATTTGTAAAAGGAAGCTATTAATAGCCTCTACCTCTTAGCATTCTTGCAAGAATTAAGAGATGATAATGTAGGCAAATCGCTTGGCACCACGCGCAGCGCACAGAAAGTGCCGAGAACATGTGAATTCTCCCTTGTGCTCTCCTGTCAGTTCCACCTGCTATAAAACTGAGGCCCATCTGTCTTGAGGGAGATGCATCATTTACCCATGAAGAGGGGGATTTGAATACCAACAAGTATATGTTGAGTGTCCTCCCGGTCCCAGAGTGGGTGCTGGGTGCTAGAGATATCTAGTGCTCCCTTTGGGCCTGCCTGGTTTTTGCAAAAAATCAGGAAGCATTTTCTTTCTTTTTTTTTTTTTTGGTTGTGCTGCACATCATGTGGGATCTTAGTTGCCTAACCAGGGATTCAACTCATTGCCCCAGCAGTGGAAGCACAGTCTTAACCACTGTATGGAGAGGGAAGTCCCAGATAAGTATTTGATTCCCAGAATACATTAGGGCTCCTGCCACATACTCCCAGAGCATCCTCTACTGCCTCCATTTTTGCTTATTTTATTTGCAATCCTACTTCCCACCATTCTGTTAAGCCTCCCCGAGAAAGGGACAATTCATGCTTTAAGGAGGAATGTTAGTTGATTAGGGGGAAGAAATTAGAGGTCACTGGCAACCCACTCCAGTACTCTTGCCTGGAAAATCCCATGGATGGAGGAGCCTGGTAGGCTGCAGTCCATGGGGTTGCAAAGTCAGGCACGACTGAGCAACTTCACTTTCACTTTTCACTTTCATACATTGGAGAAGGAAGTGGCAACGCACTCCAGTATTCTTGCCTGGAGAATCCCAGAGACGGGGGAGACTGGTGGGCTGCCGTCTAAGGGGTCGCACAGGGTCGGACATGACTGAAGCGACTTAGCAGTAGCAGGCAAGCAGAAGAGCTGGGGTGAAGTCTCAGAGCCAGTGTAGAAGGAGGGTTTCCAAGAGCTGACAGCCAACAGGGTCCAGTTTGGTTGGAACTCAGAGAGCATGGAATGGTAGATGTTGGGTGAGGTCACAGCCAAAGGTGGGATTACAGAGTTTTTATAGTCCTGTTGTGGAAGCCAGCTCCTCAGGTGAGGCCCAGAGATAAGTTAGCAGCCTTCCCTGATAGCTCAGTTGGTAAAGAATCTGCCTGCAATACAGGATATCCCGGTTTGATTCCTGGGTTGGGAAGATCCTCTGGAGAAAGGATAGGATATCCACTCCAGTATTCTTGGGCTTCCCTTGAGGCTCAGCTGGTAAAGAATGCGAGAGACCTGGATTCGATCCCTGGGTTGGGAAGATACCCTGGAGATGGGGAAGGCTACCCACTCCAGTATCCTAGCCTGGAGAATTCCCCAGTCTATGGGGTCGCAACGAGTTGGACATGACTGAGCGACTTTCACTTTCACCGCACTGTTGAAAGTCTAGACAATAGACCCCAGTGGTAGAATTCTCCATGTGTGCATATGTGTGTGCGTGTTTGTATAATTCTACCCTGTCAGGGTTCAGTCAGGGAAAACAAAGGTTGCTCAATATATTCTAAGATTCAAGAGTTATGATACAAGGAATCAGAGTTTCACAAAACTGAGGTGAAGGGAGAAGGGATAGGGGAGCGACGGTCAGAGAAGCAACTGATGAGATTCTGGACATGGCAGCTTGGCGTATTGAAAATATAAACTGAAGGAATTTGGGAAAACAGCAAAGCAGGAGAGGCATCTGACTTCCCCCACTCTTCTTCCTTGAAACAGATCCTAAAACTCCAGGTGGAAGCTACCTTCCCTGTACCAGGAGGTCTTATCTGCAAGGATGGGGAGTTGGGGAGCCAAGAAATCCTTGCAAGCAAACCCTGATAAACTCACCCTATCTTCCTAGTTACTTCGTCACCATTTACCACCCCTATCCCAAACCCCTCTGCCTTATCAATTTTTCACCAATGTATTATTTCTTTGTCTAAAAGATAAAAACTTTCTGGTCTTGTCACTCCTTCAAGGCTCATTCTCTTGTGAAGGCTCCACATGCATGTAAAAATTCAATACTCTTTGTGTGCTTTTCTCCTGAGAATCTGTCTTTGTCAGTTTAATTTTCAGACCCAGCCAGGGACCCTAAGAGGGTTTAGGAAAACCTTTTCCTCCTCTCCACAGTCTCTGACATCTGGTCCTGCTGCCTCAGAGCAGGGGATGTTCAAAGGTCTGCCCCCAGATACCAGGCGATCCACGATCTCAGGGGGAAAAAATGACTTCTCGTCTGCCTTCCTAATACCTCCTTACGGGCTTTCCCCTGGCCATCCTGAACCTGAAACCAAGCAGGAAAGGGGGTCTGGCTTCTCCTCTCTGAGGCGCAGAGAACATCAGCAAAACATCTCATTGTAAGAGAGATATACTGAGCTTGAGCAAATCTAAGATTTACGCACCACTGAAAAAGGAAAATAGCTGCCAATTACAAGGACCCAGTGCTTTCTTGTCATCAACAGTTTGGCACAGCCCATTTCAAAGAGGTAAAAATGTGCTTGTGTGTTTGGGGCGGGGAAGTATCTTTTACAATTGATTTTTTTTAATGATTAAAGGAAAAGGTAAGAACCACTGACTATTGTGGACTCCTAATTTCCTACTGTGTGCCTTAGGGACACGGAGGCAGCGCTACAGCCGTCTCACCAGCAGGACTGAAGATGCTCTCTGGGTGGCAGCAGAAAGGCTTGCTTGGCTCCTGCCACGCGCTGACCACCTGGATCTGCATCTCAGCCTCCCTCGGAGTGACTGTGAGGAAACCACAGATGCCAACGGACCCAGACAGCTCACTGCCCTTGCTTGCTTCAAAGGCCAAACTGAAGAGTTTTTTAAAAAACTTTTTACTTTTTGTGAAATACATCACACAAACAAAAGTAGGCAAAACCACTACCCAGGCATAAAGCGGACAGCTGCTAGCATCCCCAGAATCCCCCTGCATTCCGCGCCCGGCCAAACTCGCCCTTTTCCCTAAGTTCTTAGTCTCTCAGTTGTGTCCCATTCTTTCCAGACTCATCGACTGCAGCCCACAAGGCTCCTCTGTCCATGGAATTCTCCAGGCAAGAATACTAGAGTGGGTTGCCATGCCCGTCTCCAGAGGATCTTCCCAATCAAGGGACTGAACCCCCGTCTCCTGCATTGCAGGCAGATTGTTTACCATCTGAGCCACCAGGGAAGCCTTTTCTCCCTAAAAGAAAGTTGAAAGTGAAAGTTGCTCAGTCCTGTCCGATTCTTTGTGACCCAATGGACTAAACAGTCCATGGACTTCTCTAGGCCAGAATACTAGGGTTGGTAGCTGTTCCCTTCTTCATGGGATCTTCCCAACCCAGGGATCAAATCCAGGTCTCCTGCCTTGCAGGCAGATTCTTTACCAGCTGAGCTACTAAGGAAGCCCAAGAATACTGGAGTGGATAGCCTATCCCTTCTCCAGTGGATCTTCCAACCCAAGGAATCAAACCAGGGTCGCCTGCATTGCAGGCAGTTTCTTTACCACCTGAGCTACCAGGGAAGTCCTTTTCTGCCTAAAGACAGCCACTATTCTGACTAGTGGCTATTATTCATCTATTATGAAGTTGTATATAAATAGAATCACACATAGTACATCCTCTTTTGGGTCTCGGTCCTCTCCCCCAACATCACTTGTGAGCCTCATCTGGGTTGTGTGTAGCTATGGTCCAGTCGTACTCATTGCTTTTCAGTGTTCCATTTTCTGGTATTTGGGTGTTAGAATATAACGTTGAGCGCTGGGCAGTTTCCATTTGGGGGCTATTGTGAATCGTGCTGGTGTCCTCTTTCCAACAGTCAGGACATGGAAACAACCTAAATGTTCATCAGCAGAGGAGTGGGTAAAGAAGATGTGGTGCATGCATACAATGGAATGTTACTCAGCCCGAAAAAGGAACAAACTTGGGTCATTTGTAGAGATGTGGATGGACCTAGAGACTGCCACTTAAAGTAAACTAAGGCAGAAAGAGAAAAACAGATATCATATATTAATGCATGTATGTGGAATCTGAAAAAAATGGTTTAGATGATCATGTTTACAAAATAGAAACAGAAACAGAGATGTAGAGAACGAATGTATGGATACCATGCAGGAAAGGGGGTGGTGAGGCGAACTGGAAGATTGGGATTGACATATATACACTACTGATACTATGCATAAAATAGACAATTAATGAGAACCTACCGTATGGCACAGGGAACTCTGCTCAGGGCTCTGTGGTGACCTCAGTGGGGAGGAAACCCCCAAAAGAGGGGATGTATGTATATGTACAGTTGACTCACTTTGCTGTACAGTAGAAACTTTCACAAAATTGTAAAACAATCTTGCACGCGTGCTAAGTCACTTCAGTTGTGTCCAACTCTGTGCGACCCTATGAACTGTAGCCTGCTGGGCTCCTCTGTCCATGGGATTCTCCAGGCAAGAATACTGGCATGGGTTACTGTGCCCTCCTCCAGGAGTCTTCCCAACCCAGGGATCGAACCTGTGCCTCCTGCAACTCCTGCATTGCAGGCAGATTCTTTACCGCTGTGTCCCTGGGGAAGCAACTGTATTCCAATTTTAAAAATATAGCCCACCGTCAACATGCTAGTGAGAGCCTTTTGTGAAGCTGTGTGTGCATTTCTCTTGGGTATGTACCTAGGTGTGGAATTGAAGGAGAATTTGGGTTTAGTAGAGCGGGCCCAATTTTAAGTGTTAAATGCAACTGAAGCTTCCTTGATTTCATCCCTCGAAGCTCACAACAGGCCTGCTCTAGAACTTTTTCAGAGAAGCTTCCAGCCAATGACTTGAACCTTGGAAGCATTCTATGGAGAAAAAAGTGACTTTCTTGACAGCAGATGAGAAAAGGATGGAACAGGCACATTCTCTGCAGGCAAAAGAAAGAGTTTGGTGCTGGTGAATATATGAGTGCGTGGCTGCACCTGGAGAACTTCCTACAGGAAGCGTCTTTGGGGAGGGTCAGTTCTTCCTTTGCCTTAATTCAGCACCTTGTTACCTGGGCAGATCCAAGTTACCAGCTTCAGGAACCTCTATATGCCTTGTTGGATTTTGCATCCATGGCAACGCATGCTTTACATGCCATTTTATTTCAGACAACGGGAAATTAAACACTTGATGTGAAGCAATGTCAGGTGGCAGGTTGGAGTGTGGGGGAGGGGGTAAGACTATGTCTCCAAGTGGCAACTTGTCAGGCAGAATGCCTAATGCAACATGCTTAAAGAAAGGTGTGGATAGAAAGACTCCATGCTTTGTGTCATGCATACGAAATGCCTCTCACTGCCCAGCTCCCTCAGCCTTCCCTGCCCTTGCATGCTGATTGCATTACAGAATGTAAACTGTGTACACACACACACACATACACACACTGTCAAACATCAATTCTTGGATGAAACAGAAAAATTAGAAAACGAAAAGTCACTGATCTTCAGAATGTAGGACCTTTTGGTGGCTTACTGGCGGGGCAGTACAATGGGTACTCACTAAATATTTGGCTAATAAATAAATGAATGAATGTAGCCAGGAGCTCTTCAAAAGAGGGTGACATTGGTGGTCACGTTTCACTTTGGGCACTAGTTTCTCTATTATGATTCTTAATGACTTAAGTCTGTGATTATCTTTATGCCCTAATAAGAGCGCTTTTGAACAATTAGGGATTGTTGCTCTGGAGTTGTATTTTAAATTAATTAGGCAGTGTATTTAACAGCTTCCGCTGTCTGTTAACGCCAGCACAGGAGAGTGGCAGGTGGGGAGGGGCAGTCCTGTTTACAGTGAGGAGACAACTTATCTCTTTGGTTTTGTTTTCTTTCTTTCTTTTGACTTTTTGTTCCCCCTACCCCCAACAACATCAAAAGAGAAGGGTGGAACTGGCTGGACAAGAAATCACTTTTGACGGTGAGCATCATGTTGAAAGAGAGCTTCAGGTACGTAAGCTTTACTGGCTCAACAGACAGGAAGCCTTTCTCCTCCCTCTGCACCATGTGAATCAGGAGTAGGAGGTCTCAACGCCTTGCCACTTGCAAGGCAATGTTGCATATGGGGGCAGGTTTTTGTTTTTCTAAACATACACACACCCACAAGTGTGTGAATGCCTAATATTTAGAAAGTCAAGCCTGGCAGGTGGAAATGAGCCTTTTTGACAAATCTCTATTTATTGTGTTATTTCACCGTCAGAGGCGCAAATGCTAACTAGCTTTGTGAATAATTTGTGGATGGGAATGTGATCATTTTTCTAAGTCAGCCGGTGGGTTCAGTTCATTGCACACCCCACCTAAAAATAAATTCTCTGGCTGACTGTGAACATACCGATAGTTGCTGCAAGTGAAGCAAACTTATGGGGACCATTAAAGTGCCAGGGCATTGGAAAATAACAGTGAAGGAAATGCTGATTTGCATTTATGTCATAAAATAACTTGTCACCTTCAATTTATCACAGTAATTGGTACCAGAGGAGACTCTATGATGCTTATACTTGGTTCAAAGCCACCTTTCCTCACCTCCCAGTCCCTGCCTCTCCCTCTCCTGAAATAGTCACGGGGCACTTCTGAAGATAAATGCTCTTATTCCTTTTCCTATATCATTGGAATTTGGGAAAGGAGAGGCATCAACATATTCAAAGAAATTAAATCTCAAAATAATAGAATGCAGTATGTGCCGTTATTATCCCCATATCATAGATGAAGAAACTGAGGCACAGAGAAGCAAAATAATTTTCCCAAGGTCAAGGTCATATAACCAGTAAGTGGGAAAGCCAGGATTTGTGCACTTACAGCGGGACCCCAGAGCCTATTGTCTTAATCACTGTGCTATGCTGTCTGGTTTAGACTGTATATTTCTAATATAAATATTTTGGGGGCATAAAGACCTGGAAAAAGTATTTTCAAAACTACAACAGAATAATATACTGAGAATGATAAAACATACTGAGAATGACACATCGTAACCATTTCAAACCAAGAGAGAGAACTGGCCAGGCATAGACAAGTTATTCCAACTGGGCTTAGAAAAATAACCAGTGGTTTGTAGTTATTACCAGTGCAGTTCAGGCATGACTCTCTTGATTACAGGGGAATGCTTTGAATCCTGTGAAACTATTTCCTCAAGCCCACCAGAGCCACACGTGACAGATGGTTGCATCTTTATTAGGGACATCCTTTAGGTTCCTCTCTACCTAGCTATTATCAGAGTACCCGTATATTTCGGTTCTATGAATTATAAGTTAGACTTGTCCTACTGATGATTTAAAAATATTTCTTAGTTTGAGTTGCCCATGTTTCAGAGAGCAGGTGAGTTCAGCTTCATCTGACTGGCATATGAGCACCCTGAAAGAGCAGGGGTTTTTTCAGGCATTTTGGAGTATGTAAATTGTGCTGCATTTGATGACAGGGAGATCAAGGTTTAAACCCTCCATCACTATAGTGGAACTGGGGCAACTGAGTTTACCCCTCTGAACTTCAATTTCTTTCTCTGTCAAAAGAAGTTGGTGATGCTTCCTTGAAGAAGACAGTAAGGCAAGTGTGCTCATTTAGCTGGTATTTGTACATTTTATGGATTATGGAAATGAATTCCAAGCTCTGTGTGTGCTTTAATTATGAGTGTGTTTCTTTAAAAATATGTGGTAAAATAGACACAACATAAAATTTACCATGTTAACCATATTAAATGTATACTGTACATTTACATTGTTGTGCAATAAGTACATGAATGTTTTCATCTTTTTTATCTTTCCCAACTGAAACTCCTTTACCCATGAAACAAAAACTCCCCATTTCTCTATTCCTCCAGCCCTCGGCAACCACCATTCGACTTTCTGCCTCCATGAATTTGATTATTTTAGGTACCTCATAGAAGGAGAATCACAAATAATTGCATTTTGGTGTCTGGCTTCTCTCACAGACTTAGCATAATGTCTTCAAGCTTCATCCATGTTGTAGCATGTGTCAGAACTTCCTGCCTTTTTAAGGCTAAAAAAATATTCTGTTGAATGTATATGTCACATTTAGTTTATCCAGTCATCCGTCAACAGGTGTCCAAATATCTGAGATCCTGCTTCTAATTTGGGGGGTTGGGTTTCTCAGGTGGTGCCAGTGGTAAAAAAAAAACTTGCCTGCTTATCAGGAGACCTAAGAGACGCAGGTTTGATTCCTGGGTCGGGGAGATTCCCGGGAGGAAGGCATGGCCACCCACTCCAGTATTCTTGCCTGGAGAATTCCATGAACAGAGGAGCCTGTCTATAGTGTCTCACAGAGTTGGACACGACTGAAGGGACTTAGCACACGTACCCAGCAGTGCGATTGCTGGGTCACATGGTAATTTCATGTTTAATTTTTTGAGGTTGGGTGTCCTTTGTATTTATTATTTGGAGCAGAAGAGGTGTTGAGAGGTACCCTGGGGGCAGTTCTCAGGTGCTCCAGCATGACTGTCCCGGAATCAGTCCCTAAATTAGTTCAAGGACCCACAAAGCAACTCCATAAAACCAAGGGCAGGCTGCTGGGTCATTTAGGCTCTCCGCTGCCGGCCTGCTCCCACCATTCCCTCACTTCCCCGGGCCCCCACTTACAGGTGACAGGTTACCAGAGCCGGAGAGAGAGTAATCCGAAAGACATTAGTATGCAAACCAGAACGGGAACAATACGGTTTAAAACTGTTTCCCTACTGTTTTGCTGTGGGTGCATGTGACACAGATCCCACCCCCACACCGCCCCCTCCTCCCTCTTCTGGAAGAGCTCAGGCAAGCACACTGGGCTGTGTTAACCCTTCCCCTGCCAGCGTCAGCGACTTCCTCACAGCAGTGCACATTTCAGCAGCCCTGCCTCGGAGCCGTGAGCTAGCTGTGGAGCTGCCAATCACTCGATGACTTCAGTTGTTCCGATGACTTCAATTGTTCCGCAACTGACAGACACTGAAAAGTCTCATTATCACCCGTAACGGGAGCACCTCATCCATACCCCACCTGTCACGGCAGTCAGGTTAGGCCTTCCATGTGTCCTGAAAAGCCAGCTCTGGCATCACACACAAGGAGAATCGTGCCCTCGGGCCATGCCCCGCCCCATCCAGTCCAGTCCCCAAAGGCAGGTTCCAAGAGATCAGAAGTCGCCAGAAACCAAACTCATTATTCTTTTGATGTGGCTTTTTTAACCTGTTGCTGATCTTAGCAGAGAGATGAGCCTTTCAGACGGAAAAACTTATCGCAAATGGCAGGAGGCCGGGGGGCAGAGCTGCCGTCCTAAGTCACCCAGGCAGGGCTTTCTAGGAAAAACCACTTGTTGCTGCGTTGTCAGGGGAGCGGCTCAATGGAAGGAGTCGCTGGAATGGTGTGACAGTCGTGGGCTTTGGCAGCAGTGGACTGGGGGTTGCATTTGGGTGAATCATGTCACATGGAAAAAGTTACCTCACCTCCCTGTGCCTGTTTCCTCATCAATGAAATGAGGAGGATTTTTTTAAAAATCCTCTTTGCTTTGGCCCCTTATTAGTGATATGGGCTTTGGTAGATCAGCTTTAATTGAGCTTTAAGTTTCCTTATATGCAAAGTGGGTGGAATAACTACTGTCTCCAAAATAGTATTGTGAAGATGAGATAGAATAGAGCATAAGTAAATGGTCCGTGGTAGGTCCTCGTAATTGTTAGCTATAACTGTTAATGGGCTTTCCTGGTACCTCAGCAGGTAAAGAATCCATCCGCAATGCAGGAGGTACCGGTTTGATTCCTGGGTCAGAAAGATCCCCGGGAGAAGGGCTAGGCTATTCAGTCTAATATTCCTGGGCTCCCTGGTGGCTCAGTCTGTAAAGAATCCGCTGGCAATGCAGGAGACCTGGGTTGGATCCCTGCGTTGGAAAGATCCCCTGGAGGAGGGCATGGCAACCCACTCCAGTATTCTTGCCTGGAGAATCCCCTGTGGAACCTGGTGGCCTCAGTCCATGGTGTCGCAAAGTGTCAGACACAACTGAATGACTAAGCACAGAACAGCATAACTATTAATATTTCAAGATGCCTTCCATCTTTTTGATGGGTTGTTTTTGTTCAGTTGCTAAGTCATGTCTGTCTCTTTGCACTACCATAGACTGTAGCACTCCAGGCTCCCCTTTTCTTTACCATCTCCGGGAGCTTACTCAATCTCATGTCCACCGAGTCAGTGATGCCATCCAACCATCTCATTCTCTGTTGCCTGCTTCTCTTCCTGCCTTCAGTCTTTCCCAGCGTGAGGATCTTTTCCAATATGTCAGCTCTTCACATCAGATGGCCAAAGTATTGGAGCTTCAGCTTTAGCATCAGTCCTCTCAAGGAATATTTAGGGCTGAATTCCTTTAAGATTGACTGATTTGATCTCTTTGCTGTCCAAGGATTCTCAAGAGTCTTCTCCAGCACCACAGTTCAAAAATGTTAATTTTTTGGTGCTCAGCCTTCATGGTTCAACTCTCACATTCATACCATACTACTGGAAAAACTATAGCTTTGACTAGATGGACATTTGTTGGCAAAGTGATGTCTCTGCTTTTTAATATGCTGTCTAGGGAGATGGGGATAAATAATCAGAATGTACATACAGAAAATAAAATCTGTATTCAAGGAGAAGAAAACTCTGTGTTGAGTTTGTCACTGCTATCTCTGTTGGGATATTGAGTCTGATGCAACCTCCCATACCCTAGAAGACAGAAGCTTTTCATAATCTGATTCCCTCTATCAGCAGACAGTCCGGCTTAAGTGTCTGCAGAGACACCTCTGGCTAAATTATCAAGGATCAAGCCATGGCACATCAACTTTAAGCCTTATGATTTTGAATAATTTCTTATTCTCTTTGTATTTCCATTCCCGATCTGTATAGTGGGCATGAAACTTGCCTACCTTAGAGGTCATGATTAGATTAAATGAGATGATACCTGTGAAATGCCTAGAGTGGTACCCTGTACAAGGTAAGTGTTTAGTAAACATTAGCCATTATTATTACCCAGAAGCCTTCCTATGCAGCTGCCATAGTTAGAAGGCGGGTGGAGGTGGAGCTGGCCCACACTGGCTTACGAGAATTCGTGGTACACATACATCTCTTCCCAACCCTGTTTTCAATGACAGTACACTGGTAGCTTGAAATTGGCAGCAGTGGGAATATTTACAGCATGGAAATTAACAAACATTACAAATCAACCTCTCTCCCCTTGCTCTACACAAACTCAAATGTTAAACGTTTACCAACATGCTGTTGGTTACAAGGGAACCCAAGATGCCACTAAGTGCCTTCCCACAGCTCCAGAGCCAGGTGAGAACAAGGAGACCAAGCAAGTCAAAGGTTACTACCCATCAAGCTGGTGGGAAGAAGCAGATATTTTTCCTCCCCTGACCCTGCAGTCTTCACACCCATCTATCTCTATGACAATGCTTTAGGTGCAACATCTATTGTCAGAGAATCTTTCCAGAAATCATTTCTACTCCTCCTACTTTTTGAATATTCTTGGGATCTTTAATAGTAAGCAACAGAAACAAGCTCTGCTAAACCTAAGATAAAGAGGGCTTTCATGGTAGGAAATGGTGCATTGACAGGCTTGAAAGGAAGAATGAAGAAGTCATTGGCTTGGAACAGGTATGACTTAGGCAGCTGCAGAAAGTTCTGGTAGCAGGAATCCCTCAACTATCCTACCAACTTGAGTAAATAGGCTTTAAGCTTTTTATTTTTTTCTTGCTTAAGGAGCAAAGCTTTAAGAGGGAGAATTCAGTGGACTGAGCTTAGATCACATATCCACTTGTTGGCTGAATGGGGGCATCTAACTTTAGGACTCAGCAAAATTATCCACAACTGGGTAATTTCCCAGAATAAACCAGATGCTCTTGAAGAAATGTGTGCTGTGTGGCCACAGCCTTGACAATGTTCACTCTATCTTTTTAGTCCTCATGGTGGGATATGATTTGCAGTCCTTTTTTGCAAAGGGGGAGGGTCAGGCCCACTGAACTTCATGTGCAAGGTCTTTCACAGGATATGGGGGCAGCAGAGATGAATGAAAAAAAACTTGAGGCCGACTAGACTGCAGAAAATAATAACTTCAAGGGAAACACTCCCTGCCTTTAGCTTGGATAATCCCAAAGTTCATTGAGTTCATAGGAGTGCAGTTCACAGGGTGATCTCCATGTGACATTCTCTGGGGAAAGACTTAAGAATTTAATGGGTCCTTTCCACCTCCAATTTCTCCTGTTCCTGCCCAGGGTGATGAATGTGATGAGAGCTTTGATGACAGCCCCACAGAATCCCCAGGGATCTGTAATCTTGTGATGGCATCCTGGGATGATTTGTTTTCTCCCAGGCCCCTATGCATTTCTACAGGCACCAACTAAGCACCCAGGAAAGCTTTCTGTAAATCTGCCAGAAGTACTGCTGGGCCTTGTTGGGCCTTTTCTAGTTTGAATCTCTCATGGTGATTGATTTCGGGTGGTTTTTATCCTCTTTGGTTCTTTCTTTAAAAAACAACAACCACAACTCTAGATGATGACCTCATTTCTTTGACTCTGTTTGGATGATCTTCTATCACTAAGTTTCTGTGGCTTTTCTTTTGAGGAGTATGCTGAGAGATTGGTTCAGGAAAGAATGGAAATGAATCCCTGAAGACATATGCAACCTGCTTTTGAAAGACTGGGTCATGGGAATGGGGTCAACATGCAAGCTTCTTGTAGTGATTGATGTGATAATAACAGATAACATTGGATGTCTTTAAAGGGGATTATTAAACACGGAATAGTTAACCATGTAACAACCTTTGAAGTGCATAGAAATGGATAGAAAAGAAGCCCCTTAATCTATCTGTGCTTTACTTCTTTCTTGTGCCCTCGTGGTTAGTCCTAATATTTCCTGTTTCCTTACTATGTGCTAGGTGTTTTTATAAGTGCTTTACATGTGTTAGCTCATGGAAGTGTAACTAAGCAGGACCTTATGGGGCCTTCTGGCAACAGAGCCCATGATGTCCTTCATCTGTCTCCTATCGGTGGAAAAACTTTAGCCTCCTAGGCTTTCCTTGAATTCCAAAGAGTACATTTAACCAGAGGTGTGAGAAAATGCAAAAAGAAAGGAAAACATTCAAACAAGACAAAATAATAATAGTGTAGCCATTAAATGAAATCAAGGACATTTATTTCCTCCTCAAAGGCTACAGATAATATTCTGTTGCAGGAAGGCAGATCCCTTCCAGGGCCCAAAACTGGGCTCTTGTCTAACACTCGGAAGTGAATTGTCCGAGGAGACACATGTGCTGACAAAGCAAGAGATTTTATTGGGAAAGGGCACCCAGATGGAGAGCAGGAGGGTAAGGGAACCCAGGGGAACTGCTCTGCCGTGTGGCTCACGCGCAGTCTTGGGTTTTATGGTGATGGGATTAGTTTCCAGGTGGTCTTTGGCCAATCATTCTAATTCAGAGTCTTTCCTGGTGGTGCACGCATCGTTCAGCCAAGACAGATGCTAGCGAGAGGGATACCGGGAAGTGGACGGACACGTGGTGTCTCCTTTCGACCTTTCCTGAACTCTTCCGGTTGGTGGTGGCTTATTAGTTCTGTATTCCTTATCAGGATTTCCTGCCATAAAACAACTCATGCAAATGGTTACTGTGGTGCCTGGCCAGGGTGGGTGGTTTCAATCAGTGTGCTTCCCCTAACAGTTAGTCCTAATATTTCCTGTTTCCTTACTATGTGCTAGGTGTTTTTATAAGTGCTTTACATGTGTTAGCTCATGGAAGTGTAACTAAGCAGGACCTTATGGGGCCTTCTGGCAGCAGAGCCCATGATGTCCTTCATCTGCCTCCTATCGGTGGAAAAACTTTAGCCTCCTAGGCTTTCCTTGAATTCCAAAGAGTACATTTAACCAGAGGTGTGAGAAAATGCAAAAAGAAAGGAAAACATTCAAACAAGACAAAATAATAATAGTGGAGCCATTAAACGAAATCAAGGACATTTATTTCCTCCTCAAAGGCTACAGATAATATTCTGAGCCATATTCTTCAAGCTGTTTTGCAGATACTGAAACCCCCACCAGGCAGAAGAAATTAACTATCTGATGCCCATTGGCATGTAGACCCCATACTGGTGGGAACCAGAAGGTTGATGATGTTGACTCCCAATTACCTCACTACCAACCAATCAGAAAAATGTCCACGGGCTGACCACATACCTCCCTACCCTCCTCTCTCACCTTGTCTTTAAAAACCTTTCTCTGAAAGCCTTCAGGGAATACCTTTTAAGCACTAACTACCGGGACTCCTTGCTTGGTGCCCTGCAATAAATGCTGAACTGTCCTTCACCGTGACTGTCAATAGATTGGCTTTACTGCATGTGGGCAAGTGGACCCAAGTTTAAGTCCACTATTATTTTGTCCATTATTATTTTGTCAGTAACAAAAGTTAGGCCTTATTATCCCAATTTTCAGATGAGGAAACTGAAGAGAAGAGAGTATCAGTAACTCTGCCCAAGGTGATAGAGCAAAAAAGAGTAAGGGGGCTGGATTGAAACGAGAGCATCTCCCTCTAGAATCCAGTCTTTTACCACCACTTGCTCCTTGGAAGAAAGTTATATCCAACCTAGATAGCATTTTCAAAAGCAGAGACATTACTTTGCCGACTAAGGTCCCTCTAGTCAAGGCTATGGTTTTTCCTGTGGTCATGTATGCATGTGAGAGTTGGACTATGAAGAAGGCTGAGCGCCGAAGAATTGATGCTTTTGAACTGTGGTGTTGGAGACGACTCTTGAGAGTCCCTTGGACTGCAAGGAGATCCAACCAGTCCATTCTGAAGGAGATCAACCCTGGGATTTCTCTGGAAGGAATGATGCTAAAGGTGAAACTCCAGTACTTTGGCCACCTCATGCAAAGAGTTGACTCATTGGAAAAGACTCTGATGCTGGGAGGGATTGGGGGCAGGAGGAGAAGGGGACGACCAAGGATGAGATGGCTGGATGGCATCACAGACTCGATGGATGTGAGTCTGAGTGAACTTCGAGAGATGGTGATGGACAGGGAGGCCTGGCGTGCTGCGATTCATGGGGTCGCAAAGAGTCGGACACGACTGAGCGACTGAACTGAACTGAACCACCATACTAGAATATATGGCTAAGGAACAAGGGTCATGTTATGCATCTCCTGCCCTTAGTATCTGGCACTTAGCAGATACTTCTGCAGCCTCAAATCCTGCAATTCTCTTTCTGGGGCCATTCTCTTCAATCATGATTTTCTTATATTTCAAGTTCCTTTTCTCAGGGCCTCAAACATGCACTTCCTCCTGATTGAAATGTCTCCACTCCTTCTTTTCCTCTCTAACACTGGCTGGCTTCCACTCATTGCTCAATGAGTGCAACATCCCTCAACCTCCAATGTGAGGTTGTCCCCAATTAACACTCTCATAGGGTCATGTACTTTCCTGTCAGCCCATTTATTACAGTAATGATTTCCTAAATGTCTCTCTCCTCTACCAGTCTCTACACTCCAAAAGATTAGAAACCGTGTCTCTCTAGTTACTGACCTGTCCCCACCATCTAATACTGCCTGACCCAAAGTAAGCAGCCAGGAAATATTTGTGGATGAAGTAGATGCCCATTGTCTGTTTGCCAAATAGATGAAAGCTTTGAAGAAAGCAGGGGAACCAAGGATAAGGCTTAGGATGACAACTCCACTGTTTCAGGAGTTTATACTGTTATACCTTATACTCAGGGATGATATTCATATCACACAAGGAGTGATCAAAATTTACTGTTGGTCTTAGTGCTGGAACACTGGTCCAAGAGACCTCCTGCTGTGCTGGGTGTTAACCTATTAGTGACTGGTTCATAGTGTGGTGTGGGGATTACTCAGAGAAGGCCTGGGGTGCTTGGGAAAGTGGGAGAGGCACTCTGGGAACTCCTGGCAGTAATAAGCATTTATCAACCTTGCTAAAAGTATTTCAGTAGTCTAACAACCAACATAACTGTACTGATATAACTACACATATCTGGGCCATGAGTAATCACTTGAAAATAACCTAACAGGGATTTCATATGAAGCACCAACTTCTGAGTTGCTATATCTAGAGGCATGACAATAATTTGTATGGTATGAGTCATGCACCCAGGATCACAGCCTTGAAAAAAATACACATTTAATGTGGAGTTGGGTCATGACTGTTGTTTTAAAAGGAGACTCTGGGTGGGGCTCAACTGTAAAGAGATGGAGGAAAAATGAGCTGCACAACAACTTTTTTTGAACATCTTATTTTACTAGCTTGATGCCTTAAGAAGTCAAAGATGCTTAACTTCTTCATCAGCATTTTCTTGATTGTGCCCTATGGCCTGCAGTAGGTTCCCCGACCAGAACCCATGCCCCCTGGCACTGGGCATGTGGAGTCTTAACCACTGGACTACCAGGGAGTCCCTTCATTAGCATTTGTGGTGTTGCTAATCGATCACTAAAAATGGGCTTACTAAATGGTGAGGCCAAATGCGCTGAGCCTGGAAATGCAAGGTTGAGAGTCACGTGTGATGGCAAAGGCTTTGTTTTCTTCACAAGGCTGGTAGAGTCTAATCTTCAGTGTCAAGGGGTCTGAGACCAAGTGGCATGGCTGAATTTTGCATATTTGAGAGCTTACTGCAGGAAGCTTACTGCAGATGGAAAGTAATTTTCTCTGAAGATCCTTGACCTTTCTTTAACCCTAAGTGTAACCTGTGGAGGTACGAGCTCTTTTGTCTGCATTGTGGTGTCACTTTTGCTGGCTCTGATGCAGATGGAAGGTTAGTCTGAGGGCTAGATGTTCCAGAGGCAAGGGCTGCCCCTTTGACACTCTACCACATGTAATTCTTTTAAACAACCCCTGCTCACTCACCTTTTCTTTTACTCCCCATCTTTTCCTTTCTTCTCCCCTTTTAATCATTTTTTCTGCCTTACATCTCAAACTTGCTAGTGGCAAACAGAACAGAATTTGCTACTGACTCCTGGGTCACTTGTTTCATGGATTATTTCAGGTCAAATCCTATTAAAGTAAATGTCTCCACTGTGGGGAAATCTCTCTGAATAACCAAATAGGGCGACTAATCCTCAAGTAAGGGCCAGCTAGCAAGCAGGATTTGATAGCAGGGTTTAGAAAGAGCTCAGGTGGACTTTGTCTCCAGCAATAAGGCAAACTACATGACCTAAAAACCTTCCCTTGGTAAAACACCTATAAATGTTTTATAAAATATAACAAACATCTTTTTAAATGCATAGCTGAACTCATAAAAATGTAAGGAAAATTCCCGGCGGGTTCCAAAACAAAGAGAGAATCAAAATCAGAGTGATAGGTGTGAACTGAAATTGGGGCTGCTCGGATGTGTAGGCGTGTGTGTGTGTGTGTGTGTGTGTGTGTGTGTGTGTGTGTGTGTGTGAGATCTTTGTAATCAGATGATCTGGGTTTAATGTGCCCTGTCTTGCGGATGATGAGGGTGGATTTGATCTTTCCAAGGCCTGAACAAAGCTAAGTCCCTTAAAGGGTAAGTATATCCTTCCAGCAAAGGGAGGTGTGAGATTGGACTGCTTGTTTTAGCCTGAACTCTGGTTGGGGAAAATAAAACTCTCTGGGAAGACTCTTCCTGTCCTCATATATGTTTAGTACTTAAATTTACACTATCTTTTAGGACTTCGACTTCCAGGCAAAATAATTAATACAAAAGTGAGCCAGTTTTGCTATTAACCCTGAAGTGCCTGACACAAGGGAATAAAAACGTCTTGGGAAGGACACATCTTCAACCTGAACAAAATGGGAGCATCACAGATAAAAGCCTGGAAGAACACAACCTTCGTGGCGCTAGTGGTAAAAAACCTGCCTGCCAATGCAAGAGGCATACGAGACATACGAGATGAGGGTTTGATCCCCAGGTTTGGGAAGATCCCCTGGAGGAGGGCATGTACTCTCGTCTGGAGAATCCCATGAACAGAGGAATACAGCCTGGTAGACTGTATTCCTTACTGTCGCAGAGTCAGACATGACTGAAGCATCTTAGCATGCACACACAAACATAAGCTTCAAATCCAGAATTACGAAATACAAAGCTTCTATGACTCAGACTGCAGATTTAGGAAAATAAAACAAGAAATCTAACTAACTTTGAATTTGAGAAAAACAAAGAAAAAATTATTTATTTGTTTATGTCTGTGCTGGGTCTTAACTGTTATGCATGGGCTTTCCCTAGTTGTGGGGAGAGGGGACTATTCTTCGTTGTGGTGCCCAGGCTTCTCATTGCAGTGGATTCCCTTGTTGCAGAGCATGGAGTCCAGGCAGGCGGGCATCAGTATGTGTGGCTCATGGGCATAGTTGCCCTGTAGCATGTGGGGCCTTCCAGGACCAGGGGTTGAACCCATGTCCCCTGCATTGGCAAGCAGATTTCTTGCCAATTCTTTACCATTGGACTACAATGGGAGCCCCACAAATAATTTTAATATAAGCATACCTCAAATATTGCATGCAACATACTAAAACTACAATATTAATCTTTATTTATCTAAAGCTTAAAGTTAACTGGATGTCAAAATGAAAAGACTACATACTATATGATTCCAACTGTATGATATTCTGGAATGACCAAAACTATAGAGACAATAAAGTGGTCAGTATTTGCCAGGGATTAGGAGGAAGAAGGAATGAATAGGAAAAATACAGAGAAGTTTTAGGATACTGCCCTTAATGATACTAATGATGATACTGGTACTACTCTGTATACTATAATAGTGGATGTATTTCATTATGCTGCTGCTGCTGCTGCTGCTGCTGCTAAGTTGCTTCAGTCATATCCGACTCTGTGTGACCCCATAGATGGCAGCCCACCCGGCTCTCCCATCCCTGGAATTCTCCAGGCAAGAATACTGGAGTGGGTTGCCATTTCCTTCTCCAATGCATGAGAGTGAAAGAGAAGTCATGTCCAACTCCTAGCGATCCCATGGAGTGCAGCCTACCAGGCTCCTCCATCCATGGGACCTTCCCCGCAAAAGTACTGGAGTGGGTTGCCATTGCCTTCTCTGATATTTCATTATACATTTGTCCAAATTATAGAATGTATAACACCAAGAGTGAACCTTAATGCAAATATGGATTTTGTGTGATGATGATGTGTTAACATAAGTTCATCAGTTATAACAAATGAATCACTCTGGTTGGAAACTCTCACTTGGAAATGTAGATGATGGAGAAGGCCACGTATATTTAGGGCAGGGAGTATATGAGAAATCTCTGTACCATCTACTCAATTTTGCTACAAACTTAAAATTCCTCTAAAACAGAAAGTTTAGGGTTTTTTTTTTTTTCTAAGAACCAAATAGAACTTTTGGAAATAAAAATAAACTCAAGACAAATACAACAAAACTCCAGGGATGAATAAAACAGTTGCTTAGACACTATTGGAGAGAGAACTAGTGAACTGGAAGAGAGATCTGAGGGAATTACTTAGGGGGCAGCCTAGAAAGATTAAGAGATTAAACATATGTAAGAGAACTTGGGCCATGGAAAATGGTCCTACACATGCCAAATAATATTTATAGAAGAAAGGAATAGAAAAAATAAAAAAAGATAAAATATTTCAGAATAAATACTGAGAGATAATGACTGAAAAATTTTTAAGATTGATAAAAAGGGTTCATTAGACTTAAAAAGACACAGCATGCTCCTATCAGGAATAAAAGATCTACATCCAAATACATCATAATCAAATTACAGGATATCAAGGACAAAGAGAAGATCTTAAAAGAAACCAGTTAGAAAAGACTAATATTTTAAAAACAGGGGGGAAAAAAGGAAGGAAAACAAAAGGAAAAAGTTTAACCTGCTCTTTGGAACGTGACAGATCTAACTTCAAGCCACAGTCCCACCCCTTCAAGTCATGTGGGAAATTTACTTTTTTAAGTCTTCGCGTCCACACCTGTAAATATTTAATCCATGGTTGTCATTGCTAATTCCATAACAACCTGGCAAAATGTATAACAGAAAGTCTTGCCTGTTAGCGCTTGTTCAGCAAAAAGGAGTTATTAATACTATTGACACAAGTATTAATGATTTCTCTACGATATGAATTTTTACAATATATAATATGAATTGCTACCTTCCCATGGATCCAATCTCAGGATGACTAATATTTAAGCATATGTCGTACTGCAGAAAAAAGATGGCATCTCTGCTGTAACAAAAGCTTAAACCACCATCATGGGACTCCCTCAACCCTCCAAGACAAGCCATAAAGATCAAGCCTCCCTGAAGTCTGGTCAGCAAGACATCTTCGGAAGCACAATGAAAATCCCTCTTTCTGTAGCTTCCTTTTCTTCAAGACTTCCTTAAAATCAAAGACAAACACAAGGGCAACTTGTAAGTCTTCTTTGGCTCCCCTACCCCAAACTAGTTTACCTGGTCCCACAGCACTTTCCTCTGGAAAGATTGAAGGCAGGAGGAGAAGGGGACAACAGAGGATGAGATGGTTGGATGGCATCACTACTCAATGGACATGAGTCTGAGCAAGCTCCGGGAGATGGTGAAGGACAGGAAGCCTGTTGTGCTGCAGTCCACGTGGTCGTAAAAGAGCTGGACGCAATTGCGCAGAACCACTGATCACATTGTTTCTGCTGGATTGTTTTCCATCCTCCCCACTAAACTCTACCCTCCTTAGAGGCAGGGACCTTACTTATCTTGCTCATCATTGATGCCACAGAACTTAGCATATGACCTGAGACTTTCAAGGAGTCTTCAGGTAGGGAGAAGGAACTGGAAGTTAGGGGTCAATTCATTAGTACATAAAAACACAGCATTTCCTAGAATTGAAAGGGATGCTGGAGAACATCTAGCCTTCCCATTGTTTTTCAAGATGAGGAAAATGAGTTCATCAGCTGGTGTGAAAAGTATGGAAATCAGACCCCAGTGCAGTTTGGCCAGTTCCCAGATGACACTGCTTACATTCTGTCATGTTGCCCTCAGGATCATGGCTGGGTAAGTGAAAGAGGCCAGACAAAAAGAACAAATACGTAGGATTCCAGTTACCTGAAATACCAAGAATAAGCAAGTTTGCAGGATAGAAAGTAGATTAGAAGTTACCAGAGGCTGGGAGAAAGGGGGAATGGGGATATGTGGCTTAATGATGACAGAGCTTTTGTTCGGGCCAATAAAAAAAGTTTTGGAAATAGATAGTGGTATGGTTGTACCACGTTGATAGTATATCACTGACTGTACGCATTGAAAAATGGCAAATTTTATGATGTGTGTGATTTATAAAAACTAAAAAGATAAAGAGGATCATGGCTGACTGTAGAGTCAGCCCCCACTCTCCCTGCTTCTCTAGGCCAGTTATAGGATGGAGACAAAGACTTTAACAAGCATTGAAAAAAATTATTAAGGGGAAGGTGTAAACAGGCAGAGATAAATGCATGATGTAGGGCCATCAAATTAAAAGTGACACTTCTCTATTATTAACCCACAATTTCTCAGCAAAGTAAAATCTGTGAGCTGATACTCGAAAAAGACCAGTTTCATAAGATATTTAATTTTTTCTGGATAAAGTGTAAAATAACTGTTAAAGCCATAAAGGATAACATATGGCATCAAGGAAGGGAGAAAAAAAAAACTTTTTTGTTGTCGCTGTTATTCACAGAACAATTAGTTCTCTATTCTCCCCCCAAATTAAGGTGCCATTAAGAGAAAAAAATCAAAAATATCAAAAAGACATAGCCAGAATGGAAAGAAAGTTGAAAAGATAAATAAAATGAGCATTCCTTTAGCTATATTTGGAGGAGTCCTGCGGAGAAAAAAATTCCAGCTAGGCAGCATTGAGACATAGTTTATTAATGCAGTTTCCCCCACAGCAGGACACAGAAAGAGAAATTGGTAAAACAGTCACATTAAAAAATTATGACTCTTACATCTGATCTTTATGAATACACAGAAATGAAACCGTCCTCTTGAGTCGTCCTTGGGCCATGTTGAGGCAGAGATGCAAAGAATTTTTTCCCTTCCAAAGCCTCACAACATTTGCACACATAGTAGGAACAAACTGAAAGCTATATTCCATCCACATTTAGGGGATTTTAAAGGTGTTTATGAGAAGACCCCAGGTGAGATTTTGAGCAGTTCTTCCAGTTATGTTTTGCAATACACTTCAGCCTTTTGTTTTTAGAAAATATACAAAATTGAAATCTGCCTGGATTCCCTTTGGGGAAAAATTATAGTAGGTGGTGAACTGGTTATAAATGGAACTTCCCTAGAACCTTGGAGGTGGAAAGGAGCTTCAAAAGTGAAAAGTGTTAGTTGCTCATTTGTGTCTGACTCTTTGTGACCCAACGGAATGTAGCCCGATAGGCTCCTCTGTCCAAGGGATTCTCCAGGCAAGAATACTGGAGTGGGTTGCCATTCCCTTATCCAGGGCATCTTCCTGACCCAGGGATTGAACCTAGGTCTCTTGCATTGCAATGGGCTTCCCTGGTGGCTCAGAGGTTAAAGTGTCTGCCTGCAATGCAGGAGACCTGGGTTCGATCCTTGGGTCGGGAAGATCCCCTGGAGAAGGAAATGGCAACCCATTCCAGTATTCTTGCCTGGAGAATCCCATGGACGGAGGAGCCTGGTAGGCTACAGTCCACGGGGTCACAAAGAGTCGGACACGACTGAGCGACTTCGCCTCGCCTCTTGCATTGCAGGAAGACTCTTTACTGTCTGAGCCACCAGGGAAGCTGGGAAGGAGCTTACCAACCACCTAATCCAGTGTCTTGCCTAGGGTAGACTATGCCTCCCTGATGAGTTATTAAATTAGTTTAGAGGGTCAGGACTAACACTGGGAGTAGAGGAAGAGGAGGAATAGAATAAAATTGAATTGAATCTAAAAGTGTGTTGTATAGACTGTTTTGTGAAAGTTTTGTTTCAATTGTGTGTTTGTGTGCGTGTGCATGCTTCCTGGGTTACAACATAAAGTGTGTCTTACTTGGCATGATCCATGGCAATTGGGTAGCTCAGAAGGTGCACAGTTCCACAGCTTACTGCTCCCTGGGGCTGATGACCCATTGAAAAATAGAATCACAGCCTCCCTGTGTAAAAGAGGGGGTTGCATGTGAGAACACATTCAAGGGCATGTTATGGTGTTAGTCGCTCAGTTGTGTCTGACTCTTTGTGACCCCTGGACTGTAGCCCGCCAGGCTCCTCTGTCCATGGGATTTTCCAGGCAAGAATACTGGAGTGGGTTGCCATTTGGTTCTGGTGAAAAACACTGTGAACTTGCCAATCTAATCTAACACCCCTTGTTCCAGGTAAGATACCTGGAGTCAGAGAGGGGAAATGACTTTCCCAAGTCCATGACTCACAAACAGCCCTCCTCTCTGGGCTTACAATATCCTTTCCATTTGACTTTAATGATCAAAGCATGCTTGGAGGTGGGTGTCAATTCTTGCCCTGTGGTTTCCATGCCACTTTGGCAGCTGACATTCGATTCCTTCCTGGAGCAATTCCTATGCTTTTGAATCAGCTGGACTCCCCTCTCCTTTCAAACTCCTGCCTACCTTGCACCACCCAGGATCAGTGGTTCCCTAGGATGGGGCGGGTGTGTGGAGGGATAAATAATCTGTGCCCAGGCTTAGATGATCCATGGCAATTGGGTAGTTCAGAAGGTGCACAGTTCCACAGCTTACTGTTCCCTGGGGCTGATGAGCCATTTGAGAAATAGAAGCACAGCTTCCCTGTGAAAAAGAGAGGGTTGCTTGCGACAACTCATACAAGGGCATTCTCAGAAAGAAGGCAACCAGCTGACAACTGTGGGCTTTAGGTAACTCCTGCCAGACTCTTGCACTCTGGCTGGGCTTCCTGAGCCAAAATAGAAGCATGTAGAAAGTGTTCTGTGACTGCAGAGATACAGCAGGATTATGAAAGAGGATCCTGTCTGGGACTCAAAATGCCTATGGCTTTGACTTAGAGAAGAAAACGATCTACCCCATGAATGAGCAAACATTTATGTTACATTTACCCTGTGCCAGGCACTGTTCTGAGAATATTACAAATATTTACTCATTTAATCCAAATAATCAACGTCTAGGCCTTTAGAGGACTCTCCTAGCTGCAGTCCTAGGCGGAAGGTGGAGAAGTGTTGAGAGGTGTTAAAATAATTTGTTTTTCTTCAGGATCCGAAGACAGGAGGGCAAGCACTCTTAATAGAGTTTAGAACTATGTCATTGACAAAGTGCATTAATCAACAGTCAAATCCAGAGAGTAAAGGTCAATTGCCTACTTTCTCTTGGCAGAAGGAATTGGGAGGAGGATTGTTCTTGCAAAGATTCATCACTTTTTGATGCTTTCCAGAAGTGGTGATGGATTTTCAATGAGCCATCTACTCTTGAAAAAAATCATCCTCATATATTTGCAGTGCAGCTGCCTTTGGTGCAGAGGGTCTGCTTGGGTCCTGAAACCACCCACTCAAGCTCATATAGAAATCAAACCTGTGCCCCCTGGCCATAGGATCCAGTGCTTCGTTCAGGATCGTATGCTAGAAGAGGGTTCTCAATCATTTAAAAATTAGTTTATTATTAATTTCAAAAACTGGACCTGTACTTGGAAACTTCTAAATTTGACTTTGATAATGAAAATTAGTAGAAATTTACTGAACTGTAAGAAAGGCAAGAGTTTTTGTTTTTTTAAAGAGCAATTGTGAGGTTTTTTTTTTAAGTACCTCTACGTATCCTTATGTTTTCTATGTTAACATTTAAATCCCACAATACTCTGATTGAATCTCCATTTCATAGATGAGAAAACTAAATGACTTGCTGAAAGTAAATAGGTGAGGGACAAAATTCAGAATATAGTCTGCCTGCAGAACTCATTACTCTTTTACATCATGCTATAGCCTGAAAGTTTTTTTTTTTTTTTTCCTTCATTTGAAAAATGATTTGGTCCTAGCAGCATTCACTGACCATGCCAAAATGTTAATTGATCTTGTCATGTCACAGCCTACCAATTATCCACAAGGAATAGCAACAAGTAAAACCTCTTCTCTGTAATTTTTTGGTTCCCTTAACAACTCCATGTAATTAAACTTATTTCTCAAACAGGCAGAAATGGTTGACTAAAGAATCTGAGAAGAACCATTTAAATTATGCTTAGTTTCTTGCTCTGAGTTAACCATGGTCAAGTCTGGACTTGGAACTGAAGTTCAGGAGGAATGTGGAGAATGCTGCTGGCCCAGAGTATACCAGTGCTGAAGTTAAATGGGAGTCAGGGTGTATTTCCTGTTCATCTGTGAAACTTCTAACTTCGCTCTGCCCATGGTTTTTCTCCACGAACATGTCGGGTAAACATGTAGACTGCTGAATATTTATCCTTTTCTTGCAGCAGCCTCTATTGATTTGGGCAGCAAATCTCACACAGTTATTAATCATCAGAAATGGAAACTGTTTCTTTTTGAAAGATGTAAATATCAGAGGTTTCACATTAACGTCTTGAAAAAGATTTCCCATTATCACTACTGTCTGCAGCTGTATTATGAAAATATTTGGCTTACACCACAAAGTTTATGGACTCTTTTTTTGAATTGTCTTAGCAGAGGCACTGAAACATAAGGATGGCATTAAATGGTTAAATTACATGCTGTGTTGTAATGCACAGTGAGATGGGAAACCAAGAGATTTAATACCATCATGAGTCTATAAAACCCCAGGTTTACAAATGCAAGTCAAATAAAAATCTATTAAAGTAGCCAAAAGTTGCTTTGAGTTAGAGGTCGTTAAATAAAAAGAAGATAACAGGCAAGATTATTTGGACCCACATGTCAAATAAAATGCCAAGATAAAACACCAGTGGGCCATTACAAAAACACATTCATAAACTGCCTCTCTCTCCTCTCTCCTATGGGTCAAAACGAAGCTTAAGAAAATACAAAGATGTATTCTAAGTTTGAAATCTCCAAGAAGTTAAGGGTCCACATGCCATATACAAAGTACTACACGCTTTCCTGGTCTGACAATGGCTGCTCTGAGGAGACCATGCAGTTAGTACCTGAGGGGGCAGGACGGGGTGGAGGGCTGGTGGGGGGTATTGAGCAGTACAATCTCTTAAGAGAGCTGGTTGAGTCCAGATGTTAGAGAGTATGATCTCCTGGATGCAATGGAATTTATGCTGGGAGATTAAAGAGAAGAATTGATTTATGACTTTCTCTACCTGTTTGCAACATGTGCTCAACTTATTATCGGTACACATTGAGATGCACGGTTATTACAATGCTGAAAATCAGGTGCAACACACGACCACGGTAGTTAAGCTTAAGGGGGGTGGGCATTTGTCATATTTTAGTCTGCACATCTGGTTCTATCGTATTTGCCAAATGATTAATATAGGACTTTATTACAGTGAAATCCTTTTATATCAAAGTTTTATTTGCCAGGAAATAGAATACTTTCCTTCCATGTCTTTCTCCACCATCCCCCACGTCCTCTGCTGAACTCTGAAATTTCCAGCACTAGAATTCATTTGAGTGAGCAGGACAGGGAATCTGCTCTTGCCTTTGTTCAGCTCTTAAGTTCTGTGGTCACAACTGGGATATACATGCGTCCTTTGTTGTAAAAGCACATCCACAAGGGAGAAACCCTTAAGCTTATTCAAAAACCAGGTAGGATGTCAGATACCTCCAATAGTTAAAACCACAGGAATTAAATTCTAAATTTTAAACTCCCTTTTATTGAAATATAAGTTTGTTTAGTATATTTACACCACACTTTATGCACATATATACATAGAAGGCAAATTCTGTCAAATAAAAAAAAAGTTTTTCTTAATAAAAAATAAAAATAAAAACAAAGTAAAGTGCATAAAACGGATTTTTTTTCCTTCTGGTGAACATCCTCATTGTCAAAATTTTGGCCGGTTGGGAAGGGGGAGGGATTAGAAATTCATTCTTTGACTCCGTGCACACAGGCAGTCCTGCATTTGTAGCCTTCAGGCCAAGGCGACAAGCTGTTAAGGAACGAGTCAGACAAACTGCCAGGGTCTGCAGGGCTCCCCCCATTCTGTAGGTCCTGCTCCCTTTGTCCTATCGGAGCGGTTCCCCAGCTCTTAACAGTGACCTCACCATCACGGAGCCGGAACAAAGGGAGAACACGGGAACGGGGCTCCACCAGCCAGTGTCAGAGCCCTGCTCCCGGGGCACCAGCGCGGCGATCGGTAGGAAATTGCAGAATTAGCTCAATGGCTCCAATAGAAGTTTTCCCTTTTCGGGAAGGGAAGGGTCGGGTGGAGGGGTTGCCAAGGAAGGGGCTGTATCTCCTACCGAGACTGCCACCCGGGGGCCAAACTCCGGCAGCAGCCAGTTTCTTTGGATGCAAACTCCGTGCTGGCACAGGGAAGAATCCTTTTATAGGCTGGGTGAGCTCATCCTCCCAGAACTTTGAAAGGAAACTGCTTGGGACTGCGAGAAAGGGGCAGGTGGGTGAAGCGGAAGTTTTCGGCCGCCTTCGCGCTCGGGTCTCCGGCTGGGCGTTGGCCGGCTGGTCCGCAGGAGGTGGCAGAGGCGACGGCCCTTCCCCCCATCATCCATCCCCCAGCCAGGGGTCTCACACTCTCTCTTCCTCCGGGTAATGCTAAGTCCCGGGTCGGCGGCCGTACTTAGCCTTACAGTGCAAAATGTGCTTGGCAAGGAAGTCGAGGCGGCGCTGCAGCAGCTGAGCGTGGGGGTCGGCGAGCGCGGCCAGCTCCGGGAAGCGAGGCTCGTGGTGCTGGTAGAGGCGCAGCAGCCGGGCGGCCGCGTCCTGGCCTCGGTGTAGCTCTAGGACGCGCCGCGCCGTCCGCTCTCGGAACACGCACACAGACTGCAGTAGCGGCTCGTTATATTTGTCCCACATGCCCGCCACCCTGTAACCGTGCACCAAGCCCGCCTCGTTGTCCAGAAAGACCAGCGCCCCACCGGGGCCGCGGTGCAGGTTGCTGGTGGCTCGGTGCATGACCCGCGGGTCCCACTGCAGGCTGAAGAGGTTGCTGACTAGCCGGTCGAAGTTGGCCGTCAGGTAGTCGAAGAGGATCAAGTCGGTCCATTGCACCAGGTCCACCAGCTCCGCCTGGCTCCGGTTGGCCAGCTCACCGCCGGCGGCGCGCAGGGGCCGCAGATGGCCGTCCTCGGAGCGCCAGGGCGCGGGCACCACTACGTCGGTGAGGTTAGGCAGCCAGCGAGTCAGGCTTACCACGCTGCCCTCGGTCCAGTGCGCGGCACGAAGCTCCTCCTGCACCTGAGCCCACTGCGCGCCCCGAGCCTCCACCCGAGCCAGTGCCAGCGGCGGCACGTGGCGTTGGAGGCCCAGCAAGCGCGCCAGGTAGTAGGACAGGGCCTCGCCCTGGATCTGCTCCGGGTTAATGCCGTAGCGCACGCAGGCGCGGGTGCCGTCGGCGAAGCGGGCCAGCCGGTTGGAACTGCGCCCGCAGCCCCCGCGCTCCAGGGCCACCACCCGGGCGCGGCGCGCCGCCTCCAGCCACGCCGCCGCCTGGGCCTCCGAGAAGCCCCGGGGCACCTGCTCCTCCAGGCCGCGGCTCCAGAAGACGCCCCCGTGCACCGCGGCGCGTTCCTCCGGCCGGGGCCGCCCGGTTGGCACGTGCCGCCTGCGCTCACCCGGGGGCTGCCCGGGCGGGCCGTCCGCGCCTGCCGCCAAGGTGAGCAGCGCCCGGAAAGTTTTCAGGGAGCCGCCGCGGGCGTCCCGCGCCAGGGGCGGGGGCAGAGGAAAGCGAGGCGCGGGCTCCCGGCCGCCTCTCCGGGCCAGGTGCCGCGGGAGTCCGTCTTCGGGCGTCCGGGAGGTGGGTAGCTCGGTCCTCGGCGGCAGGAGTCCGCCCCACAGCGCCAACAGCGAGCCCAGCGCCAGCAGCCAGAGCCCGGCGGTGGCGGCGGCGCCCCGCATCCTCCTGCCCATGCTCCGCGGCCGCGCCGGTGCCGCCGCCGCTTCAAGCCGAGCCCCGGCACCCGGGTCCCGGTGGCGAGGCGGGCCCGGCAGCTCGTTGGCTCCGGGGCTCCGGGCGCCTCAGCTCCATCTCGGCTGCGGGGCTCTGCCTAGCGCTCCGCCCGGCACTGAGAACTCGCCTGGCTGCGGCTTCCCAGCTGCTTTTGTATTTCGCTGTGAGACCCTCCGGCGGGCGCGATTCACAGGCGCCCGGACCACGTGGGAGCGAGGGCGGGGGGAATCCCCCTCCCCCTCCTCCGCCGCCGCTCCCCGCCCCAGATGTGTATAAGAGACAGGAGTATACCAGTGCTGAAGTTAAATGGGAGTCAGGGTGTATTTCCTGTTCATCTGTGAAACTTCTAACTTCGCTCTGCCCATGGTTTTTCTCCACGAACATGTCGGGTAAACATGTAGACTGCTGAATATTTATCCTTTTCTTGCAGCAGCCTCTATTGATTTGGGCAGCAAATCTCACACAGTTATTAATCATCAGAAATGGAAACTGTTTCTTTTTGAAAGATGTAAATATCAGAGGTTTCACATTAACGTCTTGAAAAAGATTTCCCATTATCACTACTGTCTGCAGCTGTATTATGAAAATATTTGGCTTACACCACAAAGTTTATGGACTCTTTTTTTGAATTGTCTTAGCAGAGGCACTGAAACATAAGGATGGCATTAAATGGTTAAATTACATGCTGTGTTGTAATGCACAGTGAGATGGGAAACCAAGAGATTTAATACCATCATGAGTCTATAAAACCCCAGGTTTACAAATGCAAGTCAAATAAAAATCTATTAAAGTAGCCAAAAGTTGCTTTGAGTTAGAGGTCGTTAAATAAAAAGAAGATAACAGGCAAGATTATTTGGACCCACATGTCAAATAAAATGCCAAGATAAAACACCAGTGGGCCATTACAAAAACACATTCATAAACTGCCTCTCTCTCCTCTCTCCTATGGGTCAAAACGAAGCTTAAGAAAATACAAAGATGTATTCTAAGTTTGAAATCTCCAAGAAGTTAAGGGTCCACATGCCATATACAAAGTACTACACGCTTTCCTGGTCTGACAATGGCTGCTCTGAGGAGACCATGCAGTTAGTACCTGAGGGGGCAGGACGGGGTGGAGGGCTGGTGGGGGGTATTGAGCAGTACAATCTCTTAAGAGAGCTGGTTGAGTCCAGATGTTAGAGAGTATGATCTCCTGGATGCAATGGAATTTATGCTGGGAGATTAAAGAGAAGAATTGATTTATGACTTTCTCTACCTGTTTGCAACATGTGCTCAACTTATTATCGGTACACATTGAGATGCACGGTTATTACAATGCTGAAAATCAGGTGCAACACACGACCACGGTAGTTAAGCTTAAGGGGGGTGGGCATTTGTCATATTTTAGTCTGCACATCTGGTTCTATCGTATTTGCCAAATGATTAATATAGGACTTTATTACAGTGAAATCCTTTTATATCAAAGTTTTATTTGCCAGGAAATAGAATACTTTCCTTCCATGTCTTTCTCCACCATCCCCCACGTCCTCTGCTGAACTCTGAAATTTCCAGCACTAGAATTCATTTGAGTGAGCAGGACAGGGAATCTGCTCTTGCCTTTGTTCAGCTCTTAAGTTCTGTGGTCACAACTGGGATATACATGCGTCCTTTGTTGTAAAAGCACATCCACAAGGGAGAAACCCTTAAGCTTATTCAAAAACCAGGTAGGATGTCAGATACCTCCAATAGTTAAAACCACAGGAATTAAATTCTAAATTTTAAACTCCCTTTTATTGAAATATAAGTTTGTTTAGTATATTTACACCACACTTTATGCACATATATACATAGAAGGCAAATTCTGTCAAATAAAAAAAAAGTTTTTCTTAATAAAAAATAAAAATAAAAACAAAGTAAAGTGCATAAAACGGATTTTTTTTCCTTCTGGTGAACATCCTCATTGTCAAAATTTTGGCCGGTTGGGAAGGGGGAGGGATTAGAAATTCATTCTTTGACTCCGTGCACACAGGCAGTCCTGCATTTGTAGCCTTCAGGCCAAGGCGACAAGCTGTTAAGGAACGAGTCAGACAAACTGCCAGGGTCTGCAGGGCTCCCCCCATTCTGTAGGTCCTGCTCCCTTTGTCCTATCGGAGCGGTTCCCCAGCTCTTAACAGTGACCTCACCATCACGGAGCCGGAACAAAGGGAGAACACGGGAACGGGGCTCCACCAGCCAGTGTCAGAGCCCTGCTCCCGGGGCACCAGCGCGGCGATCGGTAGGAAATTGCAGAATTAGCTCAATGGCTCCAATAGAAGTTTTCCCTTTTCGGGAAGGGAAGGGTCGGGTGGAGGGGTTGCCAAGGAAGGGGCTGTATCTCCTACCGAGACTGCCACCCGGGGGCCAAACTCCGGCAGCAGCCAGTTTCTTTGGATGCAAACTCCGTGCTGGCACAGGGAAGAATCCTTTTATAGGCTGGGTGAGCTCATCCTCCCAGAACTTTGAAAGGAAACTGCTTGGGACTGCGAGAAAGGGGCAGGTGGGTGAAGCGGAAGTTTTCGGCCGCCTTCGCGCTCGGGTCTCCGGCTGGGCGTTGGCCGGCTGGTCCGCAGGAGGTGGCAGAGGCGACGGCCCTTCCCCCCATCATCCATCCCCCAGCCAGGGGTCTCACACTCTCTCTTCCTCCGGGTAATGCTAAGTCCCGGGTCGGCGGCCGTACTTAGCCTTACAGTGCAAAATGTGCTTGGCAAGGAAGTCGAGGCGGCGCTGCAGCAGCTGAGCGTGGGGGTCGGCGAGCGCGGCCAGCTCCGGGAAGCGAGGCTCGTGGTGCTGGTAGAGGCGCAGCAGCCGGGCGGCCGCGTCCTGGCCTCGGTGTAGCTCTAGGACGCGCCGCGCCGTCCGCTCTCGGAACACGCACACAGACTGCAGTAGCGGCTCGTTATATTTGTCCCACATGCCCGCCACCCTGTAACCGTGCACCAAGCCCGCCTCGTTGTCCAGAAAGACCAGCGCCCCACCGGGGCCGCGGTGCAGGTTGCTGGTGGCTCGGTGCATGACCCGCGGGTCCCACTGCAGGCTGAAGAGGTTGCTGACTAGCCGGTCGAAGTTGGCCGTCAGGTAGTCGAAGAGGATCAAGTCGGTCCATTGCACCAGGTCCACCAGCTCCGCCTGGCTCCGGTTGGCCAGCTCACCGCCGGCGGCGCGCAGGGGCCGCAGATGGCCGTCCTCGGAGCGCCAGGGCGCGGGCACCACTACGTCGGTGAGGTTAGGCAGCCAGCGAGTCAGGCTTACCACGCTGCCCTCGGTCCAGTGCGCGGCACGAAGCTCCTCCTGCACCTGAGCCCACTGCGCGCCCCGAGCCTCCACCCGAGCCAGTGCCAGCGGCGGCACGTGGCGTTGGAGGCCCAGCAAGCGCGCCAGGTAGTAGGACAGGGCCTCGCCCTGGATCTGCTCCGGGTTAATGCCGTAGCGCACGCAGGCGCGGGTGCCGTCGGCGAAGCGGGCCAGCCGGTTGGAACTGCGCCCGCAGCCCCCGCGCTCCAGGGCCACCACCCGGGCGCGGCGCGCCGCCTCCAGCCACGCCGCCGCCTGGGCCTCCGAGAAGCCCCGGGGCACCTGCTCCTCCAGGCCGCGGCTCCAGAAGACGCCCCCGTGCACCGCGGCGCGTTCCTCCGGCCGGGGCCGCCCGGTTGGCACGTGCCGCCTGCGCTCACCCGGGGGCTGCCCGGGCGGGCCGTCCGCGCCTGCCGCCAAGGTGAGCAGCGCCCGGAAAGTTTTCAGGGAGCCGCCGCGGGCGTCCCGCGCCAGGGGCGGGGGCAGAGGAAAGCGAGGCGCGGGCTCCCGGCCGCCTCTCCGGGCCAGGTGCCGCGGGAGTCCGTCTTCGGGCGTCCGGGAGGTGGGTAGCTCGGTCCTCGGCGGCAGGAGTCCGCCCCACAGCGCCAACAGCGAGCCCAGCGCCAGCAGCCAGAGCCCGGCGGTGGCGGCGGCGCCCCGCATCCTCCTGCCCATGCTCCGCGGCCGCGCCGGTGCCGCCGCCGCTTCAAGCCGAGCCCCGGCACCCGGGTCCCGGTGGCGAGGCGGGCCCGGCAGCTCGTTGGCTCCGGGGCTCCGGGCGCCTCAGCTCCATCTCGGCTGCGGGGCTCTGCCTAGCGCTCCGCCCGGCACTGAGAACTCGCCTGGCTGCGGCTTCCCAGCTGCTNATAAGAGACAGGGTCCCGGTGGCGAGGCGGGCCCGGCAGCTCGTTGGCTCCGGGGCTCCGGGCGCCTCAGCTCCATCTCGGCTGCGGGGCTCTGCCTAGCGCTCCGCCCGGCACTGAGAACTCGCCTGGCTGCGGCTTCCCAGCTGCTTTTGTATTTCGCTGTGAGACCCTCCGGCGGGCGCGATTCACAGGCGCCCGGACCACGTGGGAGCGAGGGCGGGGGGAATCCCCCTCCCCCTCCTCCGCCGCCGCTCCCCGCCCCCCACTCCTCCGCCCCCTTCCCCTCCTCTTCCCCTTAAAGCGGCGATGGCTCCTTCCAAGCGGGAGCAGCGGCCCCACACTCAGTCGGGGACTTAGGGGCCAGGAGCTGGAAACCCGGCTGCAGGCGCCCGCGCGGGGGCGTGGGAGCAGGCGGCACGGAGCTGGAGTCCCGCGGGGTGGTAACGACGCGCCGCTGGCTCTCATGGGGGTTGCAGTGGGCGCGGAGTCCCTCCTGCAAAGTTCAGAGTAACCCCCAATCGAGCTCCGGGCGCTGCCCGGAGTGAATGGGGGCGGGTCCTCTTGCCTTGTCCGTTTGCAACGGTGTGATTCACCCTGCCTTATATAAATCCCCGCGGAGCTCTCCAAGCCACAGAGGATGTGACTCCAGCCGGGTTAGAAGAACCATCTGTAGCAAACAACTTTGAACCAACACCGCCTTTCCCGAGGGCGCTCACTACCCTGGTCCTGTGTGCTTTGAGATTGGTCGCTCGCCCTTTCCCGAGGGACTGTCTGGGAATTCGACCTCACTGTGCAAGAACACCTAGGCAGGTTTCATTCAACAAAGCGTCTGTCCTCGCTTCTGGACACGGAGCAGCAAAATCCACAGATGCGGTCCCCTGCTCACGGAGCTCACTCACAGTCTAGGGAGATGTTTAGGTTGCCATGACAGCCTTACAACTCAAGATCCGACCTAGTCCAGGGGACGGGGCCTTAGAGACGGTTTCTCTTAAGAACGACACGATTCGGCTCCTGGGGGAACGCAGAAGGGATCGAGCTTGCTCAAGACCACAGAGGTAGTAAGTGAAGAAACTAAAATTCAAACGGGGATCTCCAAGTAGCATGCCGCTTGATTTTCCCTCTATCAGGAAAGTTCACTATTTTTAGTCAAGTGGCCAGCATTCTTATTTTTAAAAGGCTCACTGTCATTTAGTCACTTTATATGCCCCACGTGTGATTTTCAATTCAACAAATGAAAAAACAACAACAACCATACTGCATTTGACTTACTGGTTTAATGGTTTTAAGGGAAAAAGTAGGGAAGAGGGTGGAGGAGCAAAAAAAATAATAATAAAATGAAAAACAAAACCAGCAAACCACATTGTCTTCCAGACACTGGGTTCAGTCCACCAGGAAAGTTATTGGATAAGAACTGGCTCTCCCTCTTAGCTCTGCATGAGACTCTATCCCAGATCCAAATCAAGATTCTCAGGTAAGACACAAGATGAAGGGTGGGGCTGGATTCCACCTCTGAAAGCAAGAGTTTGAAATCTGTTTCCTTTCACACGTTTCTCTTGCCTTTATCCCCTCATCAGATGCACATGGGGGTTTTCAACTGCATCAGTGCATCACCTGGCACTGATTATACTGTATTTGCCAAAAAATGAACGTTCTAAAGTTATAGGGCAGGCACCCTAAGGTTTGTGACTAAGTAGAGGCATCTGAAGACCACATCTAGAGACTTCCAGAGCTGCCTCAGTATACTTTCAAGTGTTTCCATATTGACTGAAATGCAGGGTATTGGTTGAATCTCTTATGCACCCCATGGTAGCTATATCATGCCTTTATATAGATCTTATCTGATGATGAGATTACTATTGCTGTACTATCTTACTTCATCCGAAGGTACCATCTTCCTGTTCTGTGCAAGCTCCTTACCCTCATCTTTCCCTAGAAGGCAGAGGACTATATCTTAACAACTTTCTATTTGTCTTACCACGTAGCATAGTATATTGCACTAAAAAAGTGCTCAGTAGCGTTTAATTTTTTGTCTTGGTTTAACTTCTGAGATTTTTTTTTTTTTTGGAATGCCTTGCTTTCAGCTTGGTTATAAACTATAAGCAAGATCTCCACCTTGTGGGCATAAGTAGAATATCATCTAATTAGAAAAGCACACATTTTCAACAGGCTGGTTAATGGCTTAAATCTGAGAATATTACTTGACTACCGTGGCCCATGCCGTGTCCTGGAGGCTATTGGGAAATCCAAAGTAGTTAGTGTCACTGTCTTTTTAGCTGTTAACAGAAACTGTAACTATAAGGGATAGTTCACTGTAAACTCTATGAGGAGTCTGTCTTTTATGGCGTCTGGCACAATACTTGGCGCTTAGTCGGTGTTCAGTAACAACTTGCTGAATAAATCATTGGAATGTTAATGAGATAAAGCTCTGCAAATAGCATGTAACAAGTCATTAAAAAAATCTGCTTGCCATTAAAAGATACAAAATAAGAGCTTTCATTCATAAAAGGGGAAAAAAATTGGTGAAGGATCCACTTGATGGAAAAGAAGAGGAAGCACATGATTTGCAAGCTAGGAGGGCTAACTTCAACCGAGTCCCAGAATCTTCCGATCACATTACTGGTATTGATAAAGAAACTGAAGACTTGAAGCAGTCAGCTAAGACCTTGCACCTCAGAACATGGACTGACCCTATCACAGCCAGGTGCTCATAGACGTCGGACTGAAAGCACTGGGTTCCCAGACAGGAAGCACTAATAGAAACTTGAACAAATGCATTGAAATGCAGAATTACAGAAAGCTGTAGGAATAAAAGAGAAACAAAAAAACAAACCCAAAGTACAAGGCAGTTTAAGTCCATTATGTAAGTGATTGTTTTAGGCAGTGTTTAAAAACACTTCTCTGTTTGCAAGAGGAAGACACTCCCACTCTCCTTTACTTCCTGGCATGAGGACACCCCCCACTGCCGACCCCTGGGGCTCCTTGGGACAGCACAAGGCACTGTCCACCACAATGTGTAACCGCAGGCTGGCCCTTCTGGCAGTTTCTTAGGAATGAGGGGAGATGCTGTTCATCTGTTCATACACAAGAACCTATTTTCACTTGGAGAACTTTCCTAACAATCCTCAGAGCTTCTCCCTGAGCCTCAGCTTCCAACTGCTTCACACTTGTCCACGGTCCTGTTAGAAGAATGATTTGTCTCATAAAAGAGTGCCTGCTGGAGAAGAGAGAAGAGGTGGAGTTGAGGGGTGGGTGCAGGGCAACAGGCTGGTGGTTGGGAGGTTTTCTAAATCCAGCATTTCCTCTTCAGTTCAGTCGCTCAGTCGTGTCCGACTCTTTGCGACCCCGTGAATCGCAGCACGCCAGGCCTGCCTGTCTATCACCAACTCCTGGAGTTCACTCAGACTCATGTTCCTTGGAGTCCATCCAGCCATCTCATCCTCTGTCGTCCCCTTCTCCTCCTGCCCCCAATGCCTCCCAGCATCAGAGTCTTTTCCAATGCGTCAACTCTTCACATGAGGTGGCCAAAGTACTGGAGTTTCAGCTTCAGCATCATTCCTTCCAAAGAAATCCCAGGGTTGATCTCCTTCAGAATGGACTGGTTGGATCTCCTTGCAGTCCAAGGGACTCTCAAGAGTCTTCTCCAACACCACAGTTCAAAAGTATCAGTTCTTTGGCGCTCAGCCTTCTTCACAATCCAGCTCTCACATCCATACATGACCACAGGAAAAACCACAGCCTTGACTAGACGGACCTTTGTTGGCAAAGTAATGTCTCTGCTTTTCAATATGCTATCTAGGTTGGTCATAACTTTCCTTCTAAGGAGTAAGAGTCTTTTAATTTCGTGGCTGCAATCACCATCTGCAGTGATTTTGGAGCCCCCCAAAATAAAGTCTGACACTCTTTCCACTGTTTCCCCATCTATTTTCCATGAAGTGATGGGACCGGATGCCGTGATCTTTGTTTTCTGAATGTTGAGCTTTAAGCCAACTTTTTCACTCTCCACTTTCACTTTCATCAAGAAGCTTTTGAGTTCCTCTTCACTTTCTGCCATAAGTGTGGTGTCATCTGCATATCTGAGGTTATTGATATTTCTCCCTGCAATATTGATTCCAGCTTGTGCTTCTTCCAGCCCAGCATTTCTCATGATGTACTCTGCATATAAGTTAAATAAGCAGGGTGACAATATACAGCCTTGATGTACTCCTTTTCCTATTTGGAACCAGTCTGTTGTTCCATGTCCAGTTCTAACTGTTGCTTCCTGACCTGCATATAGATTTCTCAAGACGCAGATCTATGAGTACCAGTTTCCACATCTGAGAAATGAGGATGATAAACCCTACCTACCTCATATGGTTGTTGTGAAGTTCATGTGAGATGTTACTAACAACCATAACATTAACAGCAAATGCTTATTGAGCACTTATTATGGGCTAGGCACAGGTCTGAGCTCTGCACATGTGTTTTCCTTTCACCATCCCGACAACTAGTCTTGTTCCCACTGTACAGATGGGGAAACCAAAGCTTAACCAGTAACTGGCCTGAAGTTACATGGCAAGTAAAGTTGAGGTTAAGCCGCTCAGTCGTGTCCAACTCTTTGCGACCCCATGGACTGTAGCTTCCGTCCATGGGGTTTTCCAGGCAAGAGTACTGGAATGGGTTGCCATTTCCTTCTCCAGGGGATTCTCCCAACCCAGGAATCGAACCCGAGTTTCCTGCATTGTAGGCAGATGCTTTACCTTCTGAGCCAGCAGGGAAGTCCACATAGCAAGTAATGATGAGGCCAAACTCTTGGGAAATTATAAACTACTAAGAAAATGACAGATATAATAAAATTTTAAATTAAAGTAAACTCAACTGTATGCAGGTCAGGAAGCAACAGTTAGAACTGGACATGGAACAACAGACTGGTCCCAAATCGAGAAAGGAGTATATCAAGGCTGTATATTGTCACCCTGCTTATTTAACTTACATGCAGAGTATGTCATGAGAAATGCTGGACTGGATGAAGCACAAGCTGGAATCAAGATTGCCAGGAGAAATATCAATAATCTCAGATATGCAGATGATACCACCCTTATGGCAGAAAGCAAAGAACTAAAGAGTCTCTTGATGAAAGTGAAAGAAGAGAGTGAAGAAGTTGGCTTCAAGCTCAACATTCAGAAAACTAAGATCATGGCATCCGGTCCCATCACTTCATGGCAAATAGATGGGGAAACAGTGATAGACTTCATTTTGGGGGCTCCAAAATCACTGCAGATGGTGACTGCAGCCATGAAATTAAGCTATGTTTGCTCCTTGGGAGAAAAGTTATGACCAACCTAAACAGCATATTAAAAAGCAGAGACATTACTTTGCCAACAAAGGTCCATCTAGTCCAAGCTACGGTTTTTCCAGTAGTAATGTATGGATGTGAGAGTTGGACTAAAAAGAAAGCTGAGTGCTAAAGAATTGATGCTTTTGAACTGTGGTGTTGGAGAAGACTCTTGAGAGTCCCTTGGACTGCAAGGAGATCCAACCAGTCCATCCTAAAGGAAATCAGTCCTGAATATTCATTGGAAGGACTGATGCTGAAGCTGAAACTCCAATACTTGGCCACCTAATGTGAAGAACTGACTCACTGGAAAAGACCCTGATGCTGGGAACGATTGAAGGTGGAAGGAGAAGGGGACTACAGAGGATGAGATGGTTGGATGGCATCACCAACTTAATGGGCATGAGTTTGAGTAAACTCTAGGAGTTGGTGATGGACAGGGAGGCCTGGCGTGCTGCAGTCCATGGGGTCGAAAAGAGTCAGACAAGACTGAATGACTGAACTGAACTGAAACTCAACTCAGATTTTGCTCTGAAGAGTTCTCAGGGGTGGCTCTTAAGTAAAATGCTGAAAAGCATGAATCCTCAAACCAAACTGTTCAGATTTAAAATTTATCAACGGTGTGATTTTGGTAAGTTACTTGACCTCTCTGTGCCTCTGTGTCCTCATCTTTAAAACACAGTGTTACCAGTGCTACTGGTATTACTAGTTACAACAACAGTATACTATCTGCTGAGTAATATGTGTGTGTATATTAGTGTCCGACTGTGTGACCCCATGGACTGCAGCCCACCAGGTTCCTCTGTCCATGGAATTCTCTAGGTAAGAATTCTGGAGTGGGTTGCCATTACCTTCTACACAGATGAGTAATAGGAATTGATTAATAGTGATAACCTTACTGTTTATCCTGATTAAATTACCATCTGTATATAAAGCTCTTAGAAGACAAAGTCCAATATACATGTGTATACATATATGTATATATCATATATAGTTTTTCCTTGATGGCTTAGCAGGTAAAGAATCTGCCTGCAATGCAGGAGACATAGGAGATGCAGTTTCCATCCCTGGGTTGGGAAGATCCCCTGGAGAAGGGCTTGGCAATCCACTCCAGTATTCTTGCCTGGAGAATCCCATGGACAGAGGAGCCTGGCGGGCTTCCTGGTGTCCATAGGGCTGCAAGAGTGGGACACGACTGAAGTGTCTGAGCACACACAAACACATAGTTAATTTGCAGTGTGTTAGTTTCAAGTGTACAACCAAGTGATTCAGTTATACATATATATATGTATATATTTATTCTTTTTCAGATTTCTTTCCATTATAGGTTATTACAAAATATTTGATATAGTTCCCTGTGCTATACAGTAGGTCCTTGTTGTTGACCTGTTTTATATATAATAGTGTGTATCTGTTAATCCCAAACCCCTAGTTTTTATTATTCCCTTTTCTTTCTGTTTCTCTATTTTTGTCCTTCTTTTCCTGTTGCTATCCTGCACCAAGCCTCACTTGAGTCTTGAGAAACATAATGCAGGTGGCGACCCTGCCCAATGCACGCTCTTTAAGCCCCAGATGAGCGTCTTCCCTGAAATATTTTACTCTCTTCCTTCCCTATAGAGTCAGTCCATTTGGTCCTTGTTGTTGACCTGTTTTATATATAATAGTGTGTATCTGTTAATCCCAAACCCCTAGTTTTTATTATTCCCTTTTCTTTCTGTTTCTCTATTTTTGTCCTTCTTTTCCTGTTGCTATCCTGCACCAAGCCTCACTTGAGTCTTGAGAAACATAATGCAGGTGGCGACCCTGCCCAATGCACGCTCTTTAAGCCCCAGATGAGCGTCTTCCCTGAAATATTTTACTCTCTTCCTTCCCTATAGAGTCAGTCCATTTGGTCCTTGTTGTTGACCTGTTTTATATATAATAGTGTGTATCTGTTAATCCCAAACCCCTAGTTTTTATTATTCCCTTTTCTTTCTGTTTCTCTATTTTTGTCCTTCTTTTCCTGTTGCTATCCTGCACCAAGCCTCACTTGAGTCTTGAGAAACATAATGCAGGTGGCGACCCTGCCCAATGCACGCTCTTTAAGCCCCAGATGAGCGTCTTCCCTGAAATATTTTACTCTCTTCCTTCCCTATAGAGTCAGTCCATTTGGTCCAAAGTTCCCAGTGTAACTCTTGTTGAAATCCCAGAGCCTCCAACCAGCCTTGAACAGCTGGCTTTCTGTCACTACTCTGCCTCATTCAATCCTGACCTTTTCGGGGTCTTCTGAGTATCAAGCCTTTCCGGGGGAAAGATGCCAACATGCACCCTTCTGGATGCTTCTTCAAAACAGAAGAGAGGGAAAGACCATGTCAGAGATAAGTACAATATTCCTTGAAACTGGGTATGACTCCTGTTTTAGCTGTTACTAGCTGTGTGACTTCGGGTAGCTTTCAAGTCTCACTGGGCCACAGTTTCATTATTTGTGTTTCCTTCTCTGTCTCCCCCTAGGGTACATTATTTTTCTGCTTGGGGATCATTTTCCTTTTCTTGGTATCTATTTGACCATGACCTGGATCTCCCAAGAAATGCTTAACTGATTTCATCTTTATATATCTGGCTGTTAGGGACAGGTATTATACACACCTGACTCTAGGTAAATCCTGTTGGATAGCTAGAAGGAGGTGTGGAAACATAGTCTTTACAATCAGCCTGTCTACATGAGTGAGTTCTAGTTGTTGTTGTTTTGGCCATATCATGGAGCATGTGGGATCTTAGTTCTCTGACCAGAGATCAAACCCACGATCTCGGCGATGGAAGTGCTGAGTCTTAACTGCTGGACCACCAGGCAAGTCTGAGTCCCAGATTTAAGAACACACTGTGTTTCTGGAAAGAAAGTCAAGGTTGACACGAACCCTTAATTTATGTTGAGACTGATAGTTATAGGATTCTCTTTATTTCATGTAGCTCTCTTTTTGACCTGCTTTTGGAAAACGTTCCTGTAGCCACTGGTGTTAGAGACTAGAATCTAGAGTTGGAGCCTTGGTGAATTAATTTAGTAAATTTCAAAGCAGTTGCTGATGCATATCTCAGTCATACATCATCATACCCTCATAAGATGGTAAAAATTCTGGACTGGGCATTTGGGGACATGAATTTCTTTCTCTACTATAACTTAGTTCAACTGACATTTATTGTTCATGTGCTAAAGGCCAAGAACTGAGCAAAAAGTGATGGCATCAGATTTTCTCTTGTCTTTAACACCTGCATCAGGAAACACTGGTTGTCTTTTCTTCACCCTTCTCCCTTCCCTTCCTGCTTGTTGGGAGGTCTCCATCCTCCTCCCTGTGCCTGGTGCTGGAGGGGAGGCTGAATCCTGATTGGGCTAAATCAATCAAGTCCCTTCCATTGCCTTGCCAGTGTTGGATTTAGGCATAGACAAATGGCAGCCATTCTGGCTAGTGACCCCAGAAAGGAAGTCCACAGTGAGGTTTCTGGAAAAGATGTCTGTGCCATAACAAAAAGACACATGGCTCAGGTCTAGCTTTGAGGCCTGGAATTGTGGCCATCATCATGTGACTGCACGGGGAACTAAGTGGACACACTGAGGGGAGCAGAGCAGAAAGAGGGAAAGAAATCCCTGGTGATGTCTTCACACCCTTGGTGATGTCACCAAGGTCCTGGATTAATTCACTCTGGAGCCATCCTGCCTCGGGAGTTCCCTGGAGGTTTAACCCACTCTGTGTTGGGGGTTTTGTTCTTTGCAACCAAAAGATTCCTAAATGATATACCTCTCACATGGGAATTTGCAAACCAGAAAGAGGGCAGACATATAAACAGAACTCTTCCACCACACCTGTGCTGCTGGAAAAGCAGTATGCTGTAGTCTTGTGGTGCATGTGCTTGCAGCCAGGCTGAGTCTTGCATTTATTGGCTGTGTTGTCTTGGGAAAGTCACTTAACCTATTAACTCATCTGATAAAGGGAGGTGAAAACCTCACCTGCCTCGTTATGATGTTGTGTGGATGAAATGCACACTAAGACTTATTAAGTGCTCAATAACTGTGATCAATTGCTCTAGCTATTATGGAAATATTAATAGAAACCACACAAGAACCCAGAGGAGGGAGCAACTAATTCTTCTAGAGAAGAATTAGGAGGAAGTCTTCACCAAGGAGACAGATGTGAATCTAGGTCTTGAAGGGTAACTGGGGATTTGCAGGTCAGGGATTGGGGAGGAAGAACGCTGGGGGTGAGAGAAGGAGCCGTGCTTGAGTTCATTCCTGCGTTTCAGGAGCTCACTGTCCTCATCCTTAAAAGCACTTGAGTGTGTTGGATTAGCTTAATCCTCTTTTCATGAAAGAAACAAATCTCAGGTCCCTTCCCTAGACTGAGAAGCTCCAGATGGGAGATTCTTCGTGGCCCCTTTATCACTCACCTATCATTTTTTAACCCATCCTGGGGAAATTCACTCAACAAACATTTGCCACTGAAGAAGGTGACTCTCGCTGGCTTTGTTGATTTCTTTGTTCATAGCAGCCCAGAGCCTTATCTGCTGTGCAATTAGCAATGCTGTGCTTCTTCAGCTTCCCCAGGCCCCGTGCATCTCATCAGTCAGATAGATGACGCTTAATTAAGCTTGTAAAGCTTTCTGATTTCCTTAGATGAAAGGTGGCCCGTAAGTACCAGGTTTTATTTTGGTGGCTCCTGCCAAGGGTTATTATAAATAGGACTGAGTGCCACGTGGCTGAGCTCTTAGGGTGATAATGTGTCAAGACCAATTGAGGCTGCCGAGAGCAGAGATATTATCATAATGGTTCCATCATAGGTGGTGGGTGTTAATGGAAGTGACTGAAAAAAAAAAAATGTACTGGAGGCAGCGAAGCTGGACCAGAGGTGGCTGCGAGTGAAATATCGGCAGCTCCTGGGATCTCCATCATAATCATTAGCTATATTAGCCTCAGAGCCATTCTTCTGCCATCTCTTCTAGACCAGGCTCAAATTCAAGTAAAAAATGATGCTTTAACTCCAAATGAAAATATATTCCCTTGCTGCTTTTTAAAATCCATTTACATTAAAATGATGGCCAGTAGGTAAGTAATTTATAACTGGGGGGCTCACTGCAGAGTGGCGGGTGTCGTTGGAATAGCGAGCAGCCTAAGTGGGAGACCGAGAGATTTCCAGGCCTGGCCAGAGTCATCGCTGTTGGCCTGAAGAGGGGCTGGAGGAATATGCAAAAACAAGGGGTAACTTAGGGACACTCCCTGGTGGGGGATGGTGAATGGAGAGGTAGCTGTATTTCAACAGGAAGATAGGTGAGCAAACAGAGGTTCTGCTGTCATGCAGCCCTTGTTAAGAATGTGCAAGCTTCTTGGCCTCTGGGGTTTCATTTTCTGAAAGCCAGCCTTCGATGGAAGACAGTCAACAATATCTGATGATGGTGATGTTGATGATGATGACAATGGTTTAACCCCATTGCTAGTTGAACTTTCCCTGTTCTTTTGAGGTCCAGTTAATCTTGACCCAAATTCCTTTTCCATGGCCTGGGAAGGTCCAGAAACATTCCCTCCCTTTCTGAGAGTGCCTGGGCCTCTGTCCCTCAAGCTTGTCTCTCTGTGTCCACCTCCTGCTTCTATGCTTGTTGCTTTGACTCCAACACACAGTAGGGTGGATGTGAGGTTCGCTGCCTTATCCACAGACCCCACCCCCAAATTCACTTGGGCCAAGACATGAGTTTAGTAGCTTTGCTGAAGATCTACAGGGGCTTCTGGGGTGGGGCTGGGGTCACCTCCTTATGTAAAGCCTTCTTTCATCCAGCTCTCCTTTCCCTTTCCTTCTCCCCTTTGTGGAGAAACAGGCAAAATTTCCCTCTTCTCTCATGCCCCGCTCCCATTCAGGCCTCAGCAGGATCTCAGCTTCTTCCACCTCAGGTCCAGGTTTACCTTGGGATCAGGTTGGGAACAGAACTCTGGGGGGCACCACTGAAAGATGCTGGGGATCCTTTCTGCAGGTGGTGTGATGTGTGAGAGCTTTTCACGAACTCAGTCTTTACGACCTTCCCCTTCTCCACCCCTTATTAGTCCTCCATTTCACTGATGGGAAAACCAGGGTATCATGAGAAGTAAGACTTCTAATTGGCCTGGGACACTTTTGCTAAGTAACAGAAAAATTTCAAATCTGGTCGGCTCAAAGACAGGGGTTAGCTTAACTGTAGTGCCATGTGACCTCCTGGAGCTGGGAAACATCCTGGCCAGTTAAGCAAGGGGCCTCCTACAAGGGACTCATCTCTTCCTGGCATGTTGTCTTACACCAGGCATGTTGGAAACGGGTATTTACAGCTCTCTTTCTCTCTGCAAGGTGATCGAGCCCAGCCCATCTCCTGAGACGCCTGTCGTAGCACAGAAAGCTCCTCATGATTAATATCATACGGGGGTGGATAAGAGGGATTGGAAAAGAAGTGGGCTGGATTGGCTGGCTGACCCAGTGGTCCTGAGGACAGCACTCTCTCCATCTCAGGACAAGATTAGCCTGCGTTAAGGATGGCCATCCCCTGCTATGATTTCTCCTCTGATTTCACCCCTCCTGAGAACCGACTCCGAGACTGCCACGCAGAAGCAGCGAATTGCCTCCATGGGGCTGGGCATGTTTGTTATGCACCAGGCACTGAGACTCCCGGCTCCTGAATGTCTCTGGTTCCTTTTCATTTCCCCAGAAGAAAACAGGAAGAAAAAAAAAAGCAGAGGCCGTTTCTTGCCTGCTTGAGTTTAAAGAACGAGAGCCTTTTAGGGACAAGAAAATCCCATGGACGGAGGAGCCTGGTGGGCTGCAGTCCATGGGGTCGCGAAGAGTCGGACTCGACTGAGAGACTTCACTTTCACTTTTTACTTTCACGCATTGGAGAAGGAAATGGCAACCCACTCCAGTGTTCTTGCCTGGAGAATCCCAGGGACGGGGGAGCCTGGCAGGCTGCTGTCTATGGGGTCGCACAGAGTCGGACACGACTGAAGCGACTTAGCAGCAGCAGCAGCAGCAGCAGTGGGCCTGAGGAATAGCAGGAGGAGGGCTGAGGAATAATGATGGTGATATATTTCTAGAGCTCCTTGCAGTTTTGCTGAGTTCTTTCCTGTGACAGTCTTGTTGAATTTTTACAATAATCTGCTAGGGAGGGGGTTGGGGCTTCCCTTGTAGCTCAGCTGGTAAAGAATCTGCCTACAATGTGGGAGACCTGGGTTCGGTCCCTGGGTTGGGAAGATCCCCTGGAGGAGGGCATGGCAACCCACTCCAGTATTCTTGCCTGGAGAATCTGCATGGACAGAGGAGCCGGATGGGTTACTGTCCATGCAGTCACAAAGAGTTGGAGAGGACTGAGGACTAAGCACAGAGATGGGTAGTAGGGCAGGTGTTAGTGACTGTTGCTATTTTATGAAGGAGAAACTGAGCCTCCTTGTGTGATGGAGGGTTGTGTGATGAGTCCAAGGATGTACAGCTAGTTCCTGGCAGACCTGGAACTTGCACATGCTTTATCTGGCTTCCACGTCAGGGCTTTTCCATGGCATTTCATTCCCATGGCATTCATACTTTGTTCAGTTTAGTCCACATCTGCAGACTTTGTCACAACCTCTGGTTTTCCACATGGTTGCAAACCCCTGTTGAATGTATGTTACAGTGACCACCAAAACTCCACTCAGGATGGCAGGAAAAGGAGCCCAGGGACAGTTCCCCCAAACCTGTAATAGTTAAAAGCCCCTCTTCCCTTAAATGGTGCTTTCTGTTTCTCTCATTAGCAAGTGTGACAAAAAGGAGGAGGGAAAGAAAAACCAGAGGGTTGTGGAAAAAAGAAAGAGGTCATCTTGAAATCATTTTCTTTGCCAACCTGATTCTGTTAAGAAATAGAGGATTTAATCAATGAGAGTCAGAGGCAGAAAGAGGGGGTAATTACTGATCATTGGATTATGGGAGGGGGGTAGTTATCATAAAACACCTCTGAGATGGCAGAGAAGAAATGGTGAAAAACAAGAAGTTTTCTCTTACTTCTCTGCTCCTATACTTGATACCCTTGCTCGCACAGGGCAAAACCAAGCCAAGAGACCAAGGTAGGGCGCTTGACCTTGTTGCCTTTCTCCATTGAGAGGGTCACTTAGTTGGGGATGATGACAGATCTGTATGGCTGTTTAGGTTCAGAGAGGATGCCTAGACTACACAGAAGTCTTCCCGCCTTGATTTTCTTTCTTTTAAGATGGGATGTTAATGCTTGCCTCACAGGAGTATTATGAGAATTGAGTAAGGGTATGGGATTTAATAAATATAGCAGGTGAGATATTCCAATACAGTTTCTGGCATATAGTAGGTATTCAGTAAGTATTAAAAACCACACACTCAGCTGCATGGAAACATACCTGAGAGGACATACTGAGTGATTAAATAGCATTACTCTTTAAAAAAAAATCTGTGTGTGGGTGACTGTTGTTACTTTTTATCATATACATTTTTTTCTTTATCCTTCCTGATGCATTTGAGAAAGCATTCTGTATGTATTAATGGGTGTGTGTGGAGGCTCAAGTTAAAAGTTAAAATCAGATTTAGAGTAATGAAGAACGTGATATTCTGATACCCCAATCTTTGTGCGATTGTAAAATTCGTACTCACTACTCTTGAGGCACTTGTGGTGCCTTTGATGTCAAGTGACAGAAATGGACTGGCTAAGTCAAGAAGCAGAAATGGGATTTGGTAGAAGGATGCTGAAGTAGTTCCCAGCATCAGTGAAGGACCTGAAAATTGGGTATTGGAAAGCACCAGAACTCCACAGCGCCAGGTAGGCAAGCAGGAGGGCCTTCCCTCAAAAGTGCAGGTATACCATGTCTCAGCTCCAGTCACCTCCCATTCAAGTGTTTATGTTCCAGGGAGAGGAAATCTAACTGGTCCATTTGAGGACAGCTGTTTCCACCATTTTGGTTCACCTGGCCTTTGCACTGTGACAGGGAAGGTAGTATATGAGAAAGCATAAAAGGAAGCAGTTTGGACTTCCCTGATGGTGCAATGGATAAGTGCCGGGAGCCAGTGTGAGGAATCCCGCCCGTGACAAGGTCATGCGGTAGGAAGCCTGGCAAACGCAAGGCGTGTTCAGGTTTCAGGGGTTCCCCCTGGAATTTCCCGAGCATCTACCCCTCAAAAAATATAAGAATCTGCCAGCCTTTGTACTCTGCTTTTCCACTCTTCTGATATTCTCTGGAAAAGTCAATTCAAGGCTTCAGTCTTCTGCATTTGAAAGGGATGTTTCAGGTAGACGCCCTCTGATAACTCTCTAGCTTGCCTAACAGGTTCCCTAGACTTCTTAACAGCTTGTGAATTGCTTACAGCCCCCAACTGCGAGAGGCACAAAGCTTAAAAGCATCTTAAGGAAACAGAGCCTTTTCTAAAGAGTTAAAATTTACATTGGTGAAGGTTTTCACTGTTGACTCAATGACTGCTGCCAGACCTCCATATTCTTTATCTTTTAGGCACCTGGGAGGATGTTAATCAATGTAAACGGGATATGGAAAAGGATAGATAGTAGTTTTGATGTTAGCAACACTAGACTTTTGAGTTAATTACTTTTCTTTGTTGTATATCACTGCACTCCCCTTGTGTCCTTGCTATGTAAGAATGTAACTTTATTTAGTGCTTTCTGAGAGTGGCACCAGACTTTGGGAAGATCAACACAAATAAGTCTTCTGGTTGACAAACCCTTATCAGGAAAAAGGTTGTAAAATGTTAATTGGCTCTCTGGCTAGAAGACATGTAAATCATCTAAGACTTGTGTATACAATTAGGTATGCAGAGAAAAAAAGCCTGGTTTTGATAAGAGTCAGGGCTGCTGACACCGCATAATTTTGTATTACCCATTGATCTCTATGTACAATCAAGGGTATAAAAGGCCCTCTGAACAATAGAGGATGGGATCAGTAGCTGGACTGGTTTCCCCCCGTGTCTCCTCTTCCTACTTTAATTTCAGGCTGAATTCCCATCTGGAGCGGGCGGCTCATCATGTCTACTTACTTGCCCTGGCTTTCAAGGACTGAGAGAAAGTGTCCAAGGCGGGGCACTTTCCAAAATTCGAACTGACGCCGGTGGCCTCACGTAGATGATGCAAACTTCTTGTCTGAAGTTTTATTAGTTCAGCTCGTAAACCAAGTTAGTCAGCCTCTTTTCTCCACTTAATTTTCCTACTAAACTATCTTTTTCTAATCTAATCTAATATTAATAAATAAGTTTTCCTCGCCGACGCCGTCCACCCTTCGAATTCCCTGGACCCCCCGGGGCTGGACCCCGGCAGATAAGAATGCGCCTGTCAGCGTAAGGGACACGGGTTCGATCCCTGGTCAGGGAAGATGCCACATGTCACAGAGCAACTACCAAAACGTGCACACTCCAGGGCCAGCAAGCTGCAACTACTGAAGCCTGCGCCTTAGAGCCCATGCTCAGCAACAAGAGAAACCACTGCAATGAGAAGCCCGTGCGTGCACCGTGACTAGAGAGCAGGCCCCGCTTGCCACAACTAGAGAAAGTCCACATTCAGCAACAAAGACCCAGCACAGCCAAAAACAAATAAATAAATAAAATTTTAAAAAAATAAATAAAGGGTCAGTTCTGAGCTGGACCATGATGTTGTAGGTACCTACCCCAACAGTCTGTACTGTTTGAGTTTTGAAAAATTATGATCTTGTGTTATTTTAAAAATAATATTGAGAAAACTCTTAACCATGCATGAAATAAGTAGAGCTGTACTGTAAGATCTTAGCAGAATGTCTTTTGTGCATCTCGTATAAGGAGCCAATACAAATCACAACCAAGCAGCATTATATGCCTAGTGATACATCACAGGGCGACACAGCAGCTCTGGGTCTGCATAAATGCTGATTATGATGGCAAACACACCCACACAACAGAAACAATGCTTGTCTTTTTGACTCCAACGGTTAGCAGATCCAAAATTTCCATAACTTTGTCTAGCACTGCCTCTCCAATTAGGAAGGGAGTTTGAGACCTTTATTAGGATCAAGAAAAGTAATAGGGAATTTCTGATTTTTCTATCACTAGCTGTTATTTTATGGTGTTTAGGAGGCCTGCAGAGTGGATACAAAGGTATGCAGGGTATATTCCGTGTGTGTGTGTGTGTGTGTGTGTGAGAGAGAGAGAGAAAGAGAGAAAGAGGGAGGCAGCGTTTCCTTGCTCTGGGGCAAGGAAATGATTTAGCCAGTTCTGTCTTGTATGAGGCAAGCTCCAATCCAGATTGCATTCCAGATTGCATTTTCAATGCTGACCTTCTGTGTTTCCCAGGAAAGAGGACCCCAGGCATGGGTCCCAAAGGGCTGAGGAAGAAGTGAGAAGCAGGGAGTGTGGCCAGTCCGGGAGGATCTGGGGGAATGCTTTGTGTCCTTGTCGTGCCTCCTGGCAACATCAGCACCACAGTGGCTGGCTTGGCTCTCTCCCCTCCTGGCAGCCCCATAAGCATCCTTCCCAGTGTCAGTAAATCTTGTCTTTGGCCATCCACCCCTTCCTTGTGAGTTTTTTTCTTTTCTGAGGGTGTTGCTGGGGGAGATCAGCAGAAACTACTTAACTGAAGGCAGAAACCTCATCTCTAACAAACAGGGATGGATTGATAACAGATACCATTTACCAAGTCTTGCTAATAAGCCAGGCAGCTCACATATCCTCACTAACCCTTTCAGGTGGGTTTTTATAGACTCTTCTACAGATGATGAAACTGCAGTTCAGACAGTTTGAGTATGCTGCTCAGTTTGGCACAGCTCTTAAAAGAATTAATGCTTTTGTATTGTGGTGCTGGAGAAGACTCTTAAGAGTCCCTTGGACAACAGGGTCAAACCAGTCAATACTAAAGGAAATCAAACTTGAATATGCATTGGAAGGATATTTGCTGAAGCTCTAATACTTTGGCCACCTGATGCAAAGAGCTCACTCATTGGAAAAGACCCTGATGCTGGGAAAGGTTGAAGGCAAAAGGAGAAGTGGGTAGCAGAGGATGAGATGGCTGGATAGCATCACCAACTCAATGGACATGAGTTTGAGCAAACTCCAGAAGATAGTGGAGGACAAGGAAGCCTGGTGTGCTGCATTTCATGGGATCACAGAGTCAGACACTGCTTAGCAACTGAACAACAACAACGACAACTTAAATGATAGAAAGTGAAGTCGCTCAGTCGTGTCCGACTCTTTGCAACCCCATGGACTACCAGGCTTCTCAGTCCATGGGATTTTCCAGGCAAGAATACTGGAGTGGGGTGCCATTGCCTTCTCCAGGGGATCTTCCCGACCCAGGGATCGAACCTGGGTCTCCCACATTGTAGGCAGATGTTTTACCCTCTGAGCCACCAGGGAAGCCCAACTAAATGGTAGAGCTAGATGCATATCTGGCCAGTGTGTCTTCAAGGTCACCTGGTCCTGATGCCTCCTCTGTATGGAAAAGCCAGCTCAGGAGCGCCCAAGACCCCAGAGCTTTGTCACCCATCACTGATGACTCTGGGACCAATCACAGGACTGTTGAGCAGTCACCACTTTTAAAAAAAAACTTTTTTTATTAGTTTATTCCTTTGTATTTCACTTGTTATTTATTGATTTATTTTTAATTTCTTTGGCTGCACTACATGGCATGTGGGATGTTAGTTTCCTGATCAGGGATCCAATCACATCCCCTGCACTGGTGGTCTTAGCTACTGGACCACCAGGGAAGTTCAGCAGTCCCAGTCTTAACTACAACGAATTTGGGAATTATGAGATAATATAACTCCCAAAGCCAGCAATGTAATGACATAATTTTAAGCCGAGGCTCTGAGGCTGCTCTTTGGGCATGGTTGGGAGACCGAGGCCCCATGACTTGCCAGGAGTGCGTAGCCAGCTGGAGAGCCCTCCAAGGACTGCTCTTTCTGAGATGCCCAGGGACAGCTTTTCTTCTCTCTTCTGCTTCAGACGCTGGGGATCCTAACCTCTAAAGTTCCTGGGAACAGAACCATTAGACTCCATAGTTTTATTGGAATTAAAAATATTGTGAATTTTGGGCTAACTGCAGCCAGCCATAACAGAAATAAAAATGGCATTGCTTTAGACAGTACCGTGTACTAATTAAACCGGTGGAGAATGAAAAAAACAGAAATACAGCAGCAACAAAAATGGGAGTTGTGGGCTTCAGAATGCTCCCCTAGCAGGATGCTGAATTTAAATTTCCATTGTTTTGAGTGAATGTGGCCCTGAGGAATCTTGTAGGGATGGTTTTTCATGTGATTTCCGGGCAATCCATCTCTTGTAGGGTAGTAACTTTGATAAAACAGTAGCGTGTTTTGTTGGGAAAAAAAAGTATAAAATATATCTATAACTAGGAAAGCATCCAAGAGGACACAGCTAACTGTTAGCAATATGTTACCTTGGGGAAAGGAAATTTGAAGAGAAAGGACTTTCTTCTTTTTCTTTAAAACAAAGTCTATATATTTCTGGTGTGTTTAAATTCATTGTGAAAGTGAAAGTGAGAAGTATTAGTTGCTCAGCTGTGTCCAAGTCTTTGTGACTCCATGGACTGTAGCCCCCCAGGCTCCTCTGTCCAAAGGATTCCCGGGCAAGAATACTGGAGGAAGATGCCATTCCCTTCTCCAAGGGATCTTTCCAACCCAGGGATTGAACCTGGGTCTCCTGTATTGCAGGCAGAGTTTTTACCATCCAATACTCAGCACAAATATTTTGAACAGACTAGAATGATCAAAGAATTGCTGTACAGTGAATGATTCATGCTTCATGGCACTAGGTTATCAAAAGGCAGATAGGTGACTGTTAAGAAATTGGTCCAAATGGGCCAGGAGTTAATATGGGGATGGACTGGGATTGGATGGTAGCCATAGAGATGGAAAGGAAGGGAGAAGGACTTAAAAAGCCAGAAGGCAGGGTGTGATGGTTGATTTTATGTGTTGATGAGACTGGGCTAAAGCATGCCCCAGATGGCTGGTGAAATATTATTTCTGGATGTATCTGTGAGGCTGTTTCTGGAAGAGATTAGCATTGAATCCATAGACTGAGTCAACAAGATCACCCTCACCAAGGCGGGTGGGGGAGCTTACTTGCTTGAGCTGGTACATCCTTCTCCTGCCCTGGGACATTGGTGCTCTTATATCTTTGGCCTTCGGACTCAGATGAGGACTTACATCATTACCCTCCCTGATTCTCAGGCCTTTGGAGTCAGATTGAGTTATACCACTGGCTTTCCTGCTTCTCCAGTTAGCAAGGGACAGATCACGAGGCCTCTTGACCTGCATAACTATGTGAACTAATTCCTATATTAATTATATATTCCTACAATAATTATATATATACATTTATATACACATATAAAATTTGTATTTATATAAAATTTAGAAATTTATGTAAAAATTTACAAATTTAATATGTATCAGTTATATCTATCTATGTGTTTCTCTGGAGAACCCTAATACACAAGGGTGCTACCTGAATTGGCTAAAAGCTTGCCAAGTGGTACTTTTTGGATGAGGGTGGAGCCTAGATATTGGTGCTGAGCTATGGAGGGACCTAAGGGTACTAGAATTCTGAGTGCGTGGGTGGATGGGTAGACGGCTGGACAAATGAATGAGTTCCCTCAGAGGAACTCCTTGTTTTCAGGTTTAGGCCAAACTTCTTTAAAAGCCTACTTAGATCCTGAGGTTAGGTAATAATTTCTCATACTCTTCCCCTGACCTCAGTTATCCTTTCCCAAACCAGGGAGGCTGAAGGCTTTTCTGAGATCTGGACCATTTCTGGATGCCTCATGGAATCATTTAGGTCTTTTTATGTTCTAATTCCCTGGAGTAGGAAATGGAAACCCACTCCAGTATTCTTGCCTGGAGAATCCCATGGCCAGAGGAACCAGGCAGATTACGGCGCATGGGATTGCAAAGAGTTGGACACGACTGAGTGACTAAGAAAGCATGTTCTAATTATGAGAACTTCCATGTTGAACTCTCACCCTAGGGCTGGGAAGGGAACGGAGTGTGGTGGCTGGGATTCCTTCCAATCTGCTGTACAGGAGCATAGCAGGATCTGATCTGTCTGAGAAATAAAGACTTATGACATTACTTGTGTAGCATGAGCATGAAGCTGTTCATACAGACAGAACTGTAAAATCACATGCACATGTACTTCATGTACATGATCACATTTAAGCCTCACAACATCCTGCAGGGCAGTCATTCATTCTTATCCCTGTCTGAGAGGGGAGGAAAGCCCAGCTTGGAGGTGGCTTTCAATACTTTGGCCACCTGATGTGACGAGCCGACTCACTGGAAAAGACCACGATACTGGGAAAGATTGAAGACAGGAGGAGAAGGGGACGACAGAGGATGAGATAGTTGGATGGCACCACTGACTCAGTGGACATGAGTTTGAGCAAACTCTGGGAGATGGTGAAGGACAGGGAAGCCTGGCTTGCAGCAGTCCGTGGGGTTGCAAAGAGTCGGACACGACTGAGCGACTCTTCTCACTTCTCACTTCTAGAGGAGAGCTACAGGAATAGCATCGCTTTTCTGCCTCCAGATAATAGTAGATCTGGATGTGACATTTGGAAGTGCTGCATAGCCACGTGCTACCAGTCTGAGAACTAGGCCAGTACTGAAGATGGCAGAGTCAAGATGGAGAGAGTCTGGGTTCCTGATGGTGGGGTGAGTCACTAAATAGCCCATCACAGAAACCTCCAGATACTTCTAGTTGACTTCCTGGTGTCCGTTCTGGTCTTCTTCCTTAGTCACGTAAAAATCTGTAATGATGGATGTAGCAATGTACCTGATACAAAACACATTTTCCAGACTCCCATGTCAGTGCAAGTAGCTGATAAGATGTTAAGTGGCCCTTTGCCCTGCCCCTTTTTATCTTCCTGTTTCCTGGGATGTGAGCATGATAGGTAGAGTATAGTACCATTATGTGATCATGAAGCTAACTTGAGGATGGAAGCCATGGGCTAAAGATGGCAGCACCAAAAGTGTGGGTCCCTGCTGACTGTGGAGCTGCCATGCCAGCTTTTGACTGTTTATATCCAGGCTGCTTGTATGTGTACATAAAACTTCTGTTTTATAGAAGCCGCTGGTTTTAGTGTTTTCTGTTATATGCAGCTGAGTCTAATCTCAGCTGCTCAGACTGTGTGTCTTTCTAAATTTCCTGCTGGGTGAGAATTAATTTCCTTAAAGTCTAAACTGTTTGGAGTGGGGGTTGCAATCAATAGCTTCGTAACTGTTTCCTCTTCAAAACCCATACTGTTAACATCTCTACCGTATAGTCATATAGTCATCTATAACATAGGGCTGTATTCTTCACTTCTCCATTATTCTTGAGGTGAGAGGTCTTAATGTTAGGATATCCTCCACTTTCTACATATCTTTCCTGTCTCTGAGTCCCATCACTGGGCAGTAAATAACTTCCAGAAAGCCCAAACAAAAAGCAGATTTTCCAGTTGGCTGCTACAGGGGTGGTACAGCATTGGTGGGGAATTCACGTGGTTTCTTTGGCACTGACCTCAGACTGTCAGAGGAATACCTCCCACCTGAGCAGGGTCTGGCTTTCAATAGCCTCCTGTCCATTCCTTCACCTTCTCCACTGCTTGTTCCTCCTGGGTTCCTCCACCCGGACCATGTGGTCTGCCTCCCACACAAATCCTCAGGGAGAGGAGCTTTTAATAGCTGGCGAGGCAACTATTGACTCAGGTTTTGTTTGTCTGCCATTAAGTTCGCATTTAATAAATGCAGGATTCTTGGTTTAATAGGCTGGTCATTGTTTATTATCAAAATGGTAAATTAATTATTCAGAGCTGTGCTTGAGATAGACCAGAGATGGAACCGCGGTGGCCTCCCTCCTTCCTAATTCACAGTGAGCATTGCATTTCTGGCCAGTCAGTATTTATTTAAAGTATAATAACTATCTTGTTAAACTCAAGTCTGTTAAATCTAAATGAAAGTCAGGGATTTGTACCGGAGGATGGGGAGCGGTTCAGTCAGTCTGTGTTGAGAGCATCCCAAACCACCCGCTTCGTTACTTGCATCTCTCTGTGAGGTTGCCAAAGCCAGCTCGTAAAGCACGGCTGGAATAATAATCCTTCCTTATCCAGGGACAGAGCCACCCACCACCCTTAGCCCAAGAAGTTTTCCCTGGGATGTAAACCTGTAATGTAATGATAATGACGGCTACCACTTAGCAGGGCCTATCATATGCCAAGTGCTTTCGATCCATCATCTCCAGTTCGCACAGCAATCCCAATTTACGCATGAGGATATCGATGCCTGGAGGGGTTAAATAATCTGCCCAAGGTCACATGGTTGTTAACTGGAAGAGATAATTAGCAGAGTTACTTTTGTTAATTAGCTTCATAGTTTGGGGATTCAGACTCAGATATTTTGGGTTCTAATGCCCATCCTCTCTGGCTGCAGAGACTCTGAGGGGCGTGAACATGTGTTTTTGTGTTAGCTGAGGGTTTAGTCCCTTGCCTCTTGGCTCAGACCCTGATGGCTGGCGCAGTCAGTTTTGCATCCCACCTACTCTGTTTCACCATTTAAGTCCCCCAGACTTAACACACCTTTGCATGGTCACACGCAATGGCCTTCCCCACGCTTGCAGTGCTTCCCTGAGGCTGATGAGGGTGGAGGCCATCTTGACCTGCCTTTGGCTCCATCCCTCCTGTTTCCATCTCTGTGCAGGACTGCAGGGTGTGTCATCACATTCTAAGGAGAAGGAACAGAATTCTCTAGGAGAAAGAACCTTTTTTGTAAAGTGCATCTGAGTCACTTTTCTAGATTCTCTATTAGAGTTTGCCCTACATCGTGAACCTATCTGAGCTCCTTCAGTGGGGGTCTTTGGCTTATAGCTGACACCCAGTAGCCCTAGTGGAGGGAACGTAAGACATGAACAGCCAGCTTCTTGGGGACTTCAGTGCAGCTCACAGCTTAGGATCTGAGATGCCCCATGGCATGATGTTGCTGAGCAGCCAGGCCACATGGTTCAAGCCAAGGACCTAATACAAGGACACTCTATTCAGCTTCAGTTGAAGGGAGCCATGCCATATTATTCAGGCATTCATTCCACACGTATGTGTTGTGTGTCTCCCTTGCATCAGGCACTGATGTAAAGCATGGGGTCTTTGACTTCACATAAGATAGTCCTGGGATCCCAAGCATAGGACAGAGGAAGGAGCACTGACTGGACAGAGAACTGGTAGCTCTGGGTTTGAGTTAGGATGACCAACTCTCCTGGTTTGCCTGGAACTTTCCTAGTTTTAGCACTGAAAGTCCTGCATCCTAGAGACCCCTCAGCATCTGCGGATGGTTGTTTGCCCTAGTTAGAGTGCCAGTTCTTCCATCTCCTAGTCAGTCAGTTAGGGTATATTTCTTGATGGCCCATTACGTGACCGACAGAGTTCCGTTGCTATGAGAACAACTGTGAGCAAAGTCAAGTTTGTGCTCAAGGTACCCCCTTTCAGTGCCAGTAAATAATACAAGAAAGCGCAAATAAGATAATATAAGACATGTCTATGGGCTTCCCTGGTGGCTCAGCAGTAAAGATTCTGCCTGCAATGCAGGAGCCACAGGGGATACAGGTGCAAGCCCTGGGCTGAGATCCCCTGGAGGAGCGCATGGCCACCCACTCCAGTATTCTTGCCTGGAGAATCCCCATGAGGAGCCTGGCAAGCTACAGTCCATAGCATCCCACAGAGTTGGATACAACTGATGTGACTTTGCACACACACAGACATGCAAGGCATGTCTAAAGAGATAAACCAGGTACTGTTACCTAGGTTGACTATATGGTGGGGAAGGGGGCTGTTCTAGGTGGGAAGGTCAGAGATGGCCTCAGTGACAATGAGCAGACACAGGCCAGCATGCACGGCTCTGAGGGGAAGATTTCCAAATAGGATTGTGAAGGGCAAAGGCCCTAAGATGGGAAAAGATACTGCCAGGTTTGAGATCAGAAGGAATGTCAGAGTGGATGGGTATAGGGGAGGTGGGCAAGGGAAGGAGGAGGGTGGCAACAGGCCGGGGCCAGGTGACAAAGGGCCACGGGCTATGCATTAGGTTTGTGCCCTGGGGGAATCACTTTCAGAGGAGGAGTCAAAATTTCAGCGAAGTCGGTGGAGCTAGAAAACGCAGTCCAGAGGGCTGAGTTTAGGCATCCTGGCTTCCCCCACAAGCCTGCTATGTGGTGTTTTCCATCTTGGTAACAATGTCACCATTCACAGACTTGTCTGGGCTCGGAACTTCAATGTCAGCTGGTTCCTGCATTCCCATCCACTTCTGTCATTCAGTGAGTCTGAATGACATAAATCACTGCATTCCATGACCTTGCCTAAGATGATAGTACTCAGCATATTTGCTCAAGCTGCAAACTTTCCCAGAAGCAGACTCTGAGGTGAAGATTTGTATACAGGAAATTTTTTGAAGAGTTTTTTGTGTGTGTGTTTTGATATGGTAAATTAAATTAATCTTCTAGTGTTGAACTAACCTTGCATTCCTGAGGTAAAACCCACTTGTTCATAATGTGTTAAATTATATTTGTATTTTTATTATTATATATTATATTTATAATTATGCTGCTGCTGCTGCTGCTGCTGCTGCTAAGTCACTTCAGTCGTGTCCGACTCTGTGTGACCCCATAGACGGTAGCCCACCAGGCTCCCCCGTCCCTGGGATTCTCCAGGCAAGAACACTGGAGTGGGTTGCCATTTCCTTCTCCAATGCATGAAAGTGAGAAGTGAAAGTGAAGTCGCTCAGTTGTGTCTGACTCAGCGACCCCATGGACTGCAGCCCACCAGGCTCCTCCGTCCATGGGATTTTCCAGGCAAGAGTACTGGAGTGGGTTACCATTTCCTTCTCCAATTTATAATTATATATATATATATATATATATATATATATATGAGGAGAGATTGACTTAAGAATGGAAGTGATAAAACAAGGGACTACTATTTTTCATTATAAAACTTTTAGCACTATCTGATTTTTAATTATTTTCCCCTAGTGTATGAAAGGGCTTCCCTGTTAGTTCAGCTGATAAAGAATTCATTTGCAATGCCAGAGACCCTGGTTCGATTCCTGGGTTAGGAAGATTCCCCTGGAGAAGGGGAATCTTCTCTACACACTCCAGTATGCATGGGCTTCCCTGGTGGGTCAGACAGTAAAAAATCTGCCTCCAATGTGGGAGACTTGGGTACAGTCCCTGGGTTGGGAAGTTTCCCTGGAGGGGGGCATGGCAACCCACTCCAGGATTCTTGCCTGGAGAATCCTTGTGGATGGAAGAGCCTGGCAGGGTGCAGTCCATGGGGTCACAAAGAGTCAGACATGACCCAGCGACTAAGCACGGGACAGAAGCACATTATGTGAAAATCAATTTTTTAAATACTAAAAAAATCCCAAGCTAAAATTCAAACCTGTAACTTTCCATGAGTTGATGCTGGTATGGGTTTTCTGTTTGTTATTTTTTGTTTTTGATTTGGAGTGAGTGGCCTTTGAGAAAAGGTCTTAGGTCACTGCAGTTGGGCAGGGTAACAGTTGAAAGGAAATAGTAGGCAGGTCTAGACTTGAGCCAAAGTAATTGTCACCTGTCAGGAACTGTGTTGGCACATGTCGTTGCCTGATTAAATCCTGACAAGAGCTTTTCTCAGTTAACTATTGTTAACACAACAAACCACCCCCAAACTTAGTGGTTTAAAACAACACTGTTTATTTTGCAATAAATAGTAATGCCACAGGCTCCCTTGCCAGAAGCCAGAGAAAGAGATGGAAGGATTAAAAAACACAAAACTTTTCTTCCTGCTTGGCCCTTTCCTTCCTGTAACTGAATGCTAAAAAGATGATTTGAGAGAGGACAGTTTGCATCAACTAGGTGCATAGACTCATCTATCGGTGGTACAATATACAAAGCGTCATCTCTACAAATGTGATTGGCATTCTACACTTTGAGCTGGGCACTTATTCTTTGGTTTTGCTTGGGGTCGTCTGTGTGACTGCCATCATCTGCCTGTGTGGCTCAACCAGGATAGTAAAGTGAAAGTGGCTCAGTCGTGTCCGACTCTTTGTGACCCCATGGACTATACAGTCCGTGGAATTCTCCAGGCCAGAATACTGGAGTGGGTAGCCTTTCCCTTCTCCAGGGGATCTTCCCAACCCAGGGATCAAACCCAAGTCTCCCTCACTGCAGGCTCATTCTTTACCAGCTGAGCCACAAGGGAAGCCCTCAACCAGGATAGAATGGTCCAAGATATTAATTGCCTTGTGGTGACAACATGTATGAGTGATCAGCTGGGGCTGCTGGCTAGGGGTGTCTCCAGTCTCCTCCATGTGACCTTCCAGCAAGATATCTTAGGTTTCTTCGATGGTTGTAGCAGAACTACAAAAGGGCAAGCCTCAATGTGCAAATACTGAGGTTCCATTGGTGACCCATTTGATGATGTCTAGTTGGTCAAAGCAAATATGGCAAAATGATTCAGATGGTAAAGAATCCACCTGCAATGTGGGAGACCTGGGTTGGGAAGTTCTCCTGGAGGGGGGCATGGCAACCCACTCCAGTATTCTTGCCTGGAGAACCCCATGGACAGAGGAGCCTGGTGGGCTCAAAGAGTTGGACACGACTGAGTGACGAGGCACAGTGTCAGTATGGAAGGAAGATATGCAGAGGCATGGATTCTGGGAGAAGAGATTCGTTGGGGACATTCAGTGTAACAATCTGCCTCAGAGCGTTTTGAAGCTTACATTTATTATTATCCTTATTTTATAGATGAAGAAACCAAGTTAAATAACTTGCCCAAGGTTCTCTCTCATGTCTGGCAAGAAACTCTTCTCTTTCTGACTCCAAAGCCCACACCTTAACCATTGTAGTGTCTCCGGTGCCCTACCCTGACCTTGACTTCTTTTGCATAGTCCATTGTCCGATGATCTGATTGTCGTGATGGTAAGTCATCTAGTCTCAGGTCTGCTGCTGGTCTCTTGTGTGTTTGCCCTTGATGGTCCTCCCGGAATACACACACACTCCCCGACACATACAAACATGTGCTGCTGCTACTGCTGCTAAGTCGCTTCAGTCGTGTCCGACTCTGTGCAACCCCATAGACAGCATCCCATGAGGCTCCCCCATCCCTGGGATTCTCCAAGCAAGAACACTGGAGTGGGTTGCCATTTTCTTCTCCAATGCATGAAGGTGAAAAGTGAAAGTGAAGTTGCTCAGTCGTGTCCGATTCTTAGCGACCCCATGGACTGCAGCCCACTAGGCTCCTCCATCCATGGGATTTTCTAGGCAAGAGTACTGGAGTGGGGTGCCATTGCCTTCTCCAATACAAACATATGTGTGCACTCAAAAGCACCATGTAAGTGTCATGCTCTCCCTTTGTATATTCCCTTCAAGGTACTACATTGAACTTCCCACTTTCACTTCCTTTGTTCGTGAGATCTGGGGAGAATGAATACACCATCACATTTGCAGTGACAACCCTTTGCATCTCGCACCTTTGAACAGATGAGATGAGTCCATGTACCTACTTGATACAAATTGTCCTCTTTTTAATCAACCTTTTGGCAATCAGTTACAAGAAGAATATGGCCAAGTGGGCAGAAAAGTTCTGCATTCTTTAATCCATCCATCTCCTTCTCTGGCTTCTGGAAAGGGAGCCTGCTATAATACTTCTTTCCCACCACTCAGCAGACTGGTGGAAAGATGGGAAGTCACATCCTCTTGTTGTCATTGCCACCAGAAATCCTGTAGCATCTGACAGACTGAGACAGATGGCCTCTTACTCAGGGAGGCCTGTTTTGTTGACACGGTCCAGCCTGAAGGCCCCAAGCACCATTTCAGTGTTGTTACTGGCAACATGATTGAGAGGGAAGCACGATGGCTTGTCAACTTGACCTTCACAGGAGTATTAAAGTGAAGCAGGAGATAAAATGTATTTTGTTTTCAACAAGGTTTCCTTTCTGTCCTACATGATCAACATGTCATAAAAACATGGCTTCTTATTAGCCCTCCTTTTAGGGCACTTTGAAACTGTTAGGAGAGATGCAGGCAAAGAGCTGAGTGTTGATTGTTGCTGATGAGTGTGATATTGCTCTTTCTGAGATCATTCTCTGTGGTAGACAGAATAATGCCCTCTCTGCCCCCCTGTCCTAATTCCTGGAACTTGTAAATATGTTACATTTCATAGCAAAGGGAAGTTAAAGTTGCAGATAGAAGTAAGATTGCTAATCAACTGATTTCAAAACAGGGAGAGTATCCCAGATTATCCAGGTGGGTCCAGTGTACTCAAAGGGGCCATTAAGTGTGGAGCTGCTGCTGCTAAGTCGCTTCAGTCGTGTCTGACTCTGTACGACCCCATAGATGGCAGCCCACCAGGCTCCCCCATCTCTGGGATTCTCCAGGCAAGAACACTGGAGTGGGTTGCCATTTCCTTCTCCAATGCATGAAAGTGAAAAGTGAAAGTGAAGTCACTCAGTCGCGTCCAATCCTCAGCAACCCCATGGACCGCAGCCTTCCAGGCTCCTCCATCCATGGGATTTTCCAGGCAAGAGTACTGGAGTGGGTTGCAATTGTCTTCTCTGTTAAGTGTGGAGGAAGGAGGTCAAAGAGTCATCCATTGAGAAAGACTCAATTGATCATTGCTAGCTTTGAATGTGAAAGGGGATCACAAGCCTAGGAGCATGGGTAGCCTCTAGAAGTTGGAAAACACAAGGAAAAGAATTTTCCGGAAGGAATGCAGCCCTATTGACACCTTGCGTTTAGCCAGTGAGACCCATTTTGATCTCTAGAAGTGTCAGATGATCAATATTTATCATTTTGCGCTACCAAGTTTTCGTTAATTCATACAGCAGCAACAGGAAACAAATACACAACATTTCATTGCCTCCTTGTATAAAGGTCATTGTTTAAAGAGCATCCTGGTTGCATTTGTGGAAGACTTCAGCATATGTGATAGATGCGGATATTATCCCATTTTTCATGTTTCCATAGAAAACCTGTGAGAGCCACACTACCCTTATACCAGAGAGACTTATCTGGTTGGTGAGGCTGAATTGCAATTACCGAGCACGCTCTGCTCAAGTTTCAGTCAGTTCAGTCATTCAGTCGTGTCCTACTCTTTGTGACCCCATGAATCACAGCACTCCAAGCCTCCCTGTCCATCACCAACTCCCGGAGTTCACTCAGACTCACATCCATCAAGTCAGTGATGCCATCTAGCCATCTCATCCTCTGTCATCCCCTTCTCCTCCTGCCCCCAATCCCTCCCAGCATCAGAGCCTTTTCCAGTGAGTCAGCTCTTCGCGTGAGGTGGCCAAAGTACTGGAGTTTCAGCTTTAGCATCATTCCTTCCAAAGAAAACCCAGGGCTGATCTCCTTCAGAATGAACTGGTTGGATCTCCTTGAGGTCCAGGGACTCTCAAGAGTCTTCTCCAACACCACAGTTCAAAAGCATCAATTCTTTGGTGCTAGTTTTCTTCAGTCCAACTCACATCCATACATGACCACAGGAAAAACCATAGCCTTGGCTAGACAGACCTTTGTTGGCAAAGTAATGTCTCTGCTTTTGAATATGCTATCTAGGTTGGTCATAACTTTTCTTCTAAGGAGTAAGCATCTTTTAATTTCATGGCTGCAGTCACCATCTGCAGTGATTTTGGAGCCCCAAAATAGAAAGTCTGATACTGTTTCCACTGTTTCCCCATCTATTTCCCATGAAATGATGGGACCAGATGCCATGATTTTCATTTTCTGAATGTTGAGCTTTAAGCCAACTTTTTCGCTCTCCTCTTTCACTTTCATCAAGAGGCTTTTTAGCTCCTCTTCACTTTCTGCCATAAGGGTAGTGTCATCCACATATCTGAGGTTATTGATATTTCTCCCAGCAATCTTGATTCCAGCTTGTGTTTCTTCCAGCCCAGCGTTTCTCATGATGTACTCTGCATATAAGTTAAATAAGCAGGGTGACAATATACAGCCTTGACG
>SJYT01026244.1:0-174901 GCA_006410635.1 Cephalophus harveyi | reverse complement strand
TTTCCCTACTTTCTTCAATTTGAGTCTGAATTTGGCAATAAGGAGTTCATGATCTGAGCCACAGTCAGCTCCTGGTCTTGTTTTTGTTGACTGTATAGAGCTTCTCCATCTTTGGCTGCAAAGAATATAATCAATCTGATTTCGGTGTTGACCGTCTGGTGATGTCCGTGTGTAGAGTCTTCTCTTGTATTGTTGGAAGAGGGTGTTTGCTATGACCAGTGCGTTTCCTTGGCAAAACTCTATTAGTCTTTGCCCCGCTTCATTCCCATTTCTAGGGGCAAATTTGCCTGTTACTCCAGGTGTTTCTCAGAGAAGGCAATGGCACCCCACTCCAGTACTCTTGCCTGGTAAATCCCATGGACAGAGGAGCCTGGTAGGCTGCAGTCCATGGGGTCGCTGAGAGTTGGACGTGACTCAGTGACTTCACTTTCACTTTTCACTTTCATGCATTGGAGAAGGAAATGGCAACCCACTCCAGTGTTCTTGCTTGGAGAATCCCAGGGACGGGGGAGCCTGGTGGGCTGCCGTCTATGGGGTCGCACAGAGTCGGACATGACTGAAGCAACTTAGCAGCCAGGTGTTTCTTGACTTCCTACTTTTGCATTCCAGTCCCCTATAATGAAAAGGATATCTTTTTGGGGTGTTAGTTCTAAAAGGTCTTGTAGGTCTTCATAGAACCGTTCAACTTCAGCTTCTTCAGCATTACTGGTTGGGGCATAGACTTGGATTACTGTGATACTGAATAATTTGCCTTGGTAACAAACAGAGATCATTCTGTCGTTTTTGAGATTGCATCCAAGTACTGCATTTCAGACTCCTTTGTTGACCATGATGGCTACTCCATTTCTTCTGAGGGATTCCTGTCCGCAGTAGTAGATATAATGGTCATCTGAGTTAAATTCACCCATTCCAGTCCATTTTAGTTCGCTGATTCCTAGAATGTCGACATTCACCCTTGCCATCTCTTGTTTGACCACTTCCAATTTGCCTTGATTCATGGACCTGACATTCCAGGTTCCTATGCAATATTGCTCTTTACAGCATTGGACCTTGCTTCTGTCACAAGTCACATCCACAACTGGGTATTGTTTTTGCTTTGGCTCATTTTGCCTTTTCATACTGTTCATGGGGTTCTCAGGGCAAGAATACTGAAGTGGTTTGCCATTCCCTTCTCCAGTGGACCACATTCTGTCAGACCTCTCCACAAGTTTAAGTTTTAAGTTTATTTGCTCAAGATTTGTGTGCTGGCAATTTGGGCAGGTCTCAACTGAGAGACTGCTCCTCTCCATTCTATGTGGTATTAGTTGGATATTTTCCTGTGTTTGTGGTTGCTTAGCATGTTGATTGGAGAAAGTAATGGCAACCCACTCCAGTACTCTTGCCTGAAAAATCCCCATGGACAGAGGAGCCTTGGTAGGCTGCAGTCCATGGGGCCGCTTGGAGTCAGACACAACTGAGAGACTTAGCAGCAGCAGCAGCATGTTGATTGGGTGCCGGCTGATGCTGGCTGATGTCATTCACAGATCCAGCAGTTGGTTGAGGTTTCAGCCAGGCTACAGTGTTCATCCACATGGGCTTTCCACTGGAGTAAGCTAGTTTGGGCTTCCTCCCTTGGCAGCTGGGTTCCAAGAGGGAAAACGCTGATATCTCTAGAGGTCTTGGCTCAAAAATTGCACAGGGTCATTCTCCTTCCCATTGGCCAAAAGAAGTCCCAAGAGCTGTTCAAATTTACAAGAGAGCAGAGAAATAGACTGCACCTGTGGATGGGAGCCAGTAGTGCAAAGTAGCACATGTGCAGGGATGGGAAGCATTGGTAGCTGTTGTTTTCAACCTTCTATGTTCTCCGTGGGGCTTCCAGGTGGCTCAGTGCTAAAGAATCCACCTGCCAATGCAGGAGCTGAGGGTTCGGTTCTGGGTTGGAAAGATCCCTTGGAGAAGGAAATGGCAGCCCACTCCAGTATTCTTGCCCATGGGAAATCCCACGGACAGAGGAGCCTGGTGGGTTACAGTCCATGGGGTTGCCAAAGAGTTCGACACAGCTTAGTGACGAAAACAGCAATACCCTCTGTGGTTCCTTTCTTGCGCTTGGATGCCTCAAGGTGGAATGCAGTCTTTCTTCTGCTCCTGCCTCTTTCATGAAGTGAGCTCACCAGGGCGGGCTCTGCAGGGACTGGCTTGGAGTTGTTCATCTGCCAGGACCAGGCTAAGTGCAATTTGGAGAAGAAGGAGCAGAAAGCTCACTCAGGCTCAGGGCCAGTCCCCGTACAGCAGTTTGGGTGGCCAGCAGTTCAACTATTTTTAGGACCTCTGTCTGACTCCTCTGTCTATTTCTTTCTTGCTTTAGAACTTGGGGTGGAGAGAATGCATGATTAATTAATACCTTGCTGCTGCTGCTGCTAAGTCACTTCAGTCATGTCCAACTCTGTGTGACTCCATAGATGGCAGCCCACCAGGCTCCCCCATCCCTGGGATTCTCCAGGCAAGAACACTGGAGTGGGTTGCCATTTCCTTCTCCAATGCATGAAAGTGAAAAGTGAAAGGAAAGTCACTCAGTCGTGTCTGACTCTTAGCGACCCCAAGGACTGCAGCCTACCAGGCTTCTCCGTCCATGGGATTTTCCAGGCAAGAGTACTGGAGTGGGTTGCCATTGTCTTCTCCGAATTAATACCTTAAGAACTTAGTAATAACCAGCTGAAGGAGATAGAGATAACCAGTGACAAATAGGGGGAAGTTCAGTACAGGCAAAACCAGGGCGTTGTTCTATAAGAGATGGTAGAAACTAAGTTTAAGTGGTAGGTATATGATGGAAAAGGGTTTCGCCATCCGTGTAGACTAACTTTTAAAAAGTCCAACAATTAGGATGCTTAAAAAACACCGACAAAATTCGGGAAAGCATGTACTGGTTTTGTGTTTCCATTTAAGTCATTTGTTTTCTGCATGATAGTTGCTGTATGGACAGGTCTCTTGAGACAGCAATGGAGTATAATATAAACTGGAAGATAGACCTGTCCCATCTTGCTAGTTCATCTTCTTAATAGACAACCCACAGGAATATATATTCAACATACTCATACACTGGTGGCTTAGATGGTAAAGGATCAGCCTGTAATGTAAGAGACCCAGGTTTGCTCCCTAAGTTGGGAAGACACCCTGGAGAAGGGCATGGCAACCCACTTCAGTGTTCTTGCCTAGAGAATTCCATGGACAGAGGAGCTTGGTAGGCTACAGTCCATCGGGTTACAAAGAGTTGTACATGACTGAGCGACTATCACTTTCAATTTTCATACTCACACACAGACACATCTTCACTCTTGTTGTGGATGCAATTGATAATGGGACTCTCTGCGCATGGGTGAGACTTTTTTGGTTAGCATTTCATCCAGAAGTCATTCTCTTCCTACAAAAATGACAGTGAAAAGTCAGAGTTGTGTAGCTGGTCTTGTTCTCCATCCACGGCAGCAGGATGGGGAGAAGGCACTGGTGTGTGGCTGCAGGCGGGATTCTGGTTAGAGCGTCTTTAAAGGTGGTGCTAGTGGTGAAGAACCCAACTGGCAACGCAGGAGACGGAGGAGATGCGGGTTCGATCCCCGGGTCGGGAAGATCCTCCGAGGAGGGCATGGCAACCCACTCCAGTATTCTTGACTGGAAAATTCCATGGACAGGGACGCCTGGTGGGCTACAGTCCATGGGATCGCAGAGTTGGACATGACTGAAGTGACTTAGCACGCACAGAAGCCGTGCATCGTATTGAAATGAGCATGGGTTTTGATTAAAGATGAGCCTGGGTGTTTTTACTTTTGGATTTACATATCGCTCACTCTGAAACTTTGGAGAGGTAATTTCACCTTCTTCCATCTCCATTTCTTCTATAAAATGGGGCTCATGATACTCAAATTCACATGACTGTTGCAAGGATTAAATAAAATGCATTTATAATGTGTATCCTTGTGCTTAGGGCATTGTAGGTGTGCCACCGTGATGGCCACTTGAGAACCAAATTTGCAAGATTGGTGGAAGGAGTCATGAGTGAAGTCCTGGCATGGATCTGTGCGGTAGCTAGTAGGAACAGGGATTGCTAAGGTGGTAGAGATATGCTTGAAGAAACCTTAAAGGATTCCAGATTTCATGAAATGCATTTTCTTTGATAGCAACTACATAGCAAGAGACAATATTAGAACTAACATCACTTTCAGAGGATTCTCAACTAATGGATCTGACCTGAAAAGCATGGACAAGAGTGACTGGGCTAAGCAGATAAGAGGCTGATGTAGAGTAAGACAACAGCAGGCTGAACAGAGCTGAGCACTCTCAGATAGTCAGCTCTCTAGGCTGGTTTTGAGCTGTGCTTTATCCGTGGCAGAGGCACAGTTTTGGTTCCCACTGGCTATGCCCCCAATCTTTCTTCTCATTGACTTGGCAAGGCTGGTTCCTGTTCTGTAAACCTCAGCTCTAACAGCTCGTGGACCGTTCTAGTGTAACAGGTAAAAGTAAACTGATAAAAATAAAGTAAATTGGCAAACACTCTCCCAGTTGAGCCCCTCAGCTAATCTCTCAATAGCAGGGAAAAACCACTGCCTGGATCAGCTGGTTTCCCCATAAACTGGATTCCTGGGGCCTTTCCTAGCCCTTCTTTCAGCAACCTGCTATAGAAGCAAAAGGAGGGAGAGAGTCAAATGATCTTTCTAGAAATCAACCTTCATATTTCTGACTGCTTTGTTATATCATAGTGATGGCTCCTTGGGTCTAGTGACTTGTATGCTAAAAGTAATTGCTGTCTTTGGGACTGTCCCTGAATTTCTCTCTCCCAACAGGAAGGGAAGACCACCTCTCCTTCCAAGGCATGGAGGTTCTCTCCTCCTGTTCCTCTGTTGCAGCAGTGGTGAGATCAGACTTTACAAGATCACACTTTACACACTACAGCCCAGGTGTGCTGAACCAGAAGGGAACTTCCTTGATTTTAGTAACTGATCTCTTTCCACTCTGAATCCCCCGTAAGAGTTGGGAGAAAAACACAAAAACAGATGTGCCAGTGAAAGAGATCTCAGTCCCTTCCAGTTCAAAATCATCCCTGGTGGGTAAATATTCTGATGTTCTATTTCCTTTCAAGTCTGTTTTTCTCTTTTCCAGAAGTTGTTCTTTGCTCTTTCCCAAGAGGACATGTGAGATGGAGGGCAGAGAAGCCATATCCATCCTCAGGGGAGAGGGGAGGAGCCCTTTGTCTGTGTGTGGTCCCCTGAGCCTCTGGTCTCACAGCCTTACAGCTCCAGAGCCAAGCCTGGTGTATCTGGGGGATGTTCTCTCAGCCCTCAGGATGCAAGCTCAGCCATCTCCCCTCTGCTGTCCCCAACCCTCCGGGGATTTCACTGGTTCTGCTGGTGCTATGACTGGGTCGCATCCACCATTAGGCCCCCAGACCTGGCCAGATCCCTCTGTGGCCACTCTTACAGGAGTTCCTCATTGTGTCTTGGTGAGCTTTTGTGGGCAGGGTTCTCAGTTCTTAATTCTCAGCTCCCTTCGCCATCCCTCTCTTACTGGCCCTGAAGAATGTTCCAGGATTTTGTGTGCTATGGTGGAAGAGGAAAGAGTTGAGAGTTTCAACCTGAACATGGTAGATATTGCCCCAAATAATCTACTCCCCCTATCTCAGTGGGTGAGGATTCCAGGGAGTGGAATATTGTCTCCGTGAGAACAGGGGTGGGGTTGCCTCTCTCTGGCACGCTGCCCACCCTCCCTTTGAAGCATGCTGGCCTCTGTGGCATTTCTCAGTAGCTGACAGTAGCAAAGAGGTCCTGTGGCAAACATTAGCCTCCTTCCTGCCTTTGAGGGCGTTTGAGGGCTTGAAGCTGCCAACAGCTGTGAGGTACTGAGGGTTATGCCACGGTGTTGCCTGAAATGGAATCTCATTCACAATTCAGTTCATGGTCCAAGAAACAAAAATAATATTTAATGAGGAAAATCTTCTTTGTTTAATTATGGTAAATGTCAAGGTCAGATCCGAGTGCTTTGCTTAAGGTCAAATGCTCAGGGCTATCAAAAAGCATTTAAACCAGAGCGGATGGGCTGTTAAAACCCAGACTGGTTAAAATGAGGCACCATCCTCTCTCAGTGATTTATTTCCCCATCGGAAGCAGTAATGTTGGAGCTAGAACAATCCTCTTGTGTTTTGATCTCCTCTGATGTTCTCTTTAGGCAGATGAGGGATTCCTAGTGAAATCAATGCCCCGAGGCTTCCAGAGGGTTACCCCCATAGCTCAGGAATCCTGTTTCCATTTGACTAGTGTTTGAGGAAGGTGCTGATGCCCAAACCTCTCTCTTAGAGCTTCTGATTTAATTGGTCTGGGGGAGACCTGAGCACTGGTATTTTCTTTAGGGTTCCCAAGTGAAATGTTTCTAATATACGATGGGATTTAGAACAACTGGGTTAAATAGTCGACTTAGTCAAAATGCCAAAAGCTGATGCTCTGTGTGCCCTGAGCTTCCTGCAGTATTGCAGGAAGCTGGCCTTTCTCATATAGTTTTCATTCAATCCAAATTTATCTTCTTCTCCACTGCCTCTTATCCTCACAGCCCAGAGCTGTCTCCTCAGAGACAGCATGTAATGTCAAGCTCCAGAAAGGGCAAAGTTGCAATGCCACGCTCCCCTTGTACTTGGCAGTGAATGGAATGGAAACCGTCTCTCAGACGTCCCTAGTTCCGCACCAAATGGGTTAGCCAAGATCAATTCTAAAGACTCAGGAAAGAGATGAGAATTCAGACTCTGGTCTGGGTCTCTTTGAGTAGTCTGAAAAGAAGGGGCAGCAGAACCTTCCTGAGCAGAGAGGAAATCTATGTCCTGTTATTTATGCACAATGCTTCACTGTTCCTTCTTTCTTTCTTGTCATACTATAGAAATAATGATCTTGGTACTGGACCCTGTGCTGCGCCAGGACAATTAATCACCCACTGAGTCATTTATTTCCTCATTCTCTCATCCACCAGGACCATTATCCTGTAGGTAAACAGAGGTACCAGTAAATCATGGACAGAACACAAGTTGGTGGGAGAATAGTTGATTAAGCGTCTCCATAACTTACAGTTATAGAGCACCTCTCATCCCAGAGGATCTCCAAGCACCAGATAGACTGATGAACGCGCCGCTGCCCAGCCTCTATATATGTCATTTTCTACTCCATTGCCTCGGGGAGGCGGGGGAGCTTTATTGCCCTTGTCATATAGTTACTCTCAAAACTGCAGTCATGGTTTAGATGGGAGGTAAAGAAAGGAACTTTTCACTTCCTTGTCCTTTCAGGGAGTAGAAACCAACTACTCACCAGGAACTCAGCAGCAGAGAGTAATATATATACCTTCCCCTTGGGGCAACATTTTTTTTGGTTCCTGAAGTGCTGCCAATATTTCTAAAGTTGCCAACTTTAGAAGAGCAGGTGTTGAGATTGAGGGGTGAACTAGGACAAGAGCTAAACTAAGCTGTATAGCATGGGGAGCTCAGCTCTGTATTCTGTGATGACCTCGAGGGCTGGGGTGGGAAGAAGGTCCAAGAAGGAGGGTATATATGTACACGTATAGCTGATTCATCTTGTTGTAAACAAGCTTCATTCAGTTGTGTCCAACTCTTTGCAACCCCATGGACTGCAGCACACCAGGCCTTCCTGTCTATCACCAACTCCCAGAGTTTACTCAGACTCATGTCCATTGAGTCAGTGATGCCATCCAACCATTACTTAAAAATGTGTATATATATGTGTGTGTGTGTGTGTGTGTGTGTGTGTGTGTATTACCAGGGCAAAAATGTTTTAGGATCTGCTAGAATCTTAATCTAGGAGAGAATCACTCTCAGGGAGGATTATTTACTCACAAGACTTTAGAACTATTCATGATAACTCTGCTCTTTAAAACTTAGTAATATATGGGCCCCTTTGAAAGAAGAAAGTTTCCACTTTCTTCCCAGGACTTTCTACAATTATAATGCTTTCAAGCATATTGTTATAGCTCTGATATATGTGGAAAGCAAAAAACCAAGTTATATTCAAGTGAGTTAAATTCAGTTCAGTACAATTCAATTCAATACAAGCTAAAACCAAAAAGCCAATGTGATTCAATTTAACAACATTAATTTAATGGGAAGGATGATGTTGTTTTGCTGAAACCAAATTACTTCTCAAATGAGAACATGATATTGACTACTGCCTCATTAGTTCTTTCAAGTTTCATATAATTGTCCTACAGGGTGCCGAGTGATGACCCAGTTTTCCACCATTTCTCTCTATTTGAACTGCAATGGAAACTCCCTCTGTGCAGCACACTATTAATTTATTTGGCCTTAATTTGGGGTGAGCATAACATTTCTGTGATAAGTCTACATATGTGCCACTGGAACAAACAAGCCCTTTAGGACCCTATGGCATGAGTGACTATGTCATGTATTTAGAATGAAGCAGAAAATGGTAAAACTAAATTTTAATGCTATGATCAAAAGGAAAGCCCCCAATTTAAAAATCCTCATACAACTTTTTCAAGACTCTCCTAGGGGTTTGTGTGAGCCATGGATCTCGGGTTAAAATGCGTATGTCCAAAGTCAATAGGTTTAGGCCAATATTGGGTTTAAAGCTAGAATCAACAAAAAAATTCTGGGAAAAAAGCAAAAGGTGATCAAAAGACATCATGACAATAAAATTCATCCCTAATCAGAATCACGGACTTGAGTAAGACATCTTGTCATAGTCATGACGGAGACTACTCAATGTCCAAGTGTGCGTCGATTGTCTTCTTTTCTCTTTATTTATTTATTTAGAGGCTACATTTATTTTATTTATTAAAAAAATTTTTTTATTTGCACCAGGTCCCAGCTGCAGCACACAGAATCTTCGATCTTAGCTGTGGCGTGAGAACCCTTCAGTTGCAGCATGTGAACTCCTAGTTGCCGTATGTGGGCCCTAGTTCCTGACCAGGGGTTGAATCCGGGCTCCCCGCATTGGGAGCACAGAGTCTTAGCCACTGGACCACCAGGGAAATCCCTCCTTTCTCCTTTTAGTAAGAGGCTCTCCCTTGACCCCATTCCTCAGGTGATCTCAGGGAACTTGGATAATCAGCTGGAGGCCACGTGTCCCAGCCTTCCTTGAAGTTCCTTGTGGTCATGTGATCAGACTCTTGCTAACAGAAATGGGAACTGAGAGGTGCAACTTCCACATCACTCCTTTACAAGGAAATTGCTTGCTTTCCACTCTGCTTCTTCACTCTGGCAGGATGTGATGCTGCAGAATTAGCACCAACCATCACCCTAAGCAACCAGCAGCATCACCCTAAGAGGATCCAGAAGAAGAAAGTAGAAGGAACTTGGGTCCCAGGATAACCTCATAGAGTACAGTTGTCAGTCCTTCCTGCTTACTACTATTCTGCCATATCAGAGAGACATAAACGTCTTTGTTGTTTATGCCACTGTATTTTGGAGTCATTCTGTTATAGCCTCTGAGTCTATACTCTGGCCAATACAGAAAATGATAGCTTAAGATCCTGTTTCATTCATTCAGCAATATGTATTATGTATTATTATGTGCCAGGAATTAGAGAGGAAGAGATTTATTTGAGATTGTGTATTTAGTAAGTGGTAGAGCTGGGGCAAAATGCAGGTCTTCTGCCTTTCAGCCCAGAACTCTTGCCGTTTAATGCTTCCTCCTCATCCAGTTTTGTGGCTAATGCTCCAGTCATTGTGATTAATTAGGGGAAGGCTTAGTGTTCCCAGAACTGTGTGTGACCTGCTAGGCTTTATTCTCATGTGGCTTGTTTGACTCTTGTTTGTTTGGGGTTTATTTTTTTTAAGGGAAAAATAAGAATCATCCAAAACAAATTAGAGGAGTTACTAACCCAGAAGAAATGTGTATTCATCACTGCAGGACCAACCCTGTCCCCTGTGTACAGAAGGATATACAGGGAAGCTCACAGTATTTCAGGGGTATGACTTTCCAGCAATAATATTGCTACAGGAAGGCAGAAGCTGGAGTGAATAGACCAAGTGGATATTTATGCCGGGGAAGAAAGCAAATGGCACTCAGTTTCTATGAGTGTTTCAGAAAGGTCTGAGTGATGAGAAAAGGAGCAGAAAACCTGCTCAAACGCAACAGCTTCTCTTCTCCCTCCCCTTAAAAGTCCTTGTTTATTTCATCATCCTGTTTTGTTTTCCTTAAGGTATGACCATGATCAGGAACTTTCATCTTCATTTTCTTGTTCACACTTTTATGGTCCATCTTTTTTGAAACACGGTATTTCCACGGCTGACTTATTTACCGTCCATTCTCTAGTCACCAGGACAGTTAGGCTCTCAAAAGCATAGCTGAGTCAATGAACGAAGTGAATGAATAAATGAGTGAATGAATAGGAAATATGGCAACACAGAAAATGAGCTACGTAAATCATGAAACACACACAGGTCTGTTTCTTTGGTGACAGTATAGCGATCACAGTTTTTCAATAAAGATAAATCGAGTGTTACCTCTGAGAGAAGTGCTATTATTCCAGAGTAACCTTCCTGCCTCACTGACCTCAGAATTTTCATTGTTAAATGCCCCTGTGGTGATCAGGAGACTTTTCCTTGCAGTCTTCTACTACAGGGAGGTAAAGTGGCTAATGCCACGCTTCCCACCACCAGCCAGCCACTGGCAGGGCAGGGATACTCGGGTAGACACGTTTCCAGGAGACCTAGGACTCCCTGACAACCAACTTTGGCTTAGAGACTTCCTAACAGCTTTTTTTTTTTTTAAGCAGCTCCATCTGCATTCTTTTTTATATAATTTTTTTTTAATTTAGAAAATATTTTTTAAAAGTCTTTATTGAATTTGTTACAATATTGCTTCTGTTTTATGTTTTGGTTTTCAGACCCCAAGGCATGTGGAATCTTAGCTCCCTGACCAGGAATTGAATGCATACCCCTTGCGTGGGAAGTGTGGAGTCTTAGCCACTGGACCACCAGGGAAGTCCCATCCCTGACAGCTTTGAAGAATCTTCCTTGGACTGCATGGTGGTCTAAGATGTTCTCACCTAACTTTCCTTCTCTCTCGTGTTCACTCAGGGCCAGACTCACATTGCAGCCGATGGCTCTCCCAGCCTTTTCTGACCCCTGTGTTCCCCCAACAAACCCTTGTGTATGTAATCTGATTGTTACAGGCCTTGGGCTAACACAGGCTCTGATAACAGTTCTGGGGCCTCAGGTGGTGGGAAGGCTGCCTAACCACCAAACACCTAGAGCCACCGTCCAATTTTGCCTGCCACAGCCAGATCCAGCTTAAATTTGGAAACACTAGTGGAAAATCCCATGGACGGAGGAGCCTGGTGGGCTGCAGTCCATGGGGTCGCTGAGTCGGACACGACTGAGCGACTTCACTTTCACTTCTCACTTTCATGCATTGGAGAAGGAAATGGCAACCCACTCCAGTGTTCTTGCCTGGAGAATCCCAGGGACGGGGGAGCCTGGTGGGCTACCGTCTATGGGGTCACACAGAGTCGGACACGACTGAAGTGACTTAGCAGCAGCAGCAGCAGCAGCAGTGGAAAATCAAAGCTATAATGCAAACACTATTTATTAGTCCATACTCTAGATACAGGCACTGACATGAAGCGTAAATATCAGAAAAAGGCTGAGAAGTTTAACAGGGAAAACAAAGACATAAAAACCTCTCTTGAGTTCAGATCCTTCTTTACCATGGGGAAGATGTCAACTCTGACAAGCAGTAGCGTGTTTATTGAATTTTTGGAGGCAAAAGAAGAGAGACTGGACAGTTTAAATGAGAGTAGCAGCTCTTGGAATGAAGACACTTAAACATACATACCTGTTGACTCTGTGTAATTGCAGGAGTGGGAGGAAATTGGACAGGGCATGTTAAACACTAAATTTCATAGCATGCCTTGGAGAAAGACAGTAAATGTGAACATTTGTTCCTGAGGAATGGATTTTCCAGTTCTGACCTGCCACATTCTCTGGAACACTCTTGGCCTGGAAAGGCGCTGAATTTTTCTCTCTTTTACTAAAGGTGAAGACAATTTTTATCAATTTGTAACATAACAAAGGACAATACGTTTATTATTATCTATGGCTGCATAACAAATGGTGCCCAAATCTAGTAATTTAACAACAGTTTTTATCTCCTAGTTTCTGTGGTCAAGAATCTGGCAAAACTTAGCCAGTACTTTGGCTCAAGGCTGATTATAGTCTATAATCAAGGTATCATCTAGGCTGGTTCAAAATTGGGAAAGGAGTACATCAAGGCTGTATATTGTCACCCTGCTTATATAACTTATATACAGTACATCATGTGAAATGCTGGGCTACATGAATCACAATCTAGAATCAAGATTGCTGGGAGAGATATCAATAACCTCATATGTGCAGATGACACCACCCTTTATGGCAGAAACCAAAGAGGAACTTAAGAGCCTCTTGATGAAAGTGAAAGAGGAGAGTGTAAAAGCTGGCTTAAAACTCAACATTCAAAAAACTAAGATCATGGCGTGTGGTACCATCACTTCATGGCAAATAGATGGGAAAGCAATGGAAACAGTGACAGACTTTATTTTCTTGGGCTCCAAAATCACTGTGGATGGTGAATACAACCATGAAATTAAAAGACACTTGCCCCTTGGAAGAAAACCTATGACAAACCTAGACTGTGTGTTAAAAAGTAGAGACATTACTTTGCCAACAAAGGTCTGTATAGTCAAAGCTATGTTTTTCCAGTATTCATGTATGGATGTAGAGCTGGACCATAAAGAAGGCTGAGTGCCAAAGAATTGATGCTTTTGAACTGTGGTGTTGAAGAAGACTCTTGAGTGTCCCTTTGACTGCAAGGAGATCAAACCACTCAATCCTAAAGGAAATCAGTCCTGAATATTCATTGGAAGGACTGATGCTAAAGCTGAAGCTCCAATACTTTGGCCACCTGATGTGAAGAGCCAGCTCATTAGAAAAGACCCTGTTGCTGGGAAAGATTGACTTGAGTTTGAGCCAGCTCCGAGAGTTGGTGAAGGACAGGAAGGCTGGTGTGCTGCAGTCCGTGGGGGTGCAAAGATTCGGACATGACTTAGCAACTGATCAACAACTGGACTGCTGCCATTTTGAAACTTGATTGGGGAAGGATCCACTTCTGTATGGTTGTTGCCAAGATTCCGTTCCTTGTGGGCTGCTGCTTTGAGACTCTTGGTTTCTCAGTGGCGGTTGGATGGAGGACACCTGTCCTGATGCTTCTCCGTGGGCCCACTCACAATGTGTGCCATTGAAGCCCATCAGAGTGAGCAAGTGAGAAGGTCAGAGAAAGGATATGAGCATTGTAGGTGGATTCTTTAGCACTGAACCACCTGAGAAGCCCTCTTAAATTTTATGCTTTGCTGCAAAAGTTCACATGAATTGTGTTTTCTAGGCTATAATATAGGGCTTCCCTGGTGGCTCAGCTGGTAAAGAATCTGCCTGAAATGCAGGAGACCTGGGTTTGATCCCTGGGTTGGGAAGAACCCCTGGAGAAGGGAATGGCTACCCACTCCAGTATTCTGGCCTGGAGAATTCCATGGACTGTATATAGCCCATGGGGTTGCAAAGAGTTGGACATGACTGAGCAACTTTCACATATAGACTATAATATAGAGGTTTGTTTGAATATAAAAGATACGTACCATGGAGCACAATTAATTTTCCAAGGTGAGGCACCATGTGGATTTAGTTTGAAGAGCCTTGTTAAGAGCTCATAGCACCAATTCCTTTTCCATGGGTCATCTCTGCTGAGTCACGGAGGTCCATGTCCTCCGTGACAGGAAGAAATTAATGACTATCATCTGCTGATAGGAAAAACATGAGAGATTTTGCAATGTCTGTTTATTTTCTGTTTTGTTAGGCATCCCGCCTTTGCTTGCTAATCCTTGTGTGGCCTACGCACCAGCCATGTTAATACCCACTTGCTCTTGAGCATAGCAGCTCTTTCTCACCTTAGATTATGCAGACTTACAATTCTCTCAGCCTGAACTGTCTTTCCCTGCCTTGTCTCCCTTTGTGATTCCTCCTTACCCTTTTATATTCCCCTCAGGGTCAGGGTTAGTCTTGGAGAAACAGTGACATTTCATCTGAGTTAAAGGCTATATCGGCCCTGCATTTCTGGAGCCATCCTTGAGCTCCCTCATTTGAGTGTTCTGACAAATAAATCTACAGTGTCTATCTATTAATAATATTTGACATTTCGTCTTCTTGATGTGAGCTGTTTAAGGACAGACTCTGACTTGTCTGCTTTACATCTCAGCTGTTGGTATAAAGTATCCATTGTTTGACATATGTTGTTGTTCAGTCGCTAAGTTATGTCCAACTCTTTGCAACTCCACGGACTGTGGCATGTCAGGGTCCTCTGTCCTTCAATATCTCCCAGAGTTTGCTGAGATTTATGCCCATTGAGTCAATAATGCTATCTAACCATCTCATTCTCTACCACCTGCTTCAACTTGTGCCTTCAATCTTTCCCAGCGTCAGGGTCTTTTCCAACGGATTGGCTCCTCACATCAGGTGCAGGTGGACAAAGTATTGGAGCTTCAGCTTCTTCAACAGTCCTTCCAATGAATGTTCAGGGTTGTTTTCTTTAGGATTGACAGGTTTGACCTTCCTGCAGTCCAAGAGACTCTGAAGAGTCTTCTTCAGCACCACAATTCAAAAGCATCAATTCTTCGGTGCTTAGCCTCCTTTATGGACCAACTCTCACATCTGTACATGACTACTGGAAAAACCAGAGCTTTGGCTATACACACCTTTTTTTGGCAGAGTGACCTCTCTAGTTTTTCATACACTGTCTTGGTTTGTCATAGCTTTTCTTCCAAGGAGCAAGTGTCTTTTAATTTCATAGCTGCAATTGCTGTCAGCAGTGATTTTGGAGCCCAAGAAGATAAAATCTGCCACTGTTTCCACTTTTCCCCCTTCTCTTTGCCATGAAGTGATGGGAGTGGATGCCAGGATCTTAGTTTTTTGAATGTTGAGTTTTAAGCTAGCTTTTTAACTCTCCTCATTCACCTTCATCAAGAGACTCTCTAGTTCCTCTTCACTCTACCATTAGAGTGGTATCATCTGTATGTCTGAGGTTGTCGATATTTCTCCTGGCAATCTTGATTCCAGCTTGTGATTCATCCAGCTTGGTATTTCACATGATATACTTTGTATATCAGATAAATAAGCAAGATGACAGAATACAGCCTTGATGTATTCCTTTCCCAATTTGAACCAGTCAGTTGTTCCATGTCTAGCTTTAACCATTGTTTCTTGACTCGCATACAGTTTTCTCAGGAGGCAGATAAGGTGGTCTGGTATTCCCATCTCTTTAAGAATGTCTGACATATAGTAGATGTTTTTAAAAAATGACTGTAGATTAACTCAGTTTCTCAAACTTTTTAGTCTTTTAACATCTCTTTATACTCTTAAAATTTATTGAGATCTCTGAAGAGTTTGTATTTATATGGATTATATCTTTTGATACTTACCAAAATAGAAACTATAACTAAATAATGGTAAGTTGCTTCAGTCGTGTTCAACTCTTTGAGACTCTATAGACTTCAGCCTGCCACCCTCCTTGTCCATGAGATTCTCCAGGCAAGGCTACTGGAGTGGGTTGCCATGCCCTCCTCTAGGGCATCTTCCCAACCCAGGGGTCCAACCTGTGTCTCCTGGCAGCTCCTGCATTGCAGATGGATTCTTTATGCTGGGCCACTGGGGAAGTCCAGCTAAATAATAAAATCTACTAAAAATTTTATTAATTCACTTAAAAATAGCCACAGACCTATTACATGTTAACTAAATAGCATGTAATTTTCCTGGATCTTGTATTTTAAAAGCCTGGGTCTTTGGAGGAACTTCAATATCTTAAAACAGAGATAAAAGATTTGGGAGAAAATGTCATGAGTGCAAAGCATCTTTTCTCCTCAGGAGAAGTTCTTCTCCAGGAACTGTTGGCCTAGGCTTCGGAAATGGAAAGACTGTTGGTGTTTGTGGAGCCTTAGACAAGAGCTAAGCCCAGGGATGGGAAAGAGTGGTTGTACACACCAAAGGTACCAAGCTTCATTCTCTGGGACCATTGAGAGAGTCCTCCAGGCTCACTGAGAGAGAAGGAGAGGGAGGCTGTGCGTGATGTATCTCAGCAGGTGGCGCCTTAGATAGCCTTCTAGTTCTGTATGCTCCAGTGGGCCTGGGAGCAGGAGAATGATTCCAGGCACCCAAATGTGTCAAGTAAGTTGTGGCAAGAGCCCCAGACAAGGGGGAAGGTCCTATTCAGTGGGGATCTGTGTTGCTGACAACTGTGACTACCAGCTTGATCTAGGAAAAAGATCAAAGATGGATTTTTTTGTAGATTTTGTGATGGTTAGATGATAGGGATGAGATGAGCCCTCCACAGATTAGCTCTTTTTAACCTTCTCAGAACTAGTGGTCACAACCACTGGGAAAGGGCAGAAGGGATTGGGATAATGGAGGTAAATATCTGCAATTCAGATCTAAACAGAGCTCAAGATAAAAATTAACCTGGGTTATAGAAAGTATAATTATATTTCTCCATTAAATGAATTTCTGAACAGAGATTTGTCTTTGTTGCCACCATTTTATTGATGAGGAAGCTGAAACTTTGAGACAGCAAGACACTCACCCAAGGATTAACAGCTGAGTGACTTGGCTGTGATTCAAGCACCAGAGTTATGGTTCCTAAACATGGATTGTTTTTTCTCCCAGAGGACTCAGCTCAAGGCTGGAGGTATTTGGTGTCCAAGGCCACATGACCATTTGGGCTGGACATAGACTTGGGACCGTATCTGTTGACTTCTCAGCCTGTGCTCTTTTCTAAGACAATTAGATTCTGTATTTTGAAGGAATGTGGTAACTTCCTACAGTGAGTTCTGTTATATGTGAATTTCTGTTGACTTCTCCAAAGGCCATGAGAAAAATCTGTTGATCAGGCCTGGGTTTTTTAATCCTTTCTTTGCAGACTACTAATTTTGACATTTTAGGAAAGTGATTTAACCTTTTACCTACTTTTTTTTTTTTACTGTGAATGGGACTGAAGTATTTTTTTCCCATTGCTTCAACGTGTGCTGTGCATAGTCACTTGCATTCAAAGATTCAGTGTGAAAATGGGAAAAAGAGGAATTTTGTAGAAACTTGACACTGTCTCATCCAGGTGATCAAGGTCACCATCATCAGTGATAAGCCAAGCTGAGAAAGGAATTCTTTCAATGTTGTGCGAGAAAGGTCTTAGAACTCTGTGGTTTCTTTCTGCAAACCCATAACCCCAATTTAGTCATGATAAAAGTACCAGAAAAATCTCAATATTGATCTACAGAATACCAGATTAATTTTAAGGTTACCAAAAACAAGGAAACTATGAGAAACTTTCTCAGTCAAGAGGAGCCTAAGGAGAAATGATGGCTAAAAATAACATCCTTGGATGGGATCCTAGAATTAAAAAAAAAAAAAAGGACATTAGGGAAAAATTCAGGAAGTCTGAATAAAGTATGGACTTTAATTAATAATAACATATCCATATTAAGTCATTAACTGTAACAAAGATACCATACTGATGTAAGATGTTGATAATGAGAAATTGGGTGTGGGGCATATGGGAACTCTTTACATGCTCTTTGCGATTTCCTGCAAATCTGAAACTATTCTGAATTTTAAACAGTTTATGTAATAAAGGAAAAAAGAGAGGATATTGGTAAATGAGAAAATAACAATGGCAGTAACAAGGAAGTGTCCTTGAATATGCTTTACTTTATTATCAGTTCAGTTCAGTTCAGTCGCTCAGTCGTGTCCGACTCTTTGTGACCCCATGAACCATAGCACGCCAGGCCTCCCTGTTCATCACCATCTCCCGGAGTTCACTCAGACTCACGTCCATCGAGTCCGTGATGCCATCCAGCCATCTCATCCTCGGTCGTCCCCTTCTCCTCCTGCCCCCAATCCCTCCCAGCATCAGAGTCTTTTCCAATGAGTCAACTCTTCGCATGAGGTGGCCAGAGTACTGGAGTTTCAGCTTTAGCATCATTCCTTCCAAAGAAATCCCAGGGCTGATCTCCTTCAGATTCACTCAGACTCACGTCCATCGAGTCGATGATGCCATCCAGCCATCTCATCCTCGGTGGTCCCCTTCTCCTCCTGCCCCCAATCCCTCCCAGCATCAGAGTCTTTTCCAATGAGTCAACTCTTCGCATGAGGTGGCCAGAGTACTGGAGTTTCAGCTTTAGCATCATTCCTTCCAAAGAAATCCCAGGGCTGATCTCCTTCAGAATGGACTGGTTGGATCTCCTTGCAGTCCAAGGGACTCTCAAGAGTCTTCTCCAGAAAACTAATTCTCAAAGCTAATTTTATTGTGGTTAAAATATCCACAACAAAATTTATCATCGTATCCATTTTTTAAGTGTACATTTCAATGGTATTAAATACATTCAGAATGTTGTGCGACCATCACCACCGTCCATCTCCAGAACTCGTTTCCTCTTGTAAAACTGAAACTCTATGCCCATTAAACAGTCACTCTTCATTTCTTCCTCCTTGAGCTCCTGGCAACCACCGTTCTTTCTGACTCTTGATTTCTGACTCGTCTCAGGACCTCATTTAAGCATATGCATACTCATATTTGTCTTTTTGATCTGGCTTATTTCACTTAGTATGACGTCCTCAAAGTTCATCCTTATTGTATCATGTGTCAAAATTTCCTTTATTTTTAAAGGCTGGATAATACTCCATTGTGTGTATAATTGACCTACTGTATCTACAGGTTTCACATTCATAGATTCAATTAACCATGGATCAAAAATATTCAAGAAAAATTCCAGACATTTCCAAAGCAAATCTTTAATTGCCACACTCTGACAACTATTTATGTAGCGTGTTAGGTATTATAAGTCTTCTTGAGGTGACCTAAAGTATTCAAGAGGATGGGCGCAGGTAATATGCAAATATACTTTTGTATATTCAAGCTTACTTGTAATTATTTAGAAACAACGTACTAGTGACGTACCTGGAGGTCTAGAAACTCCAGTTTCAACAAATAGGGCAGATGGTGTCTATAAAATGCTTTTCGGTAACTCAGGCTTCTTGATTCAGGTTGTCAAATGGCACCTGAGATTCCTTCCTGAATTCAGTCTATACTCAGTGGGTCCCTGGTGGCTCAGATGGTAAAGAATCTGCCTGCAGTGCTGGAGACCTGGGTTGGGAAGATCCCCTGGAGAAGGGACTGGCAACCTCCCTCCAGTATTCTTGCCTGGAAAATTCCATGGACAGAGGAGCCTGGCGGGCTACAGCCCACGGGGTCGCAAAGAGTCGGACAGAACTGAGTGGCTAACACTGGCGCTCAGTGGGAGTTGTATCTGGACTTGGCAGATCATCAGTGCCATAGGAAAACATACCGTTTTTTAAAATGTATTTTGAGTAACTCAACATATCCAAACTTATACTTTCAACATGTAATCAATAGAAAAATATTAATGTGATCCCTTTTTCATATACTAAGTCTGAAATCAGTGTACATTTTGCACTCACAGTACATCTCAGTTTGCAAAGGTCAAATTTCAAGTGCTCAGTAGCCACATGTACAGTTCTATAGTATTAATATCATTTAGTAAAAGGAAGGGCACCCACACACACAAAATCATAATCTCTGAATTTTTTTAATGAAATTTAAGTGAAGAAAGAATGAATTAGCTGCCCTTGTTTGCCTTTGCCTTCATTGTGAATGTCTTGGCAAACCTTGCCAGTTCACAGATGCTGTTTCCCAGTTAGACACTTGAGGTGGGTTGAGTTGCACGGTGGTGTCTGGGACAGCCATGCTCCAACCTGTGTTGACTCTTCTCTTTATTGAGCAGATATCCTTGAGAATCTACATACTAAGCCCTGCTAGATGCGTAACAAATGGTGACAGTCAAGGCCAGCTGGGTTCCCTGTGGCTCTAGTCTACACAATTGACAGGTTAATTACAAAGGAACTAAGTGCTTGGTGGTGTGAGCTAAGGGTGGGACAGGTGCAGGCAATGAGGGAGTGTGCTGTCTGTAGAGAATTTAAGAACAGTAAAAAAACAGATGGAAAGCTGATCTGTTTTTCTTTGTTGTTTTGCTTTTGGCTGTATAGCATGTGGAATCTTAGTTCCCTGACCAGGGATCGAACTCGTGACTCCGGCCATGGAAGCACAGTGTCTTAAGCCCTGGCCTCCCAGGGAAGTCCCCATGGTCTTCTTTTTATTATCACCATAAGCCTGCAATTCTAAACCATGTCAGTGATGAAACATTCCTCACTGGAAGGCTTTTCAGTACCCAGATTCCCATGTCCCCATCTGGTCCACTAAATCAGGATCTCCAGGTGGGTGGCTCATGCCTTTGGAAGTTTAAGGAGCTCCTCAGATGCTGTGAAGTGAATTGCTGCTGTTGTTGTTTAGTCACTAAGTTGTGTCTGACTCTTTTGCTACCCCGTGGATTGCAGCCTGCCAGTCTTCTCTGTCCATGGGATTTCCCAGGTAAGAATACTAGAGTTGGTTGCCATTTCCTTTTCCAGGAGATCTTCCTGACCCGGGGATCAAACCCACTTCTTCTGCATTGGCAGGCAGGTTCTTTACCCCTGAGTCACCAGGGAGCCCTTATGGAGTTAATTACATCCCTCCAACAATCCATGTGTTGAAACCTTCATCTGGCCCGCAGTGTGATAGTATATGGAGATGGGGCCACTGGATGGGAATAAGGTTTAGATGAGGGCATGAGGGTGAGGTCCTCATGATGGGATTAGTGCCCTTATAAGAAGGGACACCACAGAGCTTGCAAGATAATGACCCTCCAAGACCTAAATGGAGAAGGTGCAGAATGAAACTCATCTTGCTAGCACCTTGACCTTGGACTTCCCAGCCTCCAGAATTGTGAAGAAATAAATATCTGTTGTTTGAGCCCATCGGTCTATGGTATTTTGTTGTGGCGGCCTGAGGTGATGAAGATAGCAGGTCTAGACCAGGAATAATAGGTAGGGTTCTTCTGCCATGCTGGCTGCGAAGAACTTTGAGCACTCAAAGGAAGTAAGCTCTGTCTCATTTAATAGTGATGTTTACCAAGGATGGCAAGGTGGTGGCATGGAGGGAGGGGACTGGGGAGAGTTTTTTCGCCACAAGTGCCATGTATTTTGCTGTTGTTTTTCAGTCCCTAAGTCATGTCTGACTCTTTGTAACCCCATGGACTATAGCATGCCAGGCCTCCCTGTCCTTCACCATCTCTGAGAATTTGCTCAAGTTCATGTCCATTGAATCGGTGATGCCATCCAACCATCTCATCCTCTGTTGCCCTCTTCTCCATGTATTTGCCATCCTCTAATTCTTTAAAGCTGTAACAGCATCTGTTATTTCCTTGAGTCCTCTTTTTTTTCATTCCTGACCTTGTAGTCTTGACAACAATGTTAGCAAACCCTCAAAGAACTTGACATCCTTCCCCTTGACTCACGCTCCTTAGATTTCAGAAACAGATGGTGAAGAGCCAAGAGTCCTTATCTACATTTGCCCTTTTGGTTTATCTTGATTTTTTTCCTGTGTCTTCTCTTCAGAGTTCTGGAACAAGCTTGGGAATGATTCATTAGTCAAGTGTTCTAACTTTAAAACAAAAAAATCTCTGGCATTAGAAATAAAAGAAGACAAAGTATAATATCATCAAATTCCTTATCTTTTTCATTCATTCAGCTGTTATTTTTGAGCATCTTCTAGGAGTGGGTCTCCATGCTACTATGCCCAAGGGACACTTCAAGTTAAACAGGAGAGCTAGATTTCATAGCAAGTAATTATATTATGTTAGGGTCATAATGGGAGGTCCAAGGGAGCACAAAAGAAAGTCCATTTCTGTCTCGAAGGAGGTGGTTGAGGGTTTCCTAGAGTGCTAATCATGCTTCTCCCCCTGTGGATTCAGCAATTCATTGAACAAATAAATACTGAGCTCCGTCTATGCACCAAGCTCTGCTCTCGGCATTTGGGAAACATCAGTGCACAAAACAAAGATTCCTGTTCTTATCAAGCTTACGTTGTAACAGAGGGATCGAATAGATTGATGTATCAGATAGGCCACTGGCATTTCAGATTTAGTAGCTGGTAAAACACTATGGGAAATTGTGCTTTGGGCTTAAGGCTGGGGTCAGTTGCTCCTTGTTTCTGCTGAAGTTCCCTTCCTTGCCATCATCTTCAGGGGAGACTAAACCTGCCTCATCCTGCAGAGCCTCGGTTACAACCCTAAGAACGAGGCCGTGGCCCTGAGCATATGCGCTTTCTGCAGGGATGGAGGAGGATCGGGTCAGCCTGAAAGAGAGGATTTTTCCTCATCTCGGCATTCAGATGAGCTACTCCTTCTCACTCAGAGACAGTGTAGGGCTTGGGGTGGGGGTGTGGGATGGAGAGATCAGATGTTCCTGATTTAGGAAGGAATGAAGGAGGGAAGAGTGCCTCTTTTACTTTAGATCTGGAAAAAGTACAGGGACAGGAATTTGATGATAAGAAATTGTTCACCAGGAAAATAGGAAAGAGGGGATTTTAGTTCAAGGAACGAATGCCATATGCTAAAACATAGGCTCTGTCAATAAAGCCCCTGTAATGTTGGTATTTTTGCCTTCATAGTATGGGTGGGGAACCTCCTCCGGGTATCTCTTGTGCTCTCAGGCCCACTGTTTATTCCAGTCATTGCTGTAGCCACCGGCTTGACATAAGGTATCACCTACCTGACCACATCTCATCTAGGCTGCATTGCACTTCTCTCACTTTCTACTATTGAGGAGGAAAAACTATTCCACTGCACCCTTATGAAAGGTGTCTGGGGGCCTGCAAATTAAAGCAACAAAGGCAGATTAATAAGAAGACAAGTTTATTGGCCTGTGGAAGCTAACAAAAGAAGTAGTCGCTTGTTAAATGTTTAAAACTCAAGGCTTATGTACCTAACTTGGTAGGGGAGAGGGCGGGAGGAGAAAAGGGAACAAATAGACTTCTTTAGGAAAGACACATGTGTTTTTAAGAGAAATGAATGGGACACAGGAAAGTTTGTGACAATGTTTGTTTATGCAGGTGTGGGTGGTCTTTTCATCTTTTTTTATGGCCATGAAACTCCCCAGAGAGGGAATTTATGGCAGCCTCAGTACTCAGAAATTGTGGACTGAAGTCACATGAGGGATACTTTGAGAAGGCTTCTTCCTGCATTTGTTGATTCTCAGTTGCCTTTAACTCAAAATAATCTTTCCACCAGAGTGGCCTATTTTAGGGTGGCAGATTCTAATCTCCTCCACTGTCTCAGGACCCTCTGACAGCGGCAGGGGAAGTCTGCACATGGGAAGTCAGGAACCACGTGGCACTCACGCGTGCGTGATCTGGGTGTGAATGGTGGAGCCCATCACACTGGCTCCTCTTCTGTCCTGTGGGCCTTCCGTGCAACCCTCAGAAGTCCCCTCTACCACTGGGCCTGCTTGCTCACAGTGCTGGCTGACTCTAGAAGACCCCCTTGGAATGGCTTTATTTCTTTTCCTATTGTACTTATGTTACTTCCCAATCTTTTCCTTAGGTCGTTTCTAAAAAAACCCTTGCATAAAAGCCCTCAGCCAGGCTCTGCTTTCTGGGGGAACCCAATCTAAGATAGAAGTGCAGTTCAAAAAGGATAGTGATGTTGCCAAGATGTCACAGATAATATGTAGTAGAAAAGGAATTCAAACCTAGGCTTCACTAGAAAGCAAGTCCTTTTTTCCTCCATCTCTGCATGTTTTCAGGTGTTAAACTATACTTGAATCTCCTAGGCTAACAGCTAAAATAAAGTAGGAATGAAAGAGAATGTCATTTTGTAAGGTTTGAAGCTATGAAATTTACATCTGGTTTCTTTGCAGTTTCAAGAGAGTCTTTGCCACCAACGGTTACATTTGGAAAGTTTTTCAAAATACTGGTTTTGGAATGGTTTTCTTAAAATTATTTGATTTGAAATCTATTTCATGTGGTTTTCATAACATGTAAGTGGTTTTCTAAGACAGTGCAAGCCTGTTTGGTTTCAAACTATGTTTTGAAACCAGATCACTAAGGCAAAATATTTTTGTAACATTTTAATACTATTTAAAAATTAAAGAATTTTTAATCCAAACAAGTTAAAACTCTTTAGAAACCTATTTATCTGAGTACCAAGATTTCTGGATAAGTTTCACACTGTTTAATGTCAAAACATTTAGTCAAAATAGTCTGGATCCAAGACAGATTTCGAAGCTGTATACTTTCAAAATGGCTCATCTAGATAACATCCAACAATATATGGACCATTTGATTGTCTCAAAACATTAGTTTCCCATCATATAAATATGAGCCCCAGCAATAACTTCACAGTATTGCAAAATCAGCTACATATTTTTTAATTAAAACATCTGTGCCATGCAGAAATGGATTGAAATGTTTTCTTTATCAATAGTAGGGAAAATTTTTCACAAAACTTTCAGCCCTGTCCCCTCTTTCCTTCCCAGTGGGTTATGACCGTGGATTGCACATCACTGAATGGAACCAGCCCTTTGTGGATTCACCTGGTGCTTGCTGTTTTGCTAGCACTGTCCCTTTTAATTCTCACAACAATGCTCTGAGGTGTGTATTATTATTTATGACACTCAGGATCAAGAAAGGTTTTAAATAATTTGCCTTAAGTCTTCAAGTTACTGAGGGCAGAACAAGTTTTAGGCCTCATCAGTTTGGCTCCATGTTTCAAGTTCTTAACCATGGTGCTTTCTGCCTCATGCCCAGTATTAATAACTTTAACTTACTGAACCAGTTTATCTTCCCTGTATATTTCCCCTCTTTCTAGTCTCTGTTCCAGTAGATTACAACCAAAGAATTTCCATGTCCCTGCAATCAGCTGCCAGATATATTATGAGTAATTTATCATCCATAACAAATGCTGATATTAGTGAATCAATTTACAGTGAAACACTACCATGGATTTGGAAGAATCTATAAAGTAATATTGCTCCCATGCATTTCTATTCATATATGACTCTTGAGTAGGGACAAAGGGGAAAACGTAGTATTACAGAAAGAAATGCCATAATCCAGATGAAAATAGCATCTTCTGGGATGAAAGTGGTCACTGGACAGAACTGAGCACTCCCTTTACCTGTGGTGGCCTTCCCAGGTGGCTGCTGCTGCTGCTGCTGCTGCTAAGTTGCTTCAGTCGTGTCCGACTCTGTGCAACCCCATAGACAGCAGCCCACCAGGCTACCCCGTCCCTGGGATTCTCCAGGCAAGAACACTGGCGTGGGTTGCCATTTCCTTCTCCAATGAATGAAAGTGAAAAGTGAAAGTAAAGTCGTTCAGTCATGTCCGACTCTTTGTGACCCCATGAACTGCAGCCCACCAGGCTCCTCTGTCCATGGGATTTGCCAGGCAAGAGTACTGGAGTGGGGTGCCATTGCCTTCTCCCCCAGGTGGCCTAGTGGTAAAGAATCTGCCTGCCAATGCAAAAGATACAAGAGACACAGGTTTGATCCCTGGTCCCTGGGTTGGGAAGATTCCCTAGAGGAGGGCATGGCAACCCACTCCAGTATTCTTGCCTGGAGAATCCCATGGACAGGGGAGCCTGGTTGGCTATAGTCCATGGGCTCACAAAGAGTCAGACGCTACTGAGCACACACACACACACACACACACATGCACACACAAACACACCCCTCTACGTTTAGACTGGAAGTAATTTAGAGGCTACCTGAGGGACAAATGTGGAAGAGTGAGAGTTAGGAGTTGGAGGAAAGGAAGGGACACCTCTGCATAATAGCAGAAAGAGTGCCTTCTTTCTGAGAGATTGCCTTGTACATAGAGGATTATGGGGAAAAATAAAATATTTCTCCTGCTCCTGGTAGGATGGCTGCACTGACTCTGAAATCGCTGTTTGTTTTTGGCAATGTGAGTAGCTGTGTTTGATGTCAACAGTTAAGAGCTAGATGGTAAGGAGAATTATGAGGTATATTTCTCACTTATGTTTGTAGACAAATGTCAGAAGAGAGCAAAGACATTCTGGAATAATCTGTGGGCCATAGGGTGACAGAGGGCAGGGGTGAGTCTCACTGAAGCTCCCCCAAGCTCCTGCCCACCCTAAATGAGCTCACCTTGGGGATATTAACTGCTGGCCAATGGATGCTTTGGAACAAGGATCCTGGAACAAGGCCAGTTTCTTTGGATGAGGGTAGGGTCATGCCAGAAGAGGGTGATGGCACCCCACTCCAGTACTCTTGCCTGGAAAATCCCATGGAGGGAGGAGCCTGGTGCGCTGCAGTCCATGGGGTCTTGAAGAGTCGGACACAACAGAGACTTCACTTTCACTTTTCACTTTCATGCACTGGAGAAGGAAATGGCAACCCACTCCAGTGTTCTTGCCTGGAGTCATGGAGGGAGGAGCCTGGTGCGCTGCAGTCCATGGGGTCTTGAAGAGTCGGACACAACAGAGACTTCACTTTCACTTTTCACTTTCATGCACTGGAGAAGGAAATGGCAACCCACTCCAGTGTTCTTGCCTGGAGAATCCCAGGAACGGGGGAGCCTGGTGGGCTGCCATCTATGGGGTCCCAGAGTCGGACACAACTGAAGCGACTTAGCAGCAGCAGCAGCAGCAGGGTCATGCCAAAGGTTGTTGGAAAAGTTTATGGGAGAGACTAGCAGGAAGTGCTTTGATAGACCTGGAGACCAGAAAGCAAGCCTGGGAATGGTGGTGTGCTCATGGGCCACGCCCTGAAAGCCTTAGAGACAGGCCATTTCAGGAAATGATTTGTTTTCTCTTGAATCCATTACATCTGGCCCTTGTAGATCAGAAAAAAATGCCCTGACTCCCAACTCAGGCCTTAATTAAAATAATTTGTCATGGATAGATGAGTCTTAACTGCTGGTTAGGGCTTATCAACCAGAGTAAGCCATTTTGCCTCTGACTTGGTTTAAACCTGTTCAAGTAAGTGAAGAATGAAGACAATTATACAAATAATTTAGTCTTCAAATATAGTTTTCCCTGAAAAATTCATCTAATTAAAGAAAGTTTTTTTACTTGAATTTTCCTCACATTGCTTTTGGGTTATGTTAATAAAACTCCTGTCTGTAAGAGGAAGTACTGCTGGGGGGAGGAGGAGTGGGAATGGGTGATCAAGATTCCTGTGCAGCAGGAAAAATTACAATTTAACAATTATAATGACTGGCTGCATGTCTGCATTCCAGGGCACAAGCTGATTGCCTTTGTTTTTATTTTCACTATATTGATAATTAATTTCACCTTAGAAGCAGGCAATTCTTTTGTGAAGGAAATCAGCTTGATAAGCATTGGTGGACTTTTTGAATTGAGAAGGGTAACACCCCCCACAACCTGCCTATGACTGAATTTGGATGGGCAGCTGAAAATTGTTCTGGAGATAAAGTCATCAGAGTTAGGGTTTGGGAAGCTGTTAACTGGAGCAGAGTGGAGAAGATCTCCTGGGAGAGGAAGACCCAAGGGTGGAGGAGACAGGAATCCATCCTAGAGGAATTCCCTGCCACAGAGAACGGCCAATTTTAGGGGAGAAATACCCAGTATTAACTTTTGATGATGTATGATTGTATGTATAATATTTTCATCTATGAAAGAGAACAAAGTCAAACAATATGCAAGGATCTAGGATAAATCTTAAAATGTTGATTTGGGTCCAATACTTCTTAGCAGCATGGTCTTGGGCAGGTGAGTTTCTTAACCTTTCTGTGATTCCATTTTTCTACCTACAGATGTAGACCAGTGATGGTGCTCACTTGACAGAGTTGTTGAGAAAAGAAACTGAGGTCACATCTGCGAATGGTTAAGAACTTTATTTGACCTTTAATAAGCACTTTTTTCCCTCCAGTAGTCATGTATGAATGTGAGAGTAGGACTATAAAGAAAGCTGAGCACTGAAGAATTGATGCTTTTGAACTGTGGTGTTGGAGAAGACTCTTGAGAGTCCCTTGGACTGTAAGGAGATCCAACCAGCCTATCCTAAAGGAAATCATTCCTGAATATTCATTGGAAGGACTGATGCTGAGGCTGAAACTCCAATACTTTGCTTACCTGATGTGAAAAACTGACTCATTTGAAAAGACCCTGATGCTGGGAAAGATGGAAGGTGGGAGGAGAAGGGGACGACAGAGGATGAGATGGTTGGATGGCATCACTGACTCAATGGACATGGGTTTGAGCAAACTCCGGGAGTTGGTGATGGACAGGGAGGCCTGGCGTGCTTCAGTCTGTGGGATCAGAAAGAGTTGGACACGACTGAGTGACTGAACTGAACTGAACTGAAACACTTCATAAGCATCCTATTGGTGCCCTCCTGATGGTCCAGTGGGTAAGAATCCACCTTAGAGTGCAGGGGACACCGTGGACACAGGTTCAATGTCTGGTTAGGGAACTAAGATCCCACATGCTTGGTGCTGCCACACCTAGAGATGCACTATATATATATACAGTTCATCACTGACTCAATGGACATGGGTTTGAGCAAACTCCGGGAGTTGGTGATGGACAGGGAGGCCTGGCGTGCTTCAGTCTGTGGGATCAGAAAGAGTTGGACACGACTGAGTGACTGAACTGAACTGAACTGAAACACTTCATAAGCATCCTATTGGTGCCCTCCTGATGGTCCAGTGGGTAAGAATCCACCTTAGAGTGCAGGGGACACCGTGGACACAGGTTCAATGTCTGGTTAGGGAACTAAGATCCCACATGCTTGGTGCTGCCACACCTAGAGATGCACTATATATATATACAGTGTGTGTGTGTGTGTGTGTGCACGTGCACACTCAGTCATGTCCAACTCTTTGTGACCCCATGGACAGTAGCCCACCAGACTCCTCTGTCCATAGGACTTTCCAGGCAAGAAGACTGGAGTGACTTGCCACTTCCTACTGCAGGGCGTCTTCCCAACCCAGGGATCAAACCCATGTCCCTTGCATTTCCTGCACTGGCAAGCAGATTCTTTACCACTAGCACCACCTGGGAAGACCGCACTTACAGTTACTAAATACTTCAAAGGCACTCTCTTAACTCCACGTTTTCTACCAGCTACTGCTCCATTTCTTGGATTCCTTTGCAGCCACATTTGTTCGATCATTATTTATCTTCTCTAATTCCTTTCCTCACACTGTCTCTTGAACCAATGTTTCTCAAGTTTTCTTTTTCCATTTTTGTGCCCCTAAGGAACCTTTCTTGCTTTTTTAAAAAAAAATTGCTTTCTCCTACCAATGACATCTGAAAAATCCCATGGACAGAGGAGCCTGGAGGGCTACAGCCCAAAGAGTTAGACACAACTTAATGACTAACCACCCATGACATTTAATATAGAGTTGTTTATGTACTATATGTTTATATTTTATACATACAACTTTTTTAAACAAAAATATTTTTCATCCCCCAAGAATTCGTTTCCCCTCCCTTGAGAGAGCTGTCATCCCCACTGAAAACACGTTTCTTGAATCCACCCCAGCCTTTCTTCTCCCCCACTAAGCAATAGTTCCTGTTCAAGGTCAGGTTACTGACCTCCATGTTGCTGAAGTGTGTTAGTTGCTCAGTGGTGACCAGCTCTTTGCGACCCCATAGACTGTATCCCGCCAGGCTCCTCTGTCCATGGGATTCTCCAGGCAAGAATGCTGGAGAGGGTTGCCATGCCCTTCTCCAGGGGATCTTCCTGACCCAGGGATCAAACCCAGGTCTTGTTGCTGGCCATAATCTTGACCTTCTCTGCCCACCACAGCTGAAAGAAAAATACAGAGACACAGTTTGGAGAAAGTAGAAATGTGGCTTTTATTCTCAGCCAGCAGAGAGGGGAACCCAGTAGGCTCCTGCCTCAAGAACTGTGCCCCCCCTCCATGAGGAGTCTGGAAGCTTCTCTAGGGCAAGGGCTTGCAGTCACGTGATGAGGAACAAAGGTGATAGGATCTTGATTGCCTCCTCTTGCAGTGTTTCAAAGACAATCATAAGCGGGCATCAGTAACCCAGTAATTGAGTCTGGCAGTTCTGTGTTTCTGTGGCCTCCTTTCCATATGTAACTACAAGGGGAAGGGTGTTGTGAGGGTAAACACCAGATAGGGGATGTATTTAGCAAAGAGTCAAAGGAAAAAAATGTGAATTGTAGCTCCTGCAGAGTTAGTGGGTAGAAAAAGAAACTTAGTTACAGACATGTAGAGGTAGGAGCAGTTAAAGTAAAACAACTACGAATGTTCAGGCCCTGCTCACTGTTCTCTTTATCGTCTTTGTTCTCAGGAAGAGGAAAGAGAAAACCTCATTCTTCTTTTTTGCTTTTCACTGCAACAGTCTCGTGCATTGCAGACAGCATCTTTACTGTCTGAGCCACCAGGGAAGCCCCCATGTGGCCAATCTGCGGTCAATTCTCAGTCCTTATCTTACTAGACTTCCCACCAGCATTGGCCGTGATTGATCACTCCCTCTTCCTTGATGTACTTTCTTCACTGGCTTCTGGCACATCCCACTCTCTTGGTTGCTCCTTCTCAGTTCCTTGCTGGTTTCTCTCTTCTTGCCTTCCTCTTAATACTGGAGGGCTTAGTCCTTGATCCTCTTTCTTAACTATACTCACTCCCTGTGTGATCTCATCGAACATCCTGGCTTTAAGTTCATGTATGTACTCATGATTCCTTACTTTTTGTCTCCACCAAAAGTCTCTCCAGGACTCCAGGCTCATGTAATAACTGCTTACTTGGTCCCTCTACTATGGTGTTTGATGAACCTCCCCCTACTAATATATCCAAGATTTAACTTTTGAAATTCTTTCTCCAGACTGCTCTATACAAGATCTTCTCCATTTTCCTCACACTCCACCAATCCATTAGAAAATTCTGATACCAAAATAAATCCAGAATGCTCCTTGGCATTTACCCAAATGAACTGAAATAAACCCACACAAAAACCAGTGTGGGGGTGCTTTCAGCAGCTTTATTTGTAACTGCCAAAACTTGGAAGCAAGCAAGATGTCCTTCAGGAGGTGAATGGATAAGTAAACTATGGTACATCCAGACAATGGAACATTATTTAGCACTAAAAATAAATGAGCTATTAAACCATACAAAGTTATGGAGGAAGTATAAAAGGATATTACTTACGTGAGAGAAGCCCATCTGAAAAGGCTATAGACTGTGATTCCCACTGTCCTTTGTTCTATTTTTGTGGGCTTTCCCTTTCTTTGACTTTTAGCCACCACCATTCTGGACTCCTTTTTCCTATTCTAACTACCTAACACTCTTGCCTGGAAAAACCCATGGACGGAGGAGCCTGGTAGGCTGCAGTCCATGGGGTCGCTAAGAGTCGGACATGACTGAGCGACTTCACTTTCACTGTTCACTTTCATGGATTGGAGAAGGAAATGGCAACCCACTCCAGCACTCTTGCCTGGAGAATCCCAGGGATGGCAGAGCCTGGTGGGCTGCCATCTATGGGTTCGCACAGAGTCAGACACAACTGAAGCGACTTAGCAGCAGCAGCCACACTAAGTGAGAGAAGCTGATCTAAATACAGTGATTCCCACTGTATGACATTCAGGGAAAGGGAAAACTATGGAGACAGTGAAAACGTCACTGCTTGCCAGGGGTTGGGAGAGAGAAGGATGGATTGGCAGAGCACAGAGGATATATAGGGCCGTGTCAAGGAGGACACTTCGCTGGTAGGTGTATGTCATTACATATTTGTCAAAACCCATGAAACATACAATACCAAGAGTAAACTCTAATGTAAACTATGGACTTTGGGTGATAATGACTGATGTTGAAGCTGAAACTCCAATACTTTGGCCACCTGATGTGAAGAATTGGCCACCTGATGTGGAGAACTGACTCTTTGGAAAAGACCCTGATGCTGGGAAAGATTGAAGGCAGGAGGAAAAGGGGACACAGAGGATGAGATGGTTGGATGGCATCACCAACTCAATGGATATGAGTTTGAGTAAACTATGGGAGTTGGTGATGGACAGGGAGGCCTGGCGTGCTGCAGTCCATGGGGTCGCAAAGTCAGACACAACTGAGCGACTGAACTGAACTGAGGCATCAGTGCGAGCTCATGGTTATAACAAACTGTACCCAAGGGGTGCAGGACATTGACAGAAAGAGAGGCTATCCATGCTGGGAAGGGGGTAGGGAATAAATAGGAATTCTCTGTGTTTTCTGCTTAATTTTGCTGTGAACCTCAGTTCAGTTCAGTTGCTCAGTCGTGTCCAACTCTTTGCGACCCCATGAATCGCAGCATGCCAGGCCTCCCTGTTCATCACCATCTCTCGGAGTTCACTCAGACTCACGTCCATCGAGTCCGTGATGCCATCCAGCCATCTCAACCTCTTTCGTCCTCTTCTCCTCCTGCCTCCAATCCCTCCCAGCATCAGAGTCTTTTCCAATGAGTCAACTCTTCGCATGAGGTGGCCAAAGTACTGGAGTTTCAGCTTTCCTTTCAAAGCATCATTCCTTTCAAAGAAATCCCAGGGTTGATCTCCTTCAGAATGGACTGGTTGGATCTCCTTGCAGTCCAAGGGACTCTCAAGAGTCTTCTCCAACATTATAAGTTAAATAAGCAGGGTGACAATATACAGCCTTGACGTACTCCTTTTCCTATTTGGAACCAGTCTGTTGTTCCATGTCCAGTTCTAACTGTTGCTTCCTGACCTGCATACAGATTTCTCAAGAGGCAGGTTAGGTAGTCTGGTAGTCCCATCTCTTTCAGAATTTTCCACAGTTTCTTGTGATCCACACAGTCAAAGGCTTTGGCATAGTCAATGAAGCAGAAATAGATGTTTTTCTGGAACTCTCTTGCTGTGAACCTAAAACTGCTTTAAAAAAGTCCTTTAAAAAATTCAGAATCTGCTACCAGTTTGGTGAGAGCCACCATCTTAGTCTGTCTCCTGAATGATAATAATCGCCTTCCAACTGGCTCCCGGAAGGCCTTGTCTCGCTAGAGTCTATGCTTTGCCTAGCGGCCTGAGGGTTCCTGCTAGAACACAGGTCAGATCATGTTACTCTCTTGCTCAACGCTTTCCAATGGCTGCCGTCTGACTCAGAGAAAAACCCAGACTCCCGACGGTGGCTTTCGAGGCCTCCCTTTCTCACCCCGTTTCCTCTCCTCTCCCCCTTGTTCACTGTGCTCCAGCCACACTGGCTTCCATGCCGTTTCTCAGACACACCGGGCTCCTGCCTCGTGGCCTCTGCACCAGCTGTTCCCCTGAAGGCCTCTTCCGGTATCCTCGGGACTCCCCCCTCACTCTGCAAGCCGCTGCTCCAATGTGGCCTTTTCAACGGGACTTTACTGTCTGCTTATTTACAACTGTAGTGCTTCCACCCCCTGCATTCTGAGCTCTTTTACCAGCTCTGGTTTTTTCATAGCACATCATTATTTAGTATACTGTATTGTGTACTTTTTAATTTGCTGTGTGGGCGAAGAATGTCACCTGCCATTTCAGTCAGCAAAAGATGTGGCCATCAAGTCATCCGCCACTGTAGCCCCTCTCCCCTCCAGAGTATGTACCCTGAGGGGATTCAGGATGGAGAAAAAAAAGGATACTGGCCCTAGATAGCTAAGGTGCATATCAAAGGAATAATTTCAGTAAGCCCAGACTCTTGCATTTTCCTCTACATGGAAAAGCAGTAAATTCATTCATTTGAGATGTCTGACTTTTTCTTTAATTAGCAGTAATCTTTTGATGTTTGACTTCCTGATTTGTTTTGTTTGCAGAAATTTCAGTATATCTTGGCTTCTTCCTTAACTCTTTGGAACAGTCCCTCTGAGCTATCTGAGAAGCTGTAACCCTTGCTTAGGTTTTTTCAGATGGTGCTAGTGGTAAAGAACTCACCTGCCATCGTAGGAGGCGTTAAGAGATGTGAGTTCTATCCCTGGGTCAGGAAGATCCCCTGGAGGAGGGCACAACAATCCACTCTAGTATTTCTTGCCTGGAGAATCCCATGGACGGAGGAGCCTGGTGGGTTACAGTCCGTAGGGTCTCAGAGTCAGACACGACTGAGCAACTTAGCGCTCACTCACTCATCTCTTGCTTAAGTCCTCAGTAAGTCTGCTGGTTAAAACATAATTCTCAACTTTTAGGCTGTGTGTTTGTTTTTCAGTGGACCATTTTTTATTTGGTCACCCACTGACAAAATAAAAGGGCCATGAAGATAGTTAATGTCTGTCTGTTCTGTTTGCTGCTAGTCCCAAGTCCCAAGTCCCTAGAACAGTGTGCGCGTGTATGGCCAGTTGTGTCTAACTCTTTGCAACCCCATGAATTGGCTCCTCTGTCCATGAGATTCTCCAGGCAAGAATACTGGAGCGGGTTGCCATTTCCTCCTCTAGAGGATCTTCCCGACCCAGGGATCGAACCCACATCTCCTGCATCTCCTGCATTGGCAGGTGGATTCTTTACCACCGAGCCACCTGGGAATCTCCTCCCTAGAACAGTGCATGGCATATAGTAGGTGTTCAGTCAGAAGCTGTTGAATAAATGAGAGTCTCCCTACTGCCTCTGACTCCAGTCCTTCTGCAGTATATGCTTCCAGGGATGGTCTAGGCATATAGAAGCAAATATATTGGGTTGACCAAAAAGTTTGTCTGGGCTTTTGCAAAACATCTTATGGAAAACCTAAATGAATATTTTTGCCAGCCCAATAAATTAAGGCAGTTCTTGTATTTTACTATGCTGTAATTCTGTTGCTTATACACTTCAGTAAAAGTCTGCTATATATGATTTTAACAGTACTTGGAAGGACTGAAGTAATGGGGTGTTCAGTGAAGAGCAGGTAGAGTGGAGAGAAGACAAGAGAAAAAGGATGTCAGCCAGGGAATGAAGAGAAATAATTCCACAGAAACACCAACTCAGTAAGAATGACCAGAAGAAACATCTGGTCCCAAAGAATCCTTGGAGTCATTAGAATAATCGTGTATATTGTTATTGCCTGTTCATATACCATGCTAGTTGAGTGAAAACTGAAAGGACCCCCATCCCACTAAGGCTGGAAGCCTTGCTGATATCTAGACAGCAGTTGTCTTGATGAAAAGTTGAAGAATTGCTCTGATTCTTCATTTTATTTGGCTGATGTAAGTATAACCAGGGATATGCTCTCTAATAACTGTTCTCCAGGCTTCAATTTTCTTCTTTTTTTCTATTGCTTTTATGTGATGATCTCAGTTCTGGTGTGCTTAGTTGCTCAGTCATGTCAGACTTTTTGCAACCCCATGGACTGTAGCCCTCCAGGCTCCTCTGTCCGTGGGATTTCCCAGGCAAGAATACTGGAGTGGGTTGCCATTTGCTATTCCAGGGGATCTTCCCAACCCAGGGATCAAACCCGCATCTCTTGTGTCTCCTGCCCTGGCAGGCGAATTTTCAGTTCTGGTAGCTGGGACCAAAGGTGTAGGGGGAAGAAAATGGGTCATGTGGGACTGAGTAAAATTCTGCAGGATCCAATCCTTCTGATCCAGAGACCATCTCCACTCTCCCCTCCTGATGCAGTGACTGAAAGCTCTAGGACTCAGACTCCAAGGCAGAGCTGGCCTTCTCAGCTGATTTTACATCAGTGCAAGTATGTTTCCTTCTGGCTGAAATGCCTCAGATTGCAGGTCTGGAACATGTATTAGTGGAGTAATGTCTGGGGAGAAAAAGATGATAACACGGAAACACTGGCTGCTATGGCAACAGTTGGAATAATAAACAACATTTTTCCCCCCTAGGAAAATCATGGAGTTTGGCCTTGTGGCAACTTTAGGAAGGGAAATAAGTTATACCCAAGTTAGATCTTGTGTTTGGCTAGATTTTTTCCCCCGGGTTGAAGACATTTGCTAAGTGCTTTGCTGGGCAAATGGAGGATGTTATACGTCATTCAAAACTCATATGTCTTTTCTAGAAAAATTTTTAAACAAAAGAAACTCAGAATGTATGAATTGAAAAGTCACAATTTCCCCTCCCCCTTCTCATTCCTCCTCTTTTGGGGTAACCACTGCACTAGGGATTGTTGTAAAGTTTTTCTACATATACAAGTATATTATTAACTGGTTTGGGTTTTTTGGTTTGTTAATTACGTGGGTGAAACTTGGTAGGGTGCAGTCAGCAATTAGTATAATTCCCCCCTCCCATTTCTTGCTTTGAACAAACTCAAGTGATTTCCCTTCTCAGCATCTCAGATGGTCTCATAGATTTCTGACAACTGGCAAGTATTCAACAGTCCAGGCCAGTATAAATTGAAACTTTATAATCTCTCATTGAATTCAAAGTTTCTTTCCCCACCACCCTCCTAGGATGCCTGGCCCCAGCTCAGTGCTGACCTGATGCAGGAGGAGGAGTGGCTGTGATGTGATCCGGTCTTTGACCCTTCCTCATCGCCATGTCCTTTGTGGCCTTCGTCTCCTCCAGTATGGGGAAGGGGGAATTATTAAAGAAAAAAAAAAAGAGGGGGGTCTTATTTGACTGGCACTGTTGTAACCTGTGTGGATGATGCCCAAATGTCAGCTCTTCAGACACCCCAGGCCCTTTATAGAGAAATCAATCTCTTTTATACCATTTGATGAGTTATAGCTCCCTAAACTTGCACCGTAATAATTCATGCTTTCAAACTGTGGTTTTGGAGAAGACTCTTGAAAGTCCCTGGGGCTGCAAGATCAAACCACTGAATCCTAAAGGAAATAAACCCTGAATATTCATTGGAAGGACTGATGCTGAAGCTGAGGCTCCGATACTTTGGCCACCTGATGCGAAGAGCTGGCTCATCAGAAAGACCCTGATGCTGGGAAAGATTGAGGGCAGGAGGAGAAGGGGACGACAGAGGACGAAACGATCAGAGGGCATCACTGACTCGATGGACATGAGTTTGAGCAAGCACCAGGAGATGGTGAAGGAGAGGGAAGCCTGGCATGCTGCAGTCCATAGGGTTCCAAAGAGTCAGACGTGGCTGAACGACTGAACAGCAACAAAAACTTGCGCCCTACCTCATGTGCCTTCCTCCCCCAGTCATTATGAAGGTATATTTGTGGGTAGGATGACAGAACATGTTTTCTTTCTTTTTATTTAGCTTGATTCATGCTTTAAAAATATTTAGACGTAGGATATGTGGGCCTCCCTTTGTGCTCTTGGTCTGGGACCTGGAAATATTAGGCGTGGTCATGGTTCGGCCCATAGGAAATTCATGCCTCCATGACATGCTCAACCTTGGGAGTTCAGATGGGTTCTGCTGACGCCTTCCCTCCTCTCTCCAGCCTCACAGCGAGCCTCAGCCAGCCTCCCATCTCTCTGCCTCTTCAGGCTAGTGTCTCTCTCCCTGTCCATACCCCCCAACTCTGAGCGCTGCCTTTCAGATTCTTCCAGAACCGTTTCACCCTCTGTTTTAGGTAGCAATTCCTAGTGGTGAGCTTGTGTACAGCCAATGTACATTAGGCTGAAGGATGAGAGGTAGCTGCTTCTCCTGGCAGACAGACACACCTAGACTCCATGAGTGGTTCTCCTGGGGAGCATCTCCCTCAGTCTGAAGGGGAAAGGAGGAAAAACATGATTTTGCTTTCTACTCCCATGGATTCCCTTCCAAAGATATTCTGTACTGAATCTCAGCCTTTTCGTATATGACCTGGAGGTGGGTGAACAGGATCCGTAGGGAAGGGCACCTCCTGGATGCCCTGTGTGGATGTGTCTAGAACTTCTCTTAGAACGTGTGTCTTCATCACCCAAGCCTAAACCTTGGGCTTTAGCAGAATACAGAGACAGTGGGAAAAGCCCCACCTGGTAATCTTTTACATATGCACATCTACTCATTTGCTAATCATTTATTGAGCCCTAAACTTACCTGTTTCATTTGGATGGCCATTTACACGTTCTTTTAACAGCTACATAAGATTTCTTGTGGTGCATGTGTCTGTACCATAATTTATTTAACCATTCTCATATTGACAGTTATTTAGATAGGTTTTTTTATGGTAACCCACTCCAGTATTCTTGCCTGGAGAATCCCATGGATGGAGGAGCCTGGTAGGCTACAGTCCACTGGGTCACAAAGAGTCGGACACGACTGAGTGACTTCACGTCACTTTTATATAGCAAGAAAAACTGCAAAGAATAATCCTTTAATATATATCCTGTGCCCTTTTATAAATATTCTTAGAAGTGTGATTGCTAATCTACAGGGTCCACAGATTTTACATTTTGGTAGGAAGCACATTTTGTTTAATTCGTGGAGTCAAATTATCCTTCAAAAAGCTTCAGCAATTTATAGTCTTACTAAAGTATCTTTCCCTAAACCCTTGCCTACACTGAACAGTGTCACTCTAATCATCAGTGACAAATTCTATCTCTTTGCTATTTTAATTTGGTTTTCCCAAATCACTAATGAAGATGAATACCTTGTATACACTTACTAGCCATTTGTAATTCTGTGAATTATGTTTGTATCTTTTGATTACTTTTTAAAATAATTTTGTAAAAGTCTTTATTGAACTTGTTATGATATTGCTTCTGCTTTATATTTTGGTTTTTCTGTCCTGAGGCATGTGGCATCTTAGCTCCTTTAATAGGGATTGAACCCACACGCCTTGCATTGGAAGGCAAAGTTCTAACCACTGGACCCTCAGGGAGGTCCCTAGATGACTTTTTTAATGTTCAGAATTCTCTGTTGCAGTCATAACCGCTTGACCTTAACACATGTTGCGAATATTTTTTCTCTGTTATTCTCAAGATGCTTTAATCATAAATAGACAGATTCTTGAGGCCAAAGGATACTTTTTGTTGACTTGAGTTCAGTTCAGTTCAGTTCAGTCGCTCAGTCGTGTCTGACTCTTTGCGACCCCGTGGACTGTAACCTACTAGGCTTCTCCGTCCGTGGGATTCTCCAGGCAAGAATACTGGAGTGGATCGCCATTAGTACCTCCAAAAAAACAGAGTAATGAATTATATATTAGTCAACAAATTTACTATAACAAATTATCCCCAAATTTCTGTAGCTTCATTCAATGAAAGTTTATTTTTCAGTTTTGCAACACCCCAGCATGGGTGTTCCGGATCAGCTCTTTTCCAAGTGACTCATGGATCCAGGATCCTTCTACTTTGGGCTCTGCTCTAAATTCTTGAAGTCTTCTCCATTTCAGCTGGCAGATGGGGAAGGAAAGAGCAGAGAATTTCACGGGATGTTTTATGGGCCAGGCCTGGAAGTGCCTGGCCTATGCATCACTTCCTCCCTTATTCCTTTGGCCAGGGCATAATCATATTATGAAGAAGACTAGAAATGAGGTCTAGGTCTGAGCCTGCAGAAGCCTCTGCTGCAGTAAATAGAGCAGACCGACATCTCAGCAAATACACTTCTTCACAACTCATTGTATTACTGAAGAAAGTCTAGTGACTCTTGAAAGGAGAGCATAGGGTGATCCTTACCAAAGAGTTTTCAACATACAGAGTGCTGTCTGAATGTCAAGCATCATGAGTCCAGTGACATCTTACCTCTCTTCCTTATGAAACACAATTTGAAGTCTTCTTCAAAGGGAATATGGAGTCTTCTGAATTCTTTTATAAGAGGAAAAAGAATTCTCTCTCTCTCACTCCTAAAGCATTTCTGGAGATTTCCTTGCCCTTCTCAGACTCAGAGGCTTTGAGCTGGGGGATTGGTGCAAGGGCTGGGAACAGGCATCTCCAGTGGGGGCAGGGGGGCAGTTGGCTGAGAGCTCACAAGGCAAGCTAGAGCTGGGGTGGAATTGAAATAAATAAGTTTCCGGGTTGGGAAAATCATTATGAGGGTTCCTGAGTGGTGTAACTTTTGTAAGGGGTGACCTTAATGACAGATTAGGGCAGGGGGAGGAGAAGGCAAGAACAGTCTGGAGCATGGATTTCTGATTCAGGTTTAAATGGGAAGGAGAGGGGCAAATGCTAAGACTGGTGATGGAAGCAGAATTCAGAATTGTTCCCCAACAGTGACAGCGGGAATTCCAGACAAAACGTTTTATCATCTTCGGCAGCCTTGACCAAGACAGCCCTTGCACACCTTGGCCGTTGTGATATTCTCAAAACCCAAGCCTTTATGTCATTAGGAAGCAGTGCTTCACCGCCTGGACCACCTTCAGGGGTCATCCTGGGGTGCTGTTTGGTGCTCTGGCTCTGAAGATACTTGGCTAGTTGGAGAAGCGCTATGTGGACATTCATAACCGGAATGAGAGTGAATGCCCTCTGGCCTCATGACCAAAGACCCCATTCCATTAGATGTGCTGTTGAGGCCAGCAAGAGTCATAGCCTGTTTTTTTTTAAAATAAGGGGTAATTAGTTCCAGGACCAATCAAAAGAAGACAGCAACTTCTCCCCAAACTCCTCAGGTTCCAGTAATGTTTCTGACCTTGGGCAAGTTGCCTTCTCTCCCTGGTAAAACCCATCTGAAAAAAATGGGGTAGAGTCTGTGGGGGTGATTTCTTTTCCAGCTCTGACTTTCTTAGAAGCTAAATACAAGAAGTAAATACCAGAGTTTTCAGGAAAAGAGGGGTTCTGTCCCAAAGTGATCAGCATGGTCTTCCGATTGGTGAGTTCACATATAACCCAGTAGTCTTTTTGATGCCCTAGACTGCTCAAGGGCTTTAAAGTCTTCCTCATCACTCACACTGGAAGACAAAGCTGTCCCAGGGGGATGCTTTGTGCTCTGTTCAAGAGGCCTCACTGCTGGTACCCCTCCACCTCCCAATCCTAGCACATCACTGATTTCTTTCTTGTGGCCTCTCCCTGTTTGAGTCATCCTTTCGAATAAACCCATGTTGATGGTGCCCTGGCTTTAAATTTTGGCTTCTTATCACGGGGTCTCTTATTCTCTCTGCAACAATACACTGAAGGTCATGGATAAGTCCTCACTAGTCTTGCAAAGACTTGGAATCCCAGGTGTCCCCATGGAGAGAGGAATTGGACAGTAGTTGTGTATCACAGCACTTGTCCTGATTTTTCTGTTTGACCAAACTTCAGAGGGTGGCAGATGATGGTCAAATAAAGTTTAGCTCTGAGAGGCCAAGAGTCAGCTCTGTGAGAGGGTGATGTGAGTTAATGGCCTTTCCACTGGCTATGGCTTTAGTAGAAGTAGAACATGTACATTGTAGGTCCTGAGGCTGCCTTGGAGAATTCATTTACCACATAATTTGCTAAGATGAGAGGAGCTTGACAATTAGATATACATGGGTAGCAGCCAACAGGATCTTGGAACCAGACAGGAAGAGATCCTAGCTGATGTTCTGGTCCAGCCTTGATCTACTCTTCTTTGAAGTTGGGTTTTAAATTTACTTATTTATTATTTTTTGGCTGTGCTGTGCACAGCATGTGGAATCTTAGTTCCCTGACCAGGGATTGAACCCATGCTCCCTGCAGTGGAAGTGTGGTATCTTAACCACAGGACCGCAGGGAAGTCTCAAAAATAATCAGTATTTTCAGGTCTAGGATATTCCTATCATTACCAAAAAAAAAAAAAAATCAAGATGCACTATTTGGGGCCTTATATGGGGCTGGGAGTAATCATGATAATTGACAGAACACTGAGCCTATTTTTCCTTATGCCACCCAGCCCTTTCTAAGTCAACAACCAGGAAAGGATACTTTTGTGGAGGGAAGTGTGGTATTGGTTAACTAACTTCTGTAGCATGGCTGGCATATGCTGATAGCACTCTCTGCTCTGACCAGATCTTAATTTCCTCCACTGTGTAGGGGCACATCTGAAAAAGAAAAATGAATCTACCAACCCAGAGAGACAACTGTGGGAGAGAAGCTCCCATGTGGCTAGAGAGAATTTTCTAGAAGAACTTTCTTATCTAGGAAACCTATCCTGGGCTATGGCTGAATGAAGCACAAGCTGGAATCAAGACTGCCGGGAGAAATATCAATAACCTCAGATATGCAGATGGGCTCCAAAATCACTGCAGATGGTGACTGAAGCCATGAAATTAAAAGATGCTTACTCTTTGGAAGAAAAGTTATGACCAACCTAGACAGCATATTAAAAGGCAGAGACATTACTTTGCCAACAAATGTCCATCTAGTCAATGGTTTTTCCAGTGGTCATGTATGGATATGAGAGTTGAACTGTAAAGAAAGCTGAGCGCCAAAGAATTGATGCTTTTGAACTGTGGTGTTGGATAAGACTCTTGAGAGTCCCTTGGACTGCAAGGAGATCCAACCAATCCATCCTAGAGGAAATCAGTCCTGAATATTCATTGGAAGGACTGATGTTGACGCTGAAACTCCAATACTTTGGCCACCTTGTGTGAAGAGCTGACTCACTTGAAAAGACCCTGATGCTGGGAAAGATTGAGAGCAGGAGGAGAAGGGAATGACAGAGAATGAGATGGTTGGATGGCATCACCAACTCAATGGACATGAGTTTGAATGAACTCCGGGAGTTGGTGACGAACAGGGAAGTGCTGTGTCCATGGGGTGACCCCCTGGCAGTGCTGCAGTCCATGGGGTCACAAAGAGTCGGACATGACTGAGCGACTGAACTGAACGGATCTGAAACCTGGGCGATGGCCTTGATGAGAGCAGGGTCCATGTCTTAGCATCATTTCTGGTGCACCCTGGGTGGCAGCATAGGGAATGAAGAGGTGAATCCAGGGCTGCCTCCCCAGTGTCCATGGTGAACGCTCCCGGGGCTGAGATGCTCTGTTTGTAAGTAAAGCCCTACAGTGCTTGCCCCACAATTTGGCACACACTGTCCTATTCTGTTGTTTTCTAAATCTTACCCCATTCTTTACAATTTGCATTGAACATGGTGTTTGAAATCTAGCCTGATTCCTAGATGTAGATTATGGTTTCTGACTGCTGTGTAATATTTCATTACATATTTATACCAAACTCTCTAGAGAAGGATATCTAGGTTGCCTCTGGCGACTAATCAACTCCCAGCCACCCCCAGGCTCACAGTATGTCCTCATCCTCGTCTTCTTCCAAAACGCCGTCTGACTTTAGTTGTTAAGTGTTTACTTGAATGGTTTCAATCAGAGTCATTGCTTTCTTAACTAGTGTGTAAATTCTTTTTGAGCAGATAATCACAGTCTCTACCTGTTAGGTGCTTTTGGGTATAGACGAAATTATGTGTTATGAAGTGCTTAGCACATTATCTGGCAAGCAGAAAATTCTCAGTAGATGGTATAAGCCCTCCAGAGCCTAGAACACATTAGGACTTTAATAAATACCAATTACAATAATGAATGTTTAATCACCTCTGGTGATCTGGGGTCTCCTTCTTCATAAAGCTTGGTCCCAGAACACTTAAAACATGAGGTGTTCAGGAGGCAGTAATTATGAGAGTCACCATTAATCCTCCCAAATTATTCCCCTTTTACAGAAGATAAAACTGAAACTCAGAGAGGTTTTGCATCTTGCTTATGATTATTCAGCATTGTTCATGGCAGAACTGGGGCTGAAACCCTGGTCTAACTCCAAAGTTTTTACTTTTAACCACTCTGCTATATCACCACCCCTGGGCAAGCATGCTTAGATTATTACTATTTCAGCAACCGTAGCTTTTATTTTCTCTGTGTGTGGATAACAAAGAATTTAAAATTCAGTTAATGCTTACTGAGACCTCACATGTGCCAGGCCCTGCCAGGACCATGTTTAAAGGACATTTGTTTAAATTACTGAAAGATGCTCCCTGGGTGGATACAGCAGTGGGCGCATGGCTTGGTGAGTAGAAGCCAGGCTGGATTCTGCCCTCTGCTTGTTCCCTACCCTGGCACCTGTGTGCAATACACAAACTGCCCAAGTGTGTGTCGTACCCCTGGGAATATGGCACGTATTTCCTCAAAGCCATGTCATTAAATCTTCTTCTCCCCAACAGTCCTAGGGGGCAAACACATTTCCGCTGGACAGTTGAAGAGACCAAAGTTCAGAGTTGCAACATTTCAAGGCTACATGATCTTAAGGTATACAGATCCAGGGTTCAAATGGGAGTCCTTTGGCATCCTATCCACAGACTGGCAAGCATAAAGCAGTGTGATGGAGTCCCTTCCATGTATGGAAGCAAAAGAGATTCAGCAATCACTGGGCAGAATCTGCCAAGTTTGACAACTACTGCTGAGCCGATCCTCATGCTTTGATGTAGCTGCCTCCCCAGTGAGTGATGGATGTGGTCCCCCATCGGAACTCCAGAGGAGACGAAGTTCCAGACAGGCTGAAACCGTCTGGGGAGAGATCACCAGTGAGCATAGCACTGCGGGATGTGAATGCTTGAAGGCTGTTATGAGCTCCTGGAACAGGCTTCAGGTTTCAGGGCCCATACGGCTTCCACTGCACAAGGGATTAGGAAACACATTTACCTGTAGGTACAGAGTAGCACATGCTCAACCAAGAACCAAGAGATCTAGCCAGTGGCTCAGCGGAGCGGGACAGGCTTCTGGGTAGTGAGGTTATGATGAGGACCCCAGAGAAAGTCACACTGGGCTTGCCCTCTGGCACTTATGAGCCAACCTCTCAGAGCCTTGGTGTTCTCATCTCCTCCCTTATTCTTCTATGATTTTTTCTAGTCCTTTGGAGACTGAGCTTATGATCTCCCTGAAGACACACCTATGTCCCAAGGTCAAATCAGGACCTCTGATTTTTGAATGTTTTGCGAAATTATTATCTCAGAATGAAGTCTACCCTCCCATGTTCATGATAGCATTATTCACGATAGCCAGGATATGGAAGCAACTTCAGGACCTGTTGACTGCTGAATGGAAAAAGAGAATGTAAGATATATAAAAATAAGTAAGTAAAGGGTATAAAAAGTGAAATGAAAGTGAAAGTCGCTCAGTCGTGTCTGACTCTTTGTGACCCCATGGACTATTCAATGCATGGAATTCTCTAGGCCAGAATACTACAATGGGTAGCTGTTCACTTCTCCTGGGGATCTTCTGAATCAAGGGATCAAGCCCAGGTCTCCCACATTGCAGGCGGATTTTTTTACCAGCTGAGCCACCAGGGAAGCCCAAGAATGCTGGAGTGGGTAACCTATCCCTTCTCCAGGGGATCTTCCCAAACCCAGGAATTGAACCAGGGTCTCCTGCATTGCAGGCAGATTCTTTACCAGCTGAGCTACCAGAAAAGCCAAATAAAGTGTATATAAATATGATATTCATATATATATTTAGTTCAGTTCAGTTGCTCAGTCGTGTCTGACACTTTGTGACCCCATGAATTGCAGCATGCCAGGCCTCCCTGTCCATCACCAACTCCCAGAGTCCACCCAAACCCATGTCCATTGAGTCGGTGATGCCATCCAACCATCTCATCCACTGTCATCCCCTTCTCCTCCTGCCCTCAATCTTTCACAGCATCAGGGTCTTTTCAAATGAGTCAGCTCTTCGCATCAGGTGGCCAAAGCTTCAACATCAGTCCTTCCAATGAATATATATATAACATATATATCTGAATGTTTATTATTCAGCCTTTAGAAGAAATTTGGTCATTTGAAACAGCATAAATGAATCTGGAGGGCATTAAGCTAAGTGAAGTAAGTCAGACAAGGAAAGACAAATAACTCACAGTATCACTGATACGTGGAATCTTTAAAAAAAAATTGCCAAACTTTAGAGTAGAGAGGGGCTGGGGGTGGGAGAAATAGGGAGGGGTTGGTTAAAGGGTACAACTTTCAGCTATAGGATGAATAAGGTCTGAGGATCTAATGTATAAGACAGTGACTAGAGTTGATAACACCACTGCATGATTGAAATGTGCTTAGATATTCTCTCTCACACACACAAATGATAAATATGTGAGGTGCTGGGTGTACTGATTAACTCTGGGGTGGGAATCCTTTGACAGAATGTGTGTGTATCAAATCATCAGGTGGCACACTTTAAGCATCTTCCAATTCTGTCCGTTACATGGGGTTCCCTGGTGGCTCAGTGGTAAAGAATCTACCTGCTAATATTGGAGACCAGGATTTGATCCTTGGGTCGGGAAGATCCCCTGGAGAAGGAAATGGCCATCCACTCCTGTATTCTTGCCTGGGAAATCCCGTGGACAGAGGAGCCTGGTGGACTACAGTCCACGGGGTCACAAAGAGTCAGACACAACTGAGCAGCTGAGCACTCAGGCCCGTCAAGGTAAAGCTGCGGGGAGTTCGGTGGTGGGCCAGGGGAGAACGTTGCTCTAAAGCATCCAGGATTTTTCTGCCAATGAAGGAGATGTGTGTTTGGATGGGCTGTTTTCAAGATACTCTGCAGGTATTCCTTCCCTCTGAAACTGGGGACTCCCCCATCAAACACACACGCACACACACACACTGTTCGGGGTGCTGGAAATGTCATAATAATTCCTACTTCAAGGGAGTTTATTTACATTTAAAGGGAGACAGACTAACAAGTTTTTATAATCCTAATAAGAGCTAGAATAGGCACGAGAACACTGGAGGAATCAGAGAAGACTTCCTGGAGGAAGTAATATCTAAGCTGAGTCCCAAAGGATGAGTAAAAGGTTGAATGGGAAGCAAGTTCCAGGTGCTTGGCACAGTCTGTGCAAAGATCCAGAGCAAAACCAGCAAAGCCAGGTGATTTGAGGAACAGAAAGATTGGGAAACAAAAGACCCCACAAGGTTGGCTTGTCTGTTTTGCTACATTCACGCTTCTGGCCTTTACTGTGGGGCACCAGGAGGGCAGGAAGGAATTTGAACAAGGATTAATGCGCTCTGAGGTTGAGAAAGATTGCTTTGGCCTGATGCAGAAGGAAGGGAGGGTGGGACAGAGACCGCACGAGGGGAGATTTGTTAGAAGGCTATTCAGATGTGAGATTATTTAAGGAAACCTAAAAGCCCAAGTCTAACTGTGTCCATTAGAAGAAAAGCCTTTCTCCTTCCACCCCAGGGGAGCTACCTTTGGAACCTTTGGAACCTTTGGAATCTCTAGGATCTTGGAGGCCAGTGAGAGCCTCAGTCCTCCAGGCTCCCCCTGTATAGCGGGAGTGCTCCAAAGTGCCGCCATTCCTTCCCCTTCCAAGAATCTTTCCTCCCAGCATTCCTGCAGCCTCCAGACTGATCACGTGTATTTCTTCTTATGCACTTCAGTTTCACCTCTGACTTCCCTGGTGGCTCAGAGGTTAAAGCATCTGCCTCCAATGCGGGAGACCTGGGTTCGATCCCTGGGTGGGGAAGATCCTCTGGAGAAGGAAATGGTAACCCACTCCAGTATTCTTGCCTGGAGAATCCCTGGTAGGCTACAGTCCACGGGGTCGCAAAGAGTCGGACACGACTGAGCTACTTCACCTTCTGACTCTCCTCTGATCTTCTCTTGACCTCCCTGGGGCAGACACAGAGATAAATCTGTTGGATTCTTGGCAGGAAAGTTCAGTCTCTTTCCCAGCTCTGGCCTGACACATTCCCTAGCTCAGCGGGGCAGAAGCAGCCTCTTCACTCCGGTCCGGGACTGGGCAGAGGGGCAGGGAAGGAGCTCTGATTGCCAGAAGGTCTTTCTATGATTCCAAGACAGAAAGAGGAACAGATTCTGGTCCCTTCCATCAGTGGTGTGGTGCCCTGTCTCATGGTTCTCAACCCAGACTGCAGACTAGAATCGCCTTCTGGGGACTTAAAAAAAAGAAAAAAAAAAAACTGCCTGGTTCCTCAGAGATTCTGATTTAATTGTCATGGGATAAACCCAGGCATCTGTAGTTTTAAAAGCTGCCGGGCTAATTCTAACGTGGAGGCAGGATGGCAAATCACAGCTCTCTTAGCATCCCATTTCAGAGATAAGCTGACACTTAGGTAGAGTGTCAGCTCTGGCTACTTTTTTTTTTTTTTTTTTTTTTGCTGGGCTTACCTTGGGCAAATCATAGCCTCTTCGAGACTCATCTATTCCCTCCTCTGTACAGGGGGGTTAATAGTACCTACCTCTTAAGAGAGCTGTGAACCTGCCAAGTCAGTCATTTGCATTGCCTGTAACATAGTGCCTGGCTGTAGCGCCGATGGGTTATTTCTCTTTTTATGATGTCTTCAAGTTAGGTGCTGCCCGGTCCTTTTTCTTTTTTTGTGCCCAGGGATTTTAGTGTGAGCTGGTTGACCAGATTTCTAACATTCAACTGTGAGAGCAGAATTACTAAATGAAGGAGAAAGGTATAGGGTTAACATTTTTGCAAAATGATCGCATAAAATAAGTTTGTGTCCAGGGTGCCCACCCCCAGTTCTTCTCCCTGGTCCCTAAGGCTTTTTGGACAGGATTTGAGGCCCCCGGAGGCCTCAGTCCCAAGCACCATCCCCAAAGAGGATGGAGAGAGGATTGTTCTGTAAAATTTTCCTTTCATAAGTGGTTTCACCACCGTTACAAAGTAAGACTTTCCATAGCTTTCCTGCCAAAGTACGTTCTGTTGGTCTCTAGATGTAGCCTGTGTGGTCTTTTCCTATGGGTAGACTCTCAGAGATGCCACCCATTCTATCTTCCTTTTGCTGTGATGAAGGGGGGTAACGCTACATAGCGTGGCTGGGGCAAGAGTGAATCCTCCCAGGCACAGTTCAGCAAAGAACCCTGTTGCCTTGCTGCCATCGTCACAGCCGTGCTTTGCTGAGCACAGCAGAAATGTCAATGGAAGAGAGAAGGTTCAGTGCAAACGCATCACTGCTCCAGGAAAAATCGTTCACGACAGGTTCTTCGTAATGAGAAGAGATAGGTCTCTCTCAAAAGATTTGAGACTCCGAGATTGGCAGTGGTGCTCTGGAACAGCTGAAACTGAGTTCCGAAAAGATGCTCAGAGATCTAAGTGACAGCTGATGGGAGGAGCCCACGCCTCCCCAGTGGTTGTGATAGAATTGTAACTCAAAGGGTGTTGCCTTGCCTTTCCAGAGAGACTGGCTCTCCATTTAGATGGAAAACAAACAGTGCTTTCAAATCTGAGCCCTCAATGGATTAATCCAAAAAGTCTAACAGCAGTTCAGTTTCTGAAAGTCAAGCTATTTTAAGAGGCAGTATATTATCCCAAAGAATTTTTCAATGCAATGATAGCACCTGGATGTCCTAGACACTGACTCACTTCATAATTCAGTAAGAATTTGCTGTCCCAATGAGCATCTGTTTCTTCTGCTTTACCACAAATACATCATAGGGGCAGATCTTCCGAACTGCAGACCCTGACTGGTGATGAAGCTACTTCTCACACAGGCACCTCTGCAGAGCGTGATCCAGGGTGAGTAGCTGCACAGGTTTAATTGTGTGTCCTGTAAACTGAAGGACCAATTCACTCTACACAGAAGCTTTATTGCAAAATTAAAAACTGGATTAATACCAAGCTATTAATTCCCATAGCTTGGTATTAATCATTAACTATTATAGAAAATTAATGTTGATTCAATAATATTTATTTATATATGCATATTATGACATCAACATTAATTTTTATTGTTTTCATAAAACTTAGTTTAACAATGGTTAATCACTTCTGCTGAGTCCACCTCGCAGTACAATGAATGAGGTAAGATATGTCAAGTGCTTAGCTATGCCTGACATTAGAATAAGCTGTCAAGAAATGATGGTTCTCATTTTATCAAGGGAAGATTTCAATTTTTTTCAAAAGATAAAGACATTTTGGAAATGACTGGACTGATTATTTAGAAATCTCAGTATCCATGAAGTTCAGGTCTAGATATTCACTGACACTGTCATTTTGATTGGTTTGCCCTTTCTCAAATAGCTAATAGTATTAACAGCAACTACTGCAGTTGTTGGCTTCCCAAGCGGCACTAGTAGTCAAGAATCGGCCTGCCGATGCAGGAGATGAAAGAGATGCAGTTTTGATCCCTGGTTCGGGAATATTTCCTCAAGTAGGAAATGGCAACCTGCTCCAGTATTCTTGCCTGGAGAATCACATGGACAGAGGAGCCTGGCAGGTTACAGTCCATGGAGCCACAAAGAGTCAGACACGACTGAGTGACTGAGCACATCAACAACAACTGCAACTATTATTATTCTAAATAATAGATTGAAAGTAGTAGTGGTGGTCATAATTGTGGTTGGCATCATTTATTTCTGCTTCCTCAGTGTCCTAGCCCCCTGATATTGGAAATATCTAGATTATCCTTTGGATAAATATCCCTCCAATTGGCTTTGGTCTTGGTTCAGATGTCAAATTGTACACCCTCTTTTGGAAGGTGACTCAAAGATGGTGGGACTGATTCATCCTTACAGCAACACCTTGAAGACACCATGCAATGATACCTGTGACTTAACTGGGGACTCTCCTATCTCCTGCTTGCATCTAAAGCTTGGCCATTCAGCCTTATCCTTTGATTTTTGTCAACTGTCTGTCTCAGAGCTACTCAATATATTTTCTTTTTTCATAAGTTAGCAAAGTGATTTGCTTTGCTTGGTAATCAGAAATCCCTAAATAATAAGAATTTTCCGGGCAAGAGTACTCGTGGATTGCCACAAGTGGGTTGCCGTTTCCTTCTCCAGGGGACTTTCCTGACCCGGGGGTCGAACCCAGGTCTCCCACATTGCAGGCAGACGCTTTACCCTCTGAGCCACCAGGGAAGCCCTGATAATAAGATAATACTAGTAATAGAAGTTCTGATTGTCATTATTATTTTTTTCAAAGTCATAGTAGTAATAGCTACTGTTTACCTGCTATGCATTATGTTCTGGGCACTATTTAAAGAATTGTCTTACTACACCCTCATCAATTCTGTGAAGGAGTGAATATACACTGTTCTCATCCCCATTTGCAGATGAGAAAACTATAGGTCAGAGAGATCAAGGAATTCGCCCTTAACCAGCAAGCCTATAGCCAGTGCAGCGTCTTCACCCATGGCAGTGATTGACAGCCTCAATCACTATGCTCCTTTTCTATTACATGACTCAGATGGGATGTGTCTGGCAATGTGCTAATCACTTTGTATCAATTAACTCTTAGTTTTCACAATCCTGTCTCAGTATGGGTTCTGCTTGCAGCTGTACAGATGAAGAAACAGGGGCTCAGATGAGTTCAATGCTTCGTTCAAGGTCACTCAGGTGCTAATATTCCAGGGCAAAACCATCCAGCAAGGAAGATCCGAGCCTGTTGGCAGAGGGATGAGGAAAAGAAAGCAGAAGGTCTGTCCAGACTTAACCTTACTCACTGTTAACAGAACAAAAGAACCTTTAAAAGATGTCGAGAACCAGGCTGCATTTGGAGGATTCCCAGGAGGCTTCAGCTAAAAGGGAAAACTTCCTTGTACTTAGATAACTGAAATTCTCATTTCTAGACCTGTTTTTTTTTTTTTTTTCCTTCTTTGAAATTCCAGGCCTGATTAGGTCATGCTCTGGACTTGAGTCGGCCAAGGGCCATGGTTTAAATCACTGTGATCCTGATGACCCTACATGAACATCTTACAAGGATAAATCTATTTATTTTACTGAGATAATGGAAAATAAAGCAATCCCTGCCCTCTCCAGGAGACCTTGCTTGCCAAGTTGATTTTCATAACATACTTTTACAGTTGATTTATCTTTTCTGAAAAATGATATTTAAAAACTAAAAAAAATAAAGAAGCCCTCAGTGGTGCTTGTGCCAAAACCAGTGGTGAAAGCCAAGAACACATCACGGACCCTATTACCAGAAATGGCAGGTTGATGTGCTTCCACACATAGGAACAAAAGCCACCAAATTCCACTGAGCCTGGAGAAACTTGAGTGGCTGTATTTTCAGGGCTGTGTCAGAAAATGAATGATGTAGAAGGCACTCATGTGGTTGCTGTTGAGCCTCCACCACAACCACCAAATCCCAAAATCCCACCAGCATTTATCGCCATCACCCCCAAACTTCTAGGTCTACGGGTTGCAAATTTGAAATTTGTGCCCAGGAGGTGTGTGCGTGCTAACTTGCTCCAATCGTGTCCAACTCTGTGACCCTACGGCCTGTAGCCTACCAGGCTCCTCTGTACATGAGATCCTCCAGCAAGAATACTGGAATAGGTTGTCATGCCCTCCTCCAGGGGATCTTCCCGACCCAGGGACTGAACGCGTGTCTCTTACGTCTCCTGTATTGGAAGGCAGGTTCTTTACCACTAGCGCCACCTGGGAAGCCTGTGTCCAAGAGGTAGATAGGGGCTTTTTGAGAGCAGTATCTGTCTGGGATGACTTTCTAGAGGATGCTGATGGGGGTGGTGTAGAAACCTAATCAAGCTGGTGATAGAGAACAAATAATTTCTCCTTTCCTTTTGTAGCAGTTATTTCTAAACCATACCAACTTTTTCATAATGTTCAGAAGAATGGAAGGATGATATTGTCATTGGACTACACAAAGGCGCCCCTGCCAGCAGATGGGGGTCATTGAACACCGTCTTGGAAACTGGGTACCACTTAAGACTGGCTGCTATGTAAGCCTTAAGGACAAAAGTCCTTAACACGGTCCACAGGGACCAGCTTGCCTCCCCAACTTCCACTGCTTTTTGCTCTCTGGGCTCCTTCTTACACTGGTCTTTTCTCAGCTCCTCGCATATACCACGTCTGCCTTCTGTCCCCATCTGCCTTTGCACGTTGTTGCTCCCTCCCCTGGAACGCCAATTGCTTCATCACGTCCTGTTCATCCTTTTAAGCTCAGCTCCAACAACACCTCCCCCAGGAAGGCTTCCCAAATCCCCTAGACAAGGTCTGGCCTTCTGGTCCCATGTACTTTATTGGTAATAATTGAGCTGTCAATTAATTCATCCATCGTTCATTAATACTTACAGGAGTTTATGGTCTGACTTGTGCTCTCTGGGTCACCAGCGGGGGAGCTCATTTCATGAAGTCAGACCCAGATTCCAGGTTTCTTCATGCAGAATCCTCGGTTCATACCCTTCATAACTGCTTTTTAATCCCTATTCCTAGGGGGAGAAAAATGGCTGTTATTGTACCTTGTCCTTATACAAGGCTCTTTTCATTAGTTAAAAATAGAATCATGCTGATTTTCCAGACTGAGCATCTAGCCTATATTTTTGCTTCCAGGCCCCCTGCATTAACCACAAGAAAGCACTTTCATTAGAGTTCGTTATTTTCTTCCCTTACCCATTTGATTCTTATTTGCCAGCAAGTACAGAGTTTTAAAAGTTACCAGCAACACTGTCACACGTTTTGTTTGCAGATCAAGCCCTGCTGCTGGAATCCATTGAGGGGAAGAGTTAGAAAAGAGAATTGTCTACTTTTCCCGGGCATTGAGGTTTGGCATACCGGATGGGCTAACTTGGAGCAGAACTCTTAGTCCCCTGCTCTTTATTTCACTCACACACGTGCGTACACACACACACACACACACACACACACACACTCCTTTGATTTATTTGCTCGGATGATGTAAATGGAAATTACAGAATCATATGAGCACGTGTGCGTGCGTGTCTGTGTATGTGTATGCGTATGCTTGAGGCCAGTAGGGATGTCTGAGCTGAGCCTAAAATGGAATTTAAATATGTCTGTAGAAGGCTCTCCCACCCCTTACTGGGAGGGAAGGGGGATGGGAGGACCCCATGAAGTCAGATGCAGGCTGTGCCTTAGTTCTGTGGAAAGGAGACTCCTAAGGGGAAGAAGGAGGAAGTGTTTGTACAACAGACTCCATGGCCCTTGAGGGCACAAGCAGGTCCTTTTGGAGGTCCGAGTGACTCTGTGTTACTCTGAATGGGAGGGGGAGGCCATCATCTCCCTTTGGAGTGGACTAAACTTGGAAGCCAGCAGCTTGGGAGTAGTGGCAGGGGGCACCCTTGTGTGGGCATTGGCATCGAACCAGTGTCAGCAGCAGCTCGGAGGCCACGTGGTGAGTTCTGAGGGCGCAGGTGTGTGGGGAAAAGAAAAACCTAGTGGCTGCAACTGGATGCGTTGTAACTGTGGTAGCTGATTGATATATGATCACCTGGGAGACATCCGCAGGGGTCACTGGGCCAAGAGGCTGAAATCTCACGGAGGCTAAGATCCTACAGAAGAAAGAGCCAGGGAAGTGTGGGAATGGCAATATTAGTGAGCTTCATCTAGTTACACACCAGAGAGGCTGAGAATCTCTGATTTGTATAAAATAATCCACTAAAGTTGGAGGCTAAGAGAGACCTTAGGTCATATAGATCAACCCTTCACTATACTGAGGGGGAAGAAGAATCCAGAGAGAAAGGCGAGTTTTCCAAGGGCAAACAGCTAGGATAGAGATCTGAGTTCTGGCCTTGCTGTCTCCTGGTACCTAAAGGAGTTTGGAGTACTTAGGTAGATCTCTGGTACTTTCCTAAGATACTTCCCTGAGACTTGGGGCGAGGATGGACTGATGCTAAGAGACAAGCAGGCGTCTAGGTGGGGTGGCTCCACGTCATGTGGCTGGAGGGACAGAAGAAAGCCAGCATGCCTGAAATGTCTCCCCCAGTGGCACACCCTGAATTCACGGATGCCCTTCTTCAAGGTCATTCCTTTGGCTTATAAGCGTGTGCTTAGCAAAGATGCTTTACTGGAAGAGTTAGACCCCATGAGTAAGCATGGGAGGGGTTGTAGAAGGGATTAGCAGAGATGGCAGGCCTGGGCGAGGCCTGGGAGGGGAGGTCCATAGAGAGGCAAGAGATGCTAAAACGGGGAAGAGGTGGAAACGAAGGACAGTGACAAAATGGATCACTTCCCATTTTCACTGGGCCCCAAGCCCATCTCCCAGGCTCCCTCCAGGAGGGTTTCAAGTGGCCCTCTGCACATCAGCCATGTGCTAGAAAATCCCCTTGCCCTAGTTAAGTGGTGTCCTAGTCTGACCTCATGCTTAGATTCTTAAGCCTTGCTTCGCTGTAAAGAGAGACAGGGAGGAGAGAAGGAGAGAGGAAAACAACATGAAAAACAGGGAATAGAGGAGGAGAGCAGAGGAGGGTCCTGAGACCCAGAGAAAGAGCAGGCATGGGCCATAAATTGCTTCCAGGGTGTAAGGGACCACAGACACTCACTTTCTAGACCTTCTGGGGCCACTGTTTAATAGCATCCAGCCATCTGGCCACAGGTGGGCCTCTCACCTGACTCCCATTAGAGCTCCTTGCCTCTGGAAACTGGCATGATTTATGGGCCCCTCTGGGCTCGCGGCCAGACAGCCACCCCTCACCCATGTCTCTTCTGACCGCGAGTTGCCCTTCTTGCGCGCGGTCCAGCAGGTGGATTTGAATTTCTAATGACTGCAGACACCTGCGTTTCCTGGAGGCTCTTGCCGTGGTGATGGAGAACAGACCCAGACTGTACCCAGGAGGAAGAACACAGCCGAGGAAATATGAGAGACAGAGTCGTTGGAGGCATGAAATAGAACTGAAAGTGTGCTCCTTGTTAGGTTTCATTAACTGTTTACATTTCCCTGGCTGCATTCCTCTGGTCACCTGCCCAGAAACACTATTGGAAACACAAACCTTAAATAAGATCAGATTTTCCAATGAAATATGATAAGAAAGAAAGGGTCCAGAGCGAAATCACAGGTAAGAGGGCCCAGTCCACCAGAGGGACATTCGGGAGGATCCCGGCGTCAGTGCAGCTCTGGTCCAGCCTGACTTATGGCTGCCCTGAGGCTCTGGGAACCCCGCTGTGAAGGAGACAGGGTAAAGTAGGTTTGCAGAGCCTAAGAGAGGCATGCACAGACTTGGATTTATGGGTTGGGGGGGTAGATCCCTCCCAAACTCTAAGTCCTTTGGAGAGCAGCATACTTTCCCTGATGACAGTTATGTTGCAGCTCATGGAAACTTAAGACTGAAAGTTAAAGGCCCACGGTCAAGTCAGCAGTGCAGAGGAATGGAAGACTTTGTCACAAGGCCCAAACTCCTCCAAATGCACCACAATTCTTGCTACTCATCGCCAACCTGCTTAGCAGAGAGTAACCGCTTCATTCCTAGGAAGCTTGGTTTGAAAACGCTCTCACAAGTCAGCTTAAGTCCTTGGTGCCAGTTTTCATGGGTCAGCAGCTCCCTGCTGTTATTGCTGCTTTAGCGGAAGTTCAGGTCAGTTGCTCAGTCGTATCCGACTCATTGTGACCCCACAGACTGCAGCACGCCAGGCTTCCCTGTCCATACCAACTCCCGGAGCTTGTTCAAACTCATGTCCATTGAGTTGGTGATGCCATCCAACCCTCTATTCTCTGTCGTCCCCTTCTCCTCCTGCCTTCAATCTTTCCCAGCATCAGGATCTTTTCTAATGAGTCAGTTCTTTGCATCAGGTGGCCAAAGTATTGGAATTTCAGCTTCAGCATCAGTCCTTCCAATGAATGTTCAGGATTGATATCCTTTAGGATTGACTGGTTTGATCTTCTTGCAGTCCAGGGGACTCTCAAGAGTCTTCTCCAACACCACAATTCAAAAACATCAATTTTTCAGCACTTAGCTTTCTTTATGGTCCAGCTCTCACATCCATACATGACTACTGGAAAAAACACACCTTTGACTAGATGGACCTGTGTCGGCAAAGTAATGTCTCTGCTTTTTAATATGCTGTCTAGGTTGGTCATAGCTTTTCTTCCAAGAAGCAAGCATCTTTTAATTTCATGGCTGCAGTCACCATTTGCAATGATTTTGGAGCCCAAGAAAAGAAAGTCTGTCACTGTTTCCATTGTTTCCCCATCTATTTGCCATTAAGTGATGGGACTGGATGCCATGATCTTGGTTTTTTGAATGTTGAGTTTTAAGCCAGCTTGTTCACTCTCCTCTTTCACTTTCATCAAGAGGCTGTTTATTTCCTCTTCACTTTCTGCCATGGGGGGGTGTCATCTGCATATCTGAGGTTATCCTTCATGAATCTATGTTAGAGCCTGTTGGGAGAACTTTTCCCCTATCAGTGGTCTTGCCTATGATCTTAGAGGAAGTGACTTCTGCCCTTACTCCTCTAATTTGTTGTACATAGACCAGCACCACTGTCATCATTGGGATAATTGGCATCATTTGGGTCCTTACTGGAAATGCTAACCCTTAGGTCCCTGTCCCATTCCTCCTAGATCAAAATAGAGCATGCTAGGGCTCCGCACTGGGTCTGGCTGCCTGCAGGTTGGATATGCAGAGATGGCAGTAGTTAGACTGGCTTTGGTATGCAGCAGTCCAGGCTGTGTTAGTGCGTAACTTCTAACTTTTGTCTCTACTACTTTGACCGTTCTGTTCATGTGCCCATCACACAAATACCAGCTACTGTAAACTGGCTGAGTCATTTCTGTCTTCTTGGATGTTCGATGCCTATCCAATGGTAGATGCTTTCTTATCCAGCATGATCACATTTTCTAGTAATCCTTGGTGCCCACTCCTATATGCCCATTCACATGCCTCCAGTCATTCAGTCCTTTTCATTTCAGGCTCCTGATCAGCCAGCGAGGTCACTTGCCACGGTCCATAATCTTGATATATTCTCACCCCAGGTCACTTCTTCCTCATAGAGCAGAGGATTAGGTGCACCACCCAAAGCTCCATCCATTGCAAACATTTTCCCTCAGCTCTGTCATTCAGGTCCATTCCATGATGCCTACAAGATGCCCACCATCCATTTTTCAGCTCGAACGCATATACCTAAATGTCCCATTTGTAACCCAAGCATGGGACTTCTCTCCTTCAGGTAGTTGTATTGGGAATTCTCCCTGAATGTCTGTCATAGATGCATGCTGAGAGAGATGTACTGAGCAGTCATGGAGGATGGCATGGGAGTCTGGGGTTTGTGTCCATGAAGCTTGATTGTGCCCTCTGGGCCTGCTTGGGATCCATTTGGGATGTGCCATTTCCATCTTAGAATGAACTGCTATGGCCCTGTGTAATTTTATGACTTGGGGAAAAAAGTGAAGTGAAAGTGTTAGTCGCTTAGTTGTGTCTTGATTCTTTGTGACCCCATGGACTATAGCCCACCAGGCTCCTCTGTTCATGGGATTTCCCAGGCTAGAATACTGGAGTGGGTTGCCATTTTCTTCTCCAGGGGATCTTCCCAACCCAGGGATCAAAACTGGATCTCCTGCATTGCAGGCAGATCCTTAACCATCTGAGCCACCAGAGAAGCCCCTGGTGATAGAACTCAGCTCAAGATTACTTGATATTCCAGGGTCAAATATCCCTGTCCACCAGGGCCCAGTAATAATCTATATGTTCCTCAGAAAGCAAATGCTGCAACTGACATGACCTTGGTCCAGACCCTAGAAGCTTAGGTTGTGATTCTCCCACTGGAGTTTGCTATAAGACCCTTCCTGCATCTTTTCCCATCACTGACACTTCCAACACCAGATAGTCTCCCAGATCATATCCTCCACGTGGATTCTGAGTCCAGAGCCTAGATGGACTATAGATTCCTTTCTTGCTCCAGGCCCCACACAAAGCAGGCTATGTTTCAGATTTCCTGGGATACAGGCTGGAGTAGTATTGCTAGATGTGGAGTGTGCGGCCTCCAAAACCCATCCCAAAGAGCCCAAGAGACATTATACTTCTTCATTCTAAGGGATGAAGAATGCAGCAATTTGTCTTTTACCTTGGACAGTGTTTCTCAGCCTGTCCCTGATCTTTGGACCCAGAAAACTTTACCCATGTGCCATACCCCTGCATCTTCCTATGGTTTATCTGCATCATCTGCAGTGAGTTGTTTCACCAATGCCTCAAGTGTGCTAGCCAGCAAGGATTTTATAATCCTTGCTCTGTCATTGATGGAATGGATCAATGTGATATTCTGCAGAATGTCTAGATGGTCCAGATTTCTTTTGACTATATCATGACAACATGAGAATTAACATAGTCCTAGGACAATACTGTAAAAGTATATTCCTGACCATTCCATGTGAATGTAAATTGTTTCTAATTCTCTTCTCTGATTGGGATAGGAAAGAACTCATTGGCTGCATACCATTTACCCAAGTCCGTGTTAATCTGCTGTAGCAAAAGTACCAAGACAACCCCTATTAAAACTGCTCATTTGAGTATGTGATAGATGACAGTCATGCTAGAGTATCCGTCTGGCTTCTTCAGGGGCCTGACTGGTGAATTAAATTGAGACAGACCACCATGACTGCATCATTAAGATCCTTAGAGGTGGTACTAAACATCACCATTCTCCAAGAATGTGATCTTGTTTTTGATTCATTATCTTGGGGAACTGAAGTTTCAGAGGGGAGGACAATTTTAGGGGCTTTTACTCACTTTTTCTATTACCATGATTATCAATATTATGATAAAACAAGGATTTCATGTTAGAGTTCAACAGCTGAGTATGTCAATCCCCATCAAATATTTGGAGCCCAGAAAAATGATCACTGGATGGGTGATCCATAGACCCACTGTAAGCTGGCCTTTGGCCAAAAGTCAACTTATTAGCCTGTTGAGATATACCTCAAACAGGTGGCTCTGATGTTATTTCAGGTCTCCAGATATTAGACTCTGTGTCCAGTAACCCTCAAAATGTATGAGCATTTTTATTCCCCTAGTCCACAGTCATCTGAATAAGAGGTGATAGGTATTTTTAGGGAAGTATCAAAGAATCATTATAACATATACTTGCCATAGTGTTGCTCTTTATTTCCTTTTGGGGACCCATCCACCTCTGGAGCCAAAAGGTTCTGGTTATGAAAACTGGCTCACGTTCAAGAATTGAGTTAGATTCACAACTTCTGTTGACGTAATCACCCTCAGCCTCTTGCTCGTCTATTCTTGCCTCTTTTGATTGTATATATTAAGCAGCACCCTCTACTTCTGCCTGTTCTTTTGTCTCTAAGGAATACCATGTTCTATTAACTATATCCACAACTCCTTGAGGGTCAAGCCCCCTTCATTGCCCCTCCAGTCTTATTGATTGTGGTGGTTATTGTGGGGTCCTCTCATTTCTGGTGACTAATAACTATCATCTGGACTTTATTGCTTTGAGGCCTTATTATTCCCACTGCTATTAGTAAGCCAAGTTTTGTGACATATTTCTTATAATCAACCTTAGCCTATAGAAGAAACTTACCACTGAATGTCTTCAGTTCAGTTCAGTAGCTCAGTCGTGTCCGACTCTTTGCGACCCCATGAATCGCAGCACACCAGGCCTCCCTGTCCATCACCATCTCCCGGAGTTCACTCAGATTCATGTCTATCGAGTCAGTGATGCCATCCAGCCATCTCATCCTCTGTCATCCCCTTCTCTCCCACCCCCAATCCCTCCCAGCATCAGAGTCTTTTCCAATGAGTCACCTCTTCGCATGAGGTGGCCAAAGTCCTGGAGTTTCAGCTTTAGCATCATTCCTTCCAAAGAAATCCCAGGGCTGATCTCCTTCAGAATGGACTGGTTGGATCTCCTTGCAGTTCAAGGGACTCTCAAGAGTCTTCTCCAACACCACAGCTCAAAACCATCAATTCTTCGGTGCTCAGCTTTCTTCACAGTCCAACTCTCACATCCATACATGACCACTGGAAAAACCATAGCCTTGACTAGACGGACCTTTGTTGGCAAAGTAATGTCTCTGCTTTTCAAGATGCTACCTAGGTTGGTCATAACTTTTCTTCCAAGGAGTAAGTGTCTTTTAATTTTATGGCTACAGTCACCATCTGCAGTGATTTTGGAGCCCAAAAAGAGAAAGTCTGACACTGTTTCCCCATCTATTTCTCATGAAGTGATGGGACCAGATGCCATGATCTTTGTTTTCTGAATGTTGAGCTTTAAGCCAACTTTTTCACTCTCCTCTTTCACTTTCATCAGGAGGCTTTTTAGTTCTTCTTCACTTTCTGCCATAAGGGTGGTGTCATCTGCATATTTGAGGTGATTGATATTTCTCTCGGGAATCTTGATTCCAGCTTGTGCTTCTTCCAGCCCAGTGTTTCTATTGAGTGCAGCACTTTCACAGCATCATCTTTCAGGATTTGAAACAGCTCAACTGGAATTCCATCACCTCCACTAGCTTTGTTCGTAGTGATGCTTTCTAAGGCCCACTTGACTTCACATTCCAAGATGTCTGGCTCTAGATTAGTGATCACATCATCATGATTATCTGGGTCGTGAAGATCTTTTTTGTACAGTTCTTCTGTGTATTCTTGCCACCTCTTCTTAATATCTTCTGCTTCTGTTAGGTCCATACCATTTCTGTCCTTTATTGAGCCCATCTTTGCATGAAATGTTCCCTTGGTATCTCTAATTTTCTTGAAGAGATCTCTAGTCTTTCCCATTCTGTTGTTTTCCTCTATTTCTTTGCATTGATCGCTGAAGAAGGCTTTCTTGTCTCTTCTTGCTATTCTTTGGAACTCTGCATACAGATCCTTATATCTTTTCTTTTCTCCCTTGCTTTTCACTTCTCTTCTATTCATAGCTATTTGTAAGCCCTCCTCAGACAGCCATTTTGCTTTTTTGCATTTCTTTTCCATGGGGATGGTCTTGATCCCTGTCTCCTATACAATGTCACAAACCTTTGTCCATAATTCATCAGGCACTCTCTCTTTCAGATCTAGTCCCTTAAATCCTATTCTCACTTCCTCTGTATAATCATAAGGGATTTGATTTAGGTCATGCCTGAATGGTCTAGTGGTTTTCCCTACTTTCTTCAATTTCAGTCTGAATTTGGCAATAGGGAGTTCATGATCTGACCCACAGTCAGCTCCTGGTCTTGTTTTTGTTGACTGTATAGAGCTTCTCCATCTTTGGCTGCAAAGAATATAATCAATCTGATTTCGGTGTTGACCATCTGGTGATGTCCATGTGTAGAGTTTTCTCTTGTGTTGTTGGAAGAGGGTGTTTGCTATGACCAGTGCATTTTCTTGGCAAAACTCTATTAGTCTTTGCCCTGCTTCATTCTGTATTCCAAGGCCAAATTTGCCTGTTACTCCAAGTGTTTCTTGACTTCCTACTTTTGCATTCCAGTCCCCTATAATGAAAAGGATATCTTTTTTTGGGTGTTAGTTCTAAAAGGTCTTGTAGGTCTCCATAGAACTGTTTAACTTCAGCTTCTTCAGTGTTACTGGTTGGGGCATAGACTTGGATTGCTGTGATATTGAATGGTTTGCCTTGGAAATGAACAGAGATCATTCTATCATTTTTGAGATATTCATCTCATCAGCATGTTGTTAATGGCCATTGTGAATAGCACCTTCTCTAGATCCTTCCATGGAAATAAATTTCTGATGCATCTTCTGTCCTCATGTAATATATCCAATTCAAAATGCCTATTTCCCTGAGCCATTTAATCCCCCTGGTTTCCACAGTACCTCAGGCATTACTACTTGGTCAGCATGGGCTAGTGTTTTCTCCATATTTTTAAGAGTTTTCTTTTGCTTTTGTTTCTAGTCACTAAGTTATGTCTGGCTCTGCCACCTCATGGACTGTAGCCCTCCAGGCTGCTCTGTCCATGAGATTTCCCAGGCAAGAATACTGGAGTGGGTTGCCATTTCCTTCTCCAGGGGATCTTCCCAACCCTGGGATCAAACCCATATCGGCTGCATTGGCAGGGGGATTCTTTACCACTGAGCCACCTGGAAAGCCCTTTTTAGAGTTACCTACTAGCAAATTTGCCCATACCCTAGGGTTGTTGCCAAGGCATTAAATCCATTCCTAAAGAGTACTCCCAATTAAGTGAACTGTGGCTTATCTATTCTTCTGTTCTGTACTCCTTGATCCAGTCAGTGCCAGTGAAGTTGCTCAGTTGTGTCCGGCTCTTTGCGACCCCATGGACTAGAGGCTCCTCCATGCATGGAATTTTCCAGGCACGAGTCCTGGAGTGGGTTGCCATTTCCTTCTCTAGGGGATCTTCCCGACCCGGGGATTGAACCCAGGTCTCCCGCATTGGAGGCAGACGCTTTACCATCTGAGCTACCAGGGAAGCCCTACTCCTTGATCAAGCACCCTCAAAATCCAATCCCACGGGTGCTTCCCTGGCTCCTGCTGGTACATGCTACTTAATTTTTGTAGCTCCACTGGCATTTGTCTCTTTCTTTCCTCATCATGTTCTAAACTGGGATTAGGATGGAACTTAACTCTGTTTTCTGGCCTAGTAGCCAGGACAGGCCTGAGCGAAAGTCCTGAGGAGGACCCCTTATCTTCTTGCAGTGGGAAAACACCCATACAATTTCTTCCCAAGGAGGGAGCTCTGGTTCTTAACAGGAACAGATGAGCCATCTCTGAAGGCTCAGGGGATTCAGGGAATTCAGTGGAACCACGTACTTTGGGAGTATCCATACAGATGAGTCAATCTCAGGTTCAAGAGTTCAAGTTTTTCCAGGCAGGACACTGATATCATAGCATAGTAGACCAGCCATGACTAAGCATTCCACTGTCTTTGAAGCCTATAAATATCAGAACCTGAGTTTGTTTCTCAGTTTAATCCACTCTCCTACTGCAGGAACTACCAAAGAGGACCACTGGCTTTCACACTTAGTGTTTAAATTTGTTAATTATACTTAGTTTCTCATTATCCCTCTGCAAGGCATCAGATCAATTTAGTAACCGGCTGATTCCATTGTCCTTAAATGTGCTGTTCCTCCGTAATGAATCAAAGCCTGAATCTTCATCCCAGTCCAGGCATTCTCCTCCACTAGGAAGTACTTCTAAGTAGCCACCTGGGAAATCTTTAGCAGTTGGGTTGCCACCTTGTGCCAGGGTTATCTATACCTCAAATACCATTGAGGAATGGGGCTTTCCTTGCCAGCTGTGTGATCAAGAACCACAACCCCCTCTTACCACCTCTTGTTTTTTATTATTCCCGGTACTGATTGTATCGGTTGATCCCAATACAATATTGGTTGTATTGGTGTCTAAGGAACAGACACCAAGCAGTTAGAAGTGCCAGATAGAATTCTTGGTGGTATCACCTCCCTTGTGGTCCAGTGGTTGGGAACCTGCCTGCCAGTGCAGGGGACCCAGGTTCATTTTCTGGTCCAGGAGGATTCCACAGGCCCTGGGGCAGCTGGGCCCATGTGCCACAACTACTAAACCCCTGCTATAGAGTCCTCACCTCAATAAGGGAAGCCACCGCAATGAGAAGCCTGCACACAGCGACTGGAGAGTACTGTCTGCTTGCCGCAACAAGACAAGCCCATGCAGAGCAACAAAGACCCAGCACAACCGAAAATAGGTACGTTGAAAAAGAAAAAGAATTCTTGGTGGTAAAGCCTATGAAACATAAAACGGAGAGAAGCAGGATTAGGCGGGGAGAGCCTTCAGACTGCTATGTAGGTCTGACCTGGTGAAAAGCAAGCAGGAACACAGGAGGATGGGGTAGGAGACCTTCAGACTGGTACAGCATTGGTCGGCGTGGTTGGGAACACTAGAGTCGAAGTGGCCTGCATTTGAGTAAAAATGGTCAGGCCCCCATACCCTCACCAGCTGGGAATAATGTGGCTTGAGTGTGAATGCTGCAATTAGATCATTTCTGGGTGGGCTTCAGAGGGTCCTTGCATATTTCAAAATTATAAGCAAAAATCAGTATGTGTATATTTTTCTAGGATCCATAGTTTTCCACTAAATTTTCAAAGAATTCCCCGATGCCCCAAAGGTAATGCGACATTGGTGTGAATTCACTTGATCATCCGAGCATGTTCTCCTGGCCCCTGCCATATGCCCTCTTTTGTAGAAAGTGGGTTATGTACTTGTGCGCTGGCCACACTGGACTTCTTTCCGCTCATTGCGCGCTCTAAGCTCATTCCAAGCTCGCAGCCTTTACACTAGCTGTTCCCTGTGCCTGGGATACCCTTTTCTCGGAGGCTCTCATGATGTTTTAATCTGGGTTTCAACTTCAGTGTCACCTTCTCTCTTCTCAGAGAGGCCTGCTCTGATTCCACAAACGAAAGTACCTTCTCCATCCCTCCTGGAATATTTCTCCGCTTTATTTGTAGCATAGCGCTCTCCCATCTGATCTGCTCTTCTTTGTTTGTTATATATCTTTGCCCAGTAGGATGTAAGCTCCGTGAAGACAGGAATCATTCTGTCTTGTTCACCATGCTGTCCCCATAGTCCAGAATGTGGCTGACATGTAGGAGACACTCACAGTGTTTTCTTTTTTTTTTAATTGAAGTATACTTGATTTACAATGTTGTGTGAAATGTCTGCTGCCTAGCAAAGTAATTCAGTTATACGTATACATACATTTTTTTCATATTCTTTTCCATTATGCTTTTTCACAGGATATTGAATATAGTTCCCTATGCTATACAGTAGAACTTTGTTGTTGATTCATTCTATATGTACCAGTTTGCATCTGCCAATCCCCAGCTCCCAGTCCATCCCTCCCCTACCCCCCAGCCCCTTGGCAATCATAAGTCTGTTTATATCTGTGAGTCTGTTTCTGTTTTGTAGATAAGTTCTTTTGTGTCATGTTTTAGATTCCACATATAAGTGATATCATATGGCATTTGTCTTTCTGTTTCCTTCTCTTTTATGATAATCTGTAGGTCCATCCATATTGCTGCGAATGGCATTATTTTATTCTTTCAAAATGTTTCCTTAAAGAATAAATGCTTGTCTTCTCTATCCATTAAAATATTTTCCCATGTGTCCTTTTCTTACATTTTTGTAGCTACTTTATAAAATATAGGTATAATTATTAATAATCCAGACATCCAAAAAAATTCCAGACTATAACAGAACCCTATGTACTAGCCTCAAAAAGAGACAGATGTTAACATTTGGCTTCAATTGCTTCAATTTCTCTTTACTTGTTTAATATTGAAGCTAAACTTTCATATATCACATGTTGCGACACCCTTCCTTTTCTTTCTTTTTTTTGGCTATGCTGGGTCTTTGGGTTCTTCATTGCTGTGTGTGAACTTTCTCTAGCTGCAGTGGGTGGGGGCCACTCTCCAGCTGCAGTATGCAGGCTTCTCACCGCGGTAGCTTCTCTTGTGACAGAGCACAGGCTCTGGAGTTCGCAGGCTTCCGTAGTTGCAGCTTGCGAGCCATGGGCTCTAGCGTGTGGGCTCCGTAGTTGTGGCGCATGGCCCTAGTTGCTCCACGGCATATGGGATCCCGGACAGGGATGGAACCATTGTACCCTGCACCCTGTACCCTAGCAGAGAAAGGTGAGGTCGCTCAGTCGTGTCCGACTCTTTGCGACCCCACGGACTGTAGCCTACCAGGCTCCTCCGCCCATGGGATTCTCCAGGCAAGAATACTGGAGTGGGTTGCCATTTCCTTCTCCAGGGGATCTTCCCGACCCAGGGATCGAACCCAGGTCTCCCGCATTGGAGGCAGACGCTTTAACCTCTGAGCCACCAGGGAGGTGGATGCTTAACCGCCGGTCCACTAGGGAATCCTGATACCCCTTCTTTCCAATGGCAACTACTGCCTTTAAGGTACTGTATGTCATTTCCATGGGGTTGCAAGAGTCGGACACAACTTGGCAACTAAACCACCACCACCACCGTGTCAATTCTACCTATTTTTAATAGTTTAATGATAAGTTTGTATTCACAAGTAACATATGCTGTTTTTAACTGAAGTGTAGTTGATTTATAAAACTGTGTTAGTTTCAGGTACAGCAATGTAATTTGCATATATGTGTGTGTATATATATCCTTTATAAAAATTATTTTCCATTATAAGTTATTACAAAATAGTCAATATAGTTCCCTACAGTAAATTTTTATTCTCTATTTTACATATGGTAGATGTATCTTTTAATTCCATACCCCTAATTTATCCCTCCCTGCCTTCCCCTTTGGTGACTATAAGCTTGTTTTCTATGTCCATGAGTCTGTTTCTGTTCTGTAAATAAGTTCATTTGTACCAATTTTTAGATTCCACATATAAGTGACAAAATATTTGTCTTTTTCTATCTGACTTACATCACTTAGTCTGATCACCTCTAGGTCCATCCATGTTGCTGCAAGTGGCATTATTTCATTATTTTTTATGGCTGAGTAATATATATATAAATATATATATGATGGAATATTACTCATCCTAGGTGGTGCCAGTGTTAAAGAACCTGGCTGCCAATGCAGGAGACATTAACAGATGCTGGTTCAGTCTCTGGGTCAGGAAGATCCCTGGAGGAGGAAATGGCAACCCACTCCAGTATTCTTGCCTGGAGAAGCCCATGGACAGAGCAGCCTGGCCTGCTGCAGGCCACGGGATTGCAAAGAGCTGAACATGACCGAAGCGACTGTGTGTGCTGGTTGCCCCGTTGTGTTCAACTCTTCGTGACCCCACGGTTACTGTAGCTCACCAGACTCCTCTGTTCATCTGAGTCATATGGCACCTCTATTTTTAGGTTTCTGAGGAACCTCCATGCTGGTTTCCACAGTGCCTGTACCGATTTACATTCCCACCAGCAGTGCAGGAAGTTTCTCTTTTCTCCACACCCTCTCCAGCATTTATTATTTGTAGACTTTTTGATGACGGCCATTCTAACAGGTGTGGGGTGATACATTACTATAGTTTTGATTTGCATTTCTCTAATAACTAACGATGATGAAAACTTTCCATGCTTCTGTTAGCCATCCATACAACATATGCTATATTTAAATGTCCTAAGATTCTATATAAATATGTGCATACCATATATATCTGCTGGTTATTTAGAGCTATTTAAATACTTAACACTATTGTTGGGGCACAGACTGAGCTCTAGAGTCATCCTAACTGTGGACTTATTGCTGTACTGGACAATACAATGCCTTATTGTTTAAGCCAGGTAAGCTGGGTTTGCTGTTATGCGCTGCTGAAAGCCTCTTTCCTGTGATAGTCTCACTCTATTAAATTTCTCACCATTGGGTCCTTAAACTCTAGCAGTTTTCATTTGGCTTCAGATTTACCGACTGTATAGACACTTTTAGTTTCTTCTAAAGATCATCCAATTCAGAGATCTTTTGTATTAGTCATTTCTTGCTGTGGAACAAATTTAGCAGTGCCAAGCAACACGATTTGTTATCTTGCCTAGTTTCTGAAGGTTGGGGATCTGGGAGCAGCTTATCTGGGTGGTTCTGGCGAAGGGGACTCTTGCTAGGTTGCAGGCAAGTTGCTGCTGAGGGCTGCAGCCACCAGAAGGGCCCCAGAAGGGAGGATGTGCTCCCAAGCTCCTTTGGGGGACTGTTGTCAGGAAGCTTTGGTTCCTTCCATGTGAACTTTGCAGAGTTGACTTCTCCCAGAGTGAGTGATCTGACAGAGAGAGCGACAGAGAGAGAGGCTGAGAGAGAGGAGAGCAGTCCTGCGCAGCTCACCGCCATGCATCTGTCCACTCCTATGTGGTTAGCAACAGGGATAACGCTCACTTTCCTCCCGTATTTTTCCTCAATCTATACCGTGATCACTGATCCCATCCTTTTTACCTCCTCGGCGCCTCTCAAGCCGCTTCTCTCCATCCTGTTGCATACTGCATGTTGATGCAGAGAGGGGAAACTGGGGCACCAACCATCCAGTCACTGACCTCCAGGCTCTTTCCATGACCCCCACGAACCAAGTTCATGGTTCTCAAGGCCTGCCTGCACCTGCAGCCTCCAAGTACACAGTCTTTCTCATCTCTTGTCCTCTACTCTCCCTTCCCTCTGTGTTTCTTCAGCTCTGAAGTTCAATGTCGCCTTCTCAGGTTAACTTTGCCGACTTTCAGACCAGATTGGATTCCCTCGTTACCCGCCTCTGGGATGTTCCGTCTTCTGGCGGGATCTTCCGTTGTGGTGCACAGACTCTCTAGCTGTGTCGCGTGGGCTCAGCAGTTGCAGTGCAGACTTCATTGCTCTGTGGCATGTGGGAGCTTAGTTCCCCTGACCAGGGACGGAACCCATGTCCCCTGCATTGCAAGGTGGATTCTTAACCATGGACTGCCAAGGAAGTCCCCTTCCCTACAGTCTTTAACAAATGTCAGAATACTTTTTTCTTTAGCACCTGGACTGCGTCCTCTCAGGTCACACCTCTCAATTTGTCTTTGAACAAATGCACACTCTGCCCCTAGACCTCCAACTGGAAGCATAACTGTTCAAGGCAATATATTTTTCAGACACACATTGGCTTCAAATCAATATAGGAACATAACCTAACTTCCATCACCAGAGCTGTGGGAAATGGTCCCTATTTCAAAAGGAAACTCTAAGATTAGATGTTCATAACAGTCACCCTTGATTGAGCTATCATTATGCAGGCCAGCCTCATTTTCATCTCACCAGAATGATAAGGCAGCTCTCACCTCCCTTTTACTGATGAGGCAAGTGAGGCTGCTACTTTCCTGGTGGCTCATATGGTAAAGAATCTGCCTGCAATGCAAGAGCCACCGGAGATGCATTTTCAATCCTGGGTCCGGAAGATCCCCTGGAGGGGGACATGGCAACCCACTCCAGGATTCTTGGTTGGAGAATCCCATAGACAGAGGAGCCTAGTGGGCTACAGTTCATGGGGTTGCAAAGAGTCAGACACGACTGAGTGACTGATACTTTTCACTTTCTTTCAAAGTGAGACTCAGGGGAGCCAATGGACTTGTCCAAGTTCACCCAGCTGGTAGGTGGTAGAGCTCTGGTTCACGCTGGGACCCGGTGCCTTTTTCATGCCTCCACACCCTGCTGTCTTCCCTCGGAATTTTTCTGTTTTGGTCCTTTCCCACCCAAAATGGCTCAACTATATGTCAAAATGGTGCAACTACATGTAACTCTTGAGTTAGTCATTTGGACTGGGGTCCCAGTTTTTGTCAGAGTTCTTCATAAAGCTTTGCAGCTCATGGCATGGCAGAAATTTGGATTTAAAATGAAGTTTATAAATACACACATGAAAATCAAGAACCAGTTTCCCCAAGAGATTCAAGAGTGCAATGACCATGAAGGAAGGAAGCAGGCCCTCTTTCAGCAAGTTCCATAAAGAATGACATAGAGCAAGAAGAATGTGGCCACAGAAAGAACCACAGACTCACCTACCCGCTTGCCCAGCTCCCGGTGGAAAGGAGTGGAGCTGAGCCAGGCCTGGAGGCACAACATCATCACTTGTTGTGTAGGTGAACAGCCGGGATTCATTAGGGCTGGAGACTTCCCTGGCGGGGCCAGTTAGAGCAGGCTTTGGTGGAAAGGCCCTTTGTCTTTCCCCCAGACCTACCCTTCTCCATCTCTGGCCCTGGGTGACTTGAACTTTGTGTTTCGTAGAGCTGATGAAAACCAAACATAATGACCAGCAAGCAGTCTGGGATGCCTCTCGTAGACTTACAGATGGGTCTCACCCTAGCTACTCCCTCTGGCTTGCCCTCGATGGTCTCTGCTCAAGCTGCTGAGCTGAAAAAGTTACAGCTTGGAGACTGGGGAGCTGTTGTCATTCACAAGACAGCCTCCAAAGCGGTTTCTTTCCGTGTATTCACATGCAATCAGCCTCCCATGGCAGTGAAAAAGACCCAGGTTTTTTAGAGTTCCTCATCCTTTCATGTGAAAATTAGTGGGGATTGTGACTTGTAATTAAATGGGTGGCCTGACTCCATCTACTACAGCCAATTGTTGATTTCTGAGTGCTCATTATAAGAAGATAATTTTTAATTCCAGGTATCATTCCCTGTTCCCCAGCATGGCACTTTGCCTCTTTTACACCCAGCCTTTCTGGTGATTTATTCCTCCCAGAAGTGGGTGTAGAAAGTGAGGGCAGGAGGGGGAGAGAACCGTAATAAAAATAGTGTTTTCTGAGTACTTAGTGTATTTTAGACACTGTTCTGAGCTCTTTACTCCAACCCCACGGGGGCAGGAACCATTATTCTCCACACTTAACAGATGAGAAAACTACAGCCATCATAGGTGAAATGACCTACCGAGGTGTACACAAGTAGCTAGTGGTCCACCTGGATTCAGCACTAGGCAGTGTGAGCCAGAGCAAGTGCTCTTAAGACAAAAAAAGAAAAAAAAAAAAAAAAGGGCAGAGCGGGGAGGGTCCTAAAAATATCCATCGTGCAGTTTATAGCCTAGACTCAATCACTGTATGTACCAAACCACTTTCCCCAAACCCAACAAATATTTGGTAAATTTCGATGTTAACTTGTAAAGATCAGTGATTCTAAAAAACCTGGGTGTTTGCAGATCCCTATGAAATTTCGAAGAAGGCCATGACTTCCTCTTGCTCCAAAAACTGCATGAAAAATTTGCATATCATTTCCAGAGGTTCAAAGGCCTTGTGAAAAGTCCTCCTGGTAGACCCCATGGAACCTGGTCAAGAATCCTGATTTAGAACAACACTAAACTCTATCAATATGAAAAATGGAGTTAATGGAAAGAGAGGAAGCTAAACTTGCATGGGAAAACTGAAATTTATGTAGGGTTGTATGACCTCAGACAAACTACCCACCTTTTTTGTATCATAGTTGTCGCTTCCTCCTTCCTCTCTCAGTCCGAGTTTACTGTCAAGTTCAACAAGGTAATATCTGATAGCTGCTTTCAGTTCCCCAGAGGAATGTGCCCCACTCCTTTTTGAGAATTCCTTTCCAGGTTCCCTAGTCCTAGGAAATTTGCAAACCCAAATTAGTGACATTGTTCCTGTGGGCATTCCAAAAATAGATGTGAAGGCCTGTTTCCAGTCCCCTAAGCCTGGAGCAGCAAAGACCTTTCAGTAGAGACTTCTTCAGAGTCTCGTGCATCACCTGGGGCCCTGCCCTTGTGGGCTAAATTGCTGTAGGGATGAAGCTGCTGGCTAGACTCGAAAGGTTTGTGTGTGTGTGTGTGTGTGTGTGTAGGTGAGGGGAGACAAGGGAAGAAAGACGTGGCACTGTCAGCTAATGGGAGAAACAGATTCCTGAGAGGCTGTAATACTGTGGCAGGAGGTAGAAGCCTCCAGGCAAATCAAAATGATTGGCTAAAGAAAACCCTGGAAGAAATACCCTATAAAAGTCATTCAAACTGCCACAAGGGCAGGACTCAGTGACTCTCTGAGTCCCCTCGTGTGTCTATCCACACCTACTGTACGCTTTTTCCCTCTTAATAAACACTTTACTTATCTCACCACCTTCTATCTTTGTGGAAATTATTTTCTGCAAAGCCAGAGGGCCAGGGCCCTTGTCACTGACCACTGATTTAGGAGCTAGGATCTGGTACTTTTACCACCCCACCCTGGTCTCAATCTCTGGCTGGGAACCCAAGCCCTGCTCCAAACCACTGCAGGCTGAGGCCACCCGAGACCATATCCTATGGTTATCTGGAAACCATGTCAGCTCCTCCCTACTCCCATCACCAAAGGACTAGGGCTGGTTGACCAGCAAGAAAGCAAACCTCTCCTCTCTAACCTCCTACCCAGCTGCCCTTTGGCACTTTCCCCACCTTCCTCTTTAAGGTTATTTTTGGTGCCTGTTTTAACAAATTTTACTTTGATAGAGAAATTGAGGGTGAGGAAGAAGGCCCATACCATGGGATCTCCATGGGGTCAGTCTCAGACAGATAATACAGACAGTGATTTATATTTATTGAGCATTTAGAATGAGCTCAACCCTAAGGGTCTTATGTACATAATCTCATTAAATTCTCCAAATAGTCCACAAAGTAGCTTTGGTTATTATTTTCATTTTACAGATGAGACAGTTGAGATTCCGAGAGTTGGTGGTGAATGGGGGATTTGACCGCCAGGTTCTTGCTCCCAGTCTTTTGGCGGCGGTGGGCTCCAGAAGCAGGGCTGGGTTTCAGGGATTTCCCCAGGAGTCCCGGTGGCGGCCTCCTGTGCTCCCAGGCTGTCCCGAGTCCCAGGACTCTGCCTTCCCCAAGTTCCTCCCACTGTTTTCCCTTCAACTTCCACTGCTTGCTCCTCGCTCCAGGCTGTTCTCTCTAGCCAGGCCTTGGCCTCCTCCATCCCCTATTCTGGACGCCAGAAAGGCTTTTCTTCTTGGCCTTTGCTTTGGGCCCCACACCTTGTGCTCCTAAACAGTCAGAGTCTTCCATTAACCGTGGAATAAAATCCAAGCACCGTGACTACATGCTTTCTCTTTACCTTCTCTCTCCAAACTGTACAGAGTGTTTATCCTCTTGAGTTGGCTTTTGTTCTGAGATATGTGTGTGTGTGTGTTTGTATCAGTCAGTTCAGTTGCTCAGTCGTGTCCGACTTTTTGCAACCCCATGGACCGCAGCATGCCAGGCTTCCCTGTCCATCACCAACTCCTGGAGCTTACTTAAACTTATGTCCACCCCGTTGGTGATGCCATCCAGCCATCTCATCCTCTGGCATCCCCTTCTCCTCCCGCCTTCAATCTTTCCCAGCATCAGGGTCTTTTCGAATGAGATTTTATATATATATGTGTGTGTGTGTGTGTGTGTGTATGTGTGTGTATAATCTCAAAACTATTTAAAATTCATTTTAATATTTATTTATTTATTTGGCTGCACCGGGTCTTAGTTGTGGCATGCAGGATCTCTAGTTATGGGCATTTGAACTCTTAGTTGAAGCTGGTTCCCTGACCAGGGATCAAGCCCAGGCCCCCTGCCTTGAAAGTTTGGAGTCTTAGCCACTGGACCACCAGGGAAGTCCCTAAAATTCATTTTTAAAAAATTTATTTATTTTTAGTTGGAGGATAATTGCTTTACAATATTGTGTTGGTTTCTGCTATACATCAGCCTGAATCAGCCATAGGGATACATATGTCCCCTCCCTCTTGAACCGCCCTCCCACCTCCCATCTGGTCCCAAGCCTCTAGGTTGTCACAGAGCATTGGGTTTGAGCTCCTTGCATCATATAGCAAATTCCCACCAGCTATCTACTTTACATATGGAATTGTATATGCTTCAAAGCTACTCTATTTGACCCACCCTCTCCTTCACTGTGTTCGTAAGTCTGTTTTTATGTCTCCATTACTTCCCTGCAAATAGGTTCATCAGTACCATCTTTCTAGATTCCATATATATGTGTGTGTGCGTGTGTGTGTCTAAAATTCATTTAATGGTTTACATTGCCATGGATCCTTTGAAGAAAGGATAATTAAAGGATAAAAGTATCCTTTAATTAAACATGTAAATACTCATTTATTTCCCAGTGGCACTAGATGAACTCAGCCCTTTTTCTTAGAAAGACCTCCCCCACTCCCTCCTTAGATTGAGATCCTGCCTCTCTCAGGTCCCAGCTCAAGCTTCCCCAGTTCTGGGAAGCCTCCCAGTGCTCTAGGCCCCAGTGATCACTCCTCTCAACCTCGGTTCTTCATCTGACCTCACAAACTGAGATCAAGCACATCCTGAAACCCCCGTGATTCCCTGAGTTAGACCTGGGTGTCAGTCCTGCCCTGCCGGTTCCAGCCAAGTGACCTTGAACAAGCCATTTCATCTCTGAGTCTTGGTTTTGGCATCCATACTATGGGGACAGTGCCATCTACTGTATGTGGTGACTGTAATGGCTAAATAAAACACTGCATACACAGAATTTTAAGAAGCAGAGTGCCTGCTGGCTGGGATTGTAGCTTCTGGACCCAAGCTGCTTGGGTTCAAACCCTGGCTCTGCCATTTACTTGGATGAGCTATGGAATTCTCATGCCCCAGTATCTCTCTCTGTAAGACTGAGATGACAGGTGTATTATGAGGAGTAAATGAGTTGATATATGTATGGTACTCGGATGCCTGGCACAGAGAAATTGATCAAGAATGTCAGCTGTTATCTTGTAACACATCCTTCGTCCTCACTTCAACATCTCATTTGCTATCTCCATACCTAGACTGAACGCCCTCACTACCGGGAGAATGCCTGTGTGTTCTTCTGTCCCTGAGCCCAGTGACCTGCCTGGCTGAACTCACCATAATGGGCGCTGTGGGACCATGCAGAATACCCCCAGCAGCCTACAGAGGCACAGGATAAGGCTTCCAGACTGTGAGTGCCGGGAGCAAACGCTGGGCAAGAAGGAGACTGGGGATACAGGTGGACGGGGGAGGCAGGTTGACTGGTTTTCTCCCTCCATCTCCAGCTCACCCCCTCCCCCAAGGCCAGGCGTTTAATCTGGCGGACTCAGTGTGTGCAGTCAAGGCAGGCACTGGACCTCCCATCCGGGCTGGAGGTGGGGGTGGGGATGGGGCCTGTCTCTTATACACATCTAGATGTGTATAAGAGACAGCTACTCTCCCTTCCCTGGTCAGGGGGTGGGGGGGGGGGCAGGGGGCGCAGCCCCGGCTACCTCCGCCCCCCATTCAGGGTCCTGCTGGCTTCTCCCCTGCCCTCACCGCCTGGGGGAGCCCAGCCGGACCTGGGCGGGCCTCCGTGCCCCGCGGCTTCCCTTCCAGCCGCAGCCCGGGGCCTCCCCGCGTGGCCACACCTCCCCGGGCTCCGCAAGGGTTAAGGCGGCCGCGGAGAGGAGAGGTTTGGGCTGACGTCGCGCCGGCTGAAGGTGGTTCCCCTCGGATGAGGATGGGAGAGCCTGGCGAGCTGAAACCCGAGCTCCCGCTCAGCTGGGGCTTGGGGAGGTCCGCGTAGGAGCCGCCTGCCCGCCGGCCTCCCTCGGTCCCTCCCCAGCAGTCACTCCGGGCACCGCCGCGGGAACGATGGAGCTGGGCTGGTGGCCGCAGCTGGGGCTTACTTTCCTGCAGCTCCTTCTCATCTCGTCCTTGCCAAGAGGTACTGTGGGTCGCATTCAGGAGCCCCCAGGAGGGGACTTTTGTCTCCTGGGGTTAGTTAGGGGGCAGGAGCGGGGTGTCCCAAGAGAAGGTGCTTGTGTGTGGGTGGGGGGTGGTGGTGAGCTTTCTTCTAGTGGGAATCTTGGGGAATTGGCTGGTGGTGCTGAAGTGTCCCTCTTTCTAAGAACGTGACACCGTTTTTCTGCCATGCCAACTTGTGGGACTGAACTGCCTCAGGAAATGTACCAGCTTCCGTTTTTAAAGCACAAAATTATCGCTGGGGTTCTACCCAGGCTCAGGTGCCCCCTCTGACATGCAAAAGCCAAATCTCTACCTGGAAAAAGCCCCCTCCCAGGGGAGCTGGGAAGAAAGAGATGAATAAGAGCAGGGCTTGCAGCGAGGGTGTTTGTCCTGAAGCATCGTGTTGAGGAAATCTCACACCACAACCGTTCAGAACAGATTCCCAGCAAGAGAGAGGTGCTCGCTCAGCATATATACACTTCCTTTCCGATAAGGATGAGAAAGAAGAAGAAAAAGCCGGGGTGAAGAGTGCAAGTTGATTTTGGGGATGCACAGAGTTTATTTAGAAAGAACTGTGGCTTCTGTTGTTTTTCACATGTCATTTTCTGAGCCACAAACCCCACGTCAGATAGGCTCCTGGGGCAAGTGAGGTTGAAACAAGACCCAGACAGAGCTCTTGGGAGCCTCTTGACCCAGCAGAAGCAAGGGGAGAGCAGGCTTGGCCTGCGACTGCTGCTGGGCAAGCGGGGAAGGAGGACTTCTTAGGAGCATCTGTCCCTCTGTGGCTAAAGAGGCCGGGTGTCAGGAGGCAAGGTGAGAGCTCAGGAGGTGAGATGCACAGGTGATAAAACAGGGCAGCTTTGTGGAGGAGCAGGGAGTGTATGAGCCTTTGCTACCCCCCTCGGTGGGGGTTACCTGCCCCCTGTGCTGGGGACTTGTCCCCTTTGCTTTACTTAAGAAGTGGGTGCTTCGCTGCTGCGTGGAGCTGGCAAGCGCCCAACAATGAAACAGTAAGTTGGGTGGTGAGGGTGTAGAAAGCTATCACTACTGTAGAAGGGAAGCTGGACCTTGGCACACGTTGCTTCATGGTGAATGAACAAAAACCGAGATACGTGAAAAGCACCCCCCCCCCCCATTTTAGTCAATACTTTCCATCTACCTGCCAGCCCCAGGCGAAATCTTCCTTGGTGATTTACTCTCAAGCTGAAGAGTATTTCATTTGAATTTTGCCTTACTGGTATCTGGAACAGCCCAATAATATAGAGAGAAGAAGCCCGGGAGGGTGGAGTCTGATAATCCTCTAACCCAGCCACTTGCCCGGGGTTTAGTTGGTGTCTTTTCCGTAAGACTTGTCCCTGTTCCACCTCTGCCTTGTGGAGCCAGCCTTCCAGGGCACAGTGGCCCAAGCCCGACTCCAGAGGAGCCTGCTTCCTCCTGTAGTGCCAGGGCCCGCAGGTTTAGTTTTCTTGTCTCTGCATCTCTTTTTCTAACGTGGCAGGTGAGATGGCTGAAACCCATAAAGGCTGAAAACTAAAGCTCAGCTGCCCCTTTTTCCTTGCCCAGGATCTGAAAAACCTGTTTATCCCAGACCTGAGAATCTCTTATACCTTTTACTCAGGAAAGAAAGCTGACTCTGGTAAAGAATCGCCTGCCAATGCAGGAGACAGGGGTTCAGTCCTTGGGTGGGGGAGATCCTCTGGAGAAGGAAAGGGCAACCCAGTCCGGTATTCTTGCCTGGTGAATTTCATGGACAGAGGAGCCTGGCGGGCTACAGTCCATGGGGTCATAAAGAGTCGGACGCGACTTAGAGACCAAAATAAAACCACCAACAACAAAAAAGCCAAACAGAGAAGAAGAGCTTCAGGGAGTGTGCATGGTGTCTGGGCAGCCAAGCTGCTGACTGAGCCGGAGAGCAAGGCTATTTCATTGTCTGTCAAACATTCACGTTTAAAGGGAGCACAGAGGGATGGAGTGGAGAAGGAAAATATTTCAAGTTGTGAGCGAGTGAGTCCACTCCCTGCTGGAATTCTGAATCTGGCCCCCGTCAAGGAAAGCTTAGCAGCATATTTCCTCTAATTACTTTTCTAAAAAGAGCATTTGATGAAATGTAAACATCCACTGGGATGGCACGGCAGACGGTTGTTGCTCATCGACTCGGGACACGTGTCTGAGGATGAGAATCCAAACATCAGGCCAAGTGATAACCCAACACAAACAGCATGTGAGGGGAGAAACCCAATTCCTCTGACTTCACCAAATAGCAGTAGCTCTGCCAGCAGGATCCAGCCTGAAAGGAACAACTCATTGAAAAGATGTGACTCTGGGGAATGAAGCTTTCACATGAATAACTTCACAAGTGTTGCTTCCAACAGACATTAGCTGGTGGGGAGCGAGCATCCAGGCAACCGGGGAGGATAATTTGAAGCCCAGATATGCAGTGGGCAGGAGCAACCAGTGGAGAAAGGGAATGTGGAAAGAAAGCAAGGGGGAAGGAGTGGCAAGAAAAATTAGATGTTGGTTTATAATGGGATGTGTTAGCAAATTCCAAGGAGAGAGCTATGAAAATTGGGCCTTCTTGGCAGGGCTAGATTTTTGTGGGGACTATGAAGAGGGTTTTCCCTTGATATATACTCTGAGAACTCCTAGCTTTTCCAACAGGGAAATAATTTGATGGTGGGATCATGGGTTTCAGGAGCTAGGAGTGACTAGAGAGATCATTTGGTCAGAGTACCTCAAAGGCAGAGGACGAGGAGAGTAAACATCTGAGCATTTGTGATGAGCTCAGTGTTTAAACCGAAGCAGGGTGAGTGCTGTTATTCCCCAGATGGAGTTTAGAGAGGGTCTGTACCCTGTTCAAAGATACATATGCATGGTTCCTGGAAGAGTGAAACATTTGATATAGTAGTTCCACCTCTGGGAATAGACACAAAATAAATGAAAGCGGAAACTCCAGCAAATATTCACACACCCATGTCCACTGCAACACTATTGCCAGAAGCCAAAAGGGAGAAACAACCCACGTGTGGGTAATCAGAATGTGGGTCTATACACACGATGGAATACTATTCAGCCTTAAAAAGGAGTGAAGTTCTGATTAAAATGACAGTGTGGATGAGCCTTGAAAACATGATGCTGAAGTGAAAGAAGCCAGACACAAAAAGATAAATACTGTATGATTCCATTTATGTGAAGTGCCTAGAGGAGTCAAATTCATAAAGGCAGAAAGTAAAACAGTGGTTACCAGGGGCTGGAGGAGGAGGGATTGGAGAGTTAGTGTCTAATGGGCGTAAAGTGTCAGTGATCTGATGATAACATCCTGGAGATGTGTAGTGGTGATGGTTATACAGGCCATTGGACTGTACACTTAAAAGTGATTAAAATGGTAAATCTGTGCTATTTACATTTTGCTGCAGAAATGATTCCCAGATGGCGCTAGTGGTAAAGAACCCACCTGCCAATGCAGGAGATATAAAGAGATGCAGGTTCAGTCCCTGGGCCTGGAAGATCCCCTGGAGAAGGAAATGGCAACGCACTCCGGTATTCTTGCCTGATGCGTCCCATGCACAGAGGAGCCTGGCAGGCTACAGTCCATGGGGTTGCAAAGAGTTGGACACAACTGAAGTGACTTAGCACAGTACAGCAATAATGATAAAAAGAAAACACAAGAAGATTAGTGGAGCCTGGGGTGAGCCCAGACTGTCAGATTCCTGAGCTCAAGCTCACCTGGTACCCGGCTGACAGACTCACACAGCTAATAGCCTCCTACACTGATGCGCGTGTAATCGTGGCATGGTTTCAGGACACACGTGGCAGGAGAGGGTCCTTGCTCTCTCCCATGTGGGTGGTGCTATTGTTGTGTTGTGGGGTGACTCTGGCAAAGAGGGAGACTATAGCGTGGAAGGACTGGCAGCCTTTGGGTAAAGGTCTGCAGAAGTATTTAGCAGGGTATAGTGCTTGAAAGGTTTTGAACCTGGTTGCTTTGAGGTGGGCTGGGTCCTCTGTCTGGTCTGACACCCCACTTCTCAGTTCACAGGTGTCTTACCTGCTAGTCCCTGCTTATCTTTGCCTTGCTGACCTCTGTTCCTGGGAGGGATGGGGGAGAAATGAGATGTGAAAGAGAGAAAGTGGAAAGCTGGATGCTGAATGGGGAGAAGTACAAGTGAGCATTTTGCAGTGGACAGGAACATAAATTATTTTCACTTGTGTGTGTTGTGGAACACAATCTCACCTCTGTAACCACCAGTAAAATGTTTTATGAATGCCCTTGAGGGTGAGCTGTTGGTTGATGTTGAGGGTGAGGTTGGGTGTTATATATTTGGGTCAGTAAGCTGGGGACAAAGCACCTTTGGACCCAGAGGCAGAGATGACCTGGAGCTTGTAAGTCCCTTAGAAATATCCAGAAGCCTTAGGGAGGGCTTTGGAATGCTACTGGCAGGGACTGTGGGTTTGACTTAAATTTATCTGCATCTGGGTTACCCTGGCTAGACAGCAACAGCTGAGATTATGGCGTCTCGTGGTGTCTGGAGGACCTAATGATTGGCCTTAAGTCAGAAAATTATTTCCATCTGCCCTCCTAGGGGTGGCCAATCCCGATGCAAGAGAAAACCTCTCTACCTGCCTTTTCTGAGCCTAGTTCTAGAAGCTGCAATTGATTTGGGGGGAAGGGTGCACATTTCAGTAATAAATGAGGGAAAGTGATACCCTGCTCCTCCCCTCATGTGGGAGGACCTGTCACCCCCACTTTGTGGATATTTGAAAGTCACAAGAGCCCAGATCCCTCTCATTTTATTTTAAAGGGGAGGGAAAAGCAGTGTTTACATTTTCTAATTCCTGAATTCCAGGGCAGAGGACCCTGAGGCCAGCTGGAGCTTTGAAAGCTACCAGATCAGTGGCAGAAAGTTATCAGATTTCAAGCCTGGTCTGTGTTTAAGGAGTTCTGTTTGTCAGTCATCCCAAGATCTGGGTGAAAGCATTAGGTTTATAATGGAGAGAAAGAAGTAAAACGCGGGAAAAGTCAAACTTCATATCTATGAACAAAACCACTCAGGGAAGGTAGAGAATTAGAGTTGGCTGGAGATATTTCTCTTAACCAGTGGGACTTTCTGCTACTCACCGCCCAACGCTGTTCCTTTCGTTGTTCTCGGTTGTTATTTGTGATACAGACACAGAGCCTGTGTGGGCTGAGAGTGGAGTAAGTAGGGCTGCACATCAGATATTTCACCTGTAATGGTGCAAACACCAGTGGTGGAAGCCTCATACCTAAGGGACCAGATCCCAGATAATCTACTGGTGTTTGTGGTAAATACCAGGCATTCTCCTATATGTTTTACATGTGTTCATTTAATCCTCACAACATACCTACAAGGTAAGTAGTTATTATCCCTAGTTTACATACTGAGAGAGAGGTACAGTACTTGCCCAGGTCGCAGAGCTGGACATCAGTGTTTTGAACCCAGTCTGACCCCATAGTGCGTGCACCAAAACAGTAACACTGCTATAGCCAGTAGTGGGTCCAACCATGGTAGATCTTCTGTCTGTATTTTGGCCAAATCATGAGGATCATGGCGTTAGTAAAGAGTTCTGGTTATCCTGTGGATATTCCAAGAGCTGATATTCCCTGGCCCCTGTGTCAGCAAGGTCACATGCTCACCACTGTGGAGGCCGAATGGATGTAAGTGACGAGGGAGAGACCTCAGCACTTCCCATGGGACCACGTGGAACCCAAGAGAAGCCATTTTCTAGAGGAAACAGGAATGTTAAGCAGATCGCAAATCCCACTCATTTCTGGGTAGCTGTCCACAGGCACATGCATCTCATTATGATTAGACATGGCAAGTGAGAATTTCTTTGTCTCACGGTCAAATTTTATAATCAAAATCACGTTTCTGTTTGTGGAGCGACAGAGTTAAGGATGAGACATGCTTCATGCCTGGCCCTGAGACTGTGGCGCACTAGTCTTTTATGGATTTATTCTGTCAAGATCGTCAATGTGTAAATTCTTAGGTGATGGAATAGGAGTAGCAGGCCTGGCATGAATAAGGGGAGGCATTTTTCTTTCTTCTTTTTTTGGCATAACACAGCTGATGGATATTGCAGGGGATGGAGATGCAGCCTCCCTCCATTAATACTGAGATGGGTTTTAACCAGTCATTTCAACCTTGAATGAGGATCTGCTGTCTTTTGGGTCTTTTGTCGAGTGGTTAAGAGAGCCCAAATGAGGACACACGTTTCCGTCACCCTTCTGCCTCTGGAGTTGGGGACATGCCTCTATCCCTGCAGTGTAGGCATCTTTATCACTGTCCTCTCCGAGGCTCTGGCTGTTTCAGGGGCCGAGTTAGTGGTTTGGCAGCGAGTGTCGGTAAGCAGAAGTCTGGTCAGTTGATTTGGTGATTGGAAAACCAGGGCTACTGCTGCCAGAACAGAGTGAGGAACACATTCAGGCAACTTTAGCTCACGGGGAGGTGCAGCAGTTGTCCTCATAAGCTGAATTCATGATTGGTTAAAATAAATTTCCGGCTAGCTTAATGGAAAACCAATGGGTGGAGGAGGGATGTTGGCCTGGTTTGCCTCAAATCAAATCATTTGAGGACTTCGGCAAACTGAAGTGTCAGTTTTTCAAACCCAGTTCTATGCCAATTTACTTCGCAGGATTCCTTTGAAGATGATCGGTTAATCCCCTATATTGTGCGACCCCACTTTGGAAGTCAGTAGTGATGGTGGAGAACACCTAGGATGCCCAGGATGGGTTGCCTGAGCTTAGCTTCTAGCTGGTAGCATCTACTCCCATATTTTCTAATATACCACTTCGCTCACCTGGGATGCAAGCAGAAGGAAGGGCTTGGCTGGTATAAAGAATCTTTATTGCCTTACTTCTTGTTTGGCTTTCTGCCTCCCACTGGGTGGTCCGCTGCCTGCTTCTAAGTGATGTTCAGCCTCCTTTCTGTGCAAACCTGGCTCCCCTGGCCAATTCACTGGTAGAAAAGAACAAGTGAATATTCAAGTCTTCATGGAAATGAAATACAAACTGTAATACACAAAAAGCATAATATATTTAGCAGTAATGGACCCAATTGAGGCTTCCCTTGTGGCTCAGTGGTATAGAATCCACCTGCCAATGCAGGAGACTCAAGTTTGATCCCTGGGTCAGGAAGATCTCCTGGAGGAGGAAATGGCAACCCACTTCACTATTCTTGCCTGGGAAATCCCATGGACAGAGGAGCCTGGCAGGCTGCAGGTCTTGGGGTCGCAAAGAGTCAGACACGATTGAGTGACTAAACAACAAAACTGGCCCCAGTGGATTCCCTGTAAAATGCACTCCAAAAGGTCATAGCAGGAGCCGTTTCTAACAGCAGTCTTTGTCACAAATAACCTGACCCTGGAAATCACGTATGCCTGATATGTCTGCATTCGTATATATATATTCCACAAACTGTCTGGAGATAGCAGGATGAATGAGACCAGTCCTTTTCCTAAAGACACTTGTAATCTGTTGAGATAACTCATGGTCTAGCCTGGTGTTTTCCAAAGTAGGTTTCATGAAATACTAATATTAAAGGATATTCAGCAGAAATAATAAAACCTAGGATGTCCTGGTGAAATAAGTTTGGGGAATGTGGGAATTAACTTAGTATAAAGAATATTATAGGCTCGGCAAAGCCCTACAATAAAGCAAACTGTTACTAGCATTTAAAAAGTTGTTCAGCTGCAGAACCTCTTTTCATGTCATACCTTATACCATCAGTGGATTTAGCACTCCATGGAATACAGTTTGGAAAACTCAGGTCTCTTGTCCATAATGAATAAAACATTGAAGAATATCTCTCTCACCATTATGGAGGATAAGGTAAGAAGGGAATTTGAAAATCTACAAAATTGGAGCGTCTCTTCAGACTTCTGCTGAGAGACAGACAGGAAGTCTGTCGTCCTGCTCGCTTCACACTTGCTGAGACGTTGAAAGAACCATCGGGTGATTTCGGCCCTGTTGTTGTGATAAAAGTCCTTACCAGGGTCGACCTGTGTAGTTCACCAAGAAAGCTTATTCCTGGTCTGCAAGGTGCTCACAGTAATGTGATTGCCCTGGGATCACTGGGCGGAATGAGGTGTGACTGATTAAGATGCACGTGGTGATGTGACAGTCCCAGGGAGCGGTAAGAGCTATGGCTTGACTTCCCCACTTAGGTTGTAACCTTGGTGACAGTTACACTGTCCCCACTTCAAAAATGAGAAGAACATTTGAGCATCCTTCTAGCTCCTGGGAACATTCCTGAGTTCAAGATCCAAGTCCATTCATTACCAGTTAACCTCCCCCTACCTCAACACACATGTTGGTTTGTCTCCAATCTTTTCTTATTTATCCTCCTGTCTGCTAGTTTGGGTATAGCTCAGGCACCTTGATCCTGATTTGTACAACCCGGAAGCGGTCTGGGCTGTTTACACTGGGGCTGTATCCCATAGAGACAGCACGTGAGTTTGAGCTGTTCATCAATCCCTTGTTTGCTGTTTCTGGGAACAGCTTTATTCCTCCCTTTCCTAAATATTGTTCTTGTTGTCATGCAACACGGTTTCTCCCTTAGCCCTCCCGTTGCCTGCCTCCTGTCCTGTCTCTGCCCAGACTTGTTTCAGATTGGATGACTACAGTGGCAATGGATAAGGAATAAAGCAGCTATTCCTTTTAAGGGTTTTCTGCCCAACCCATAACCTTCTCAGCAAAGATTTAGCTCTTCCTGGCCATTTTATGTATTTCATTTTTGATGCTGATATCTTAGTATGGATGTGTTCAAGTGTGAATATACATGCACACAGAAAAATAAAAGTATAGGTATGGTTGTTGTTCAGTTGCTCAGTTGTGTCTGACTCTTTGTGACCCCATGGATTGCAGCACACCAGGCTTCCTTGTCCTTCACCGTCTCCTGGAGTTTGCTCAAACTCATGTCCATTGAGTCGATGATGCCATCCAACCATCTAATCGTCTGTCGTCCTCTTCTCCTTCTGCCTTCAATCTTTCCCAGCATCAGGATCTTTTCCAATTTGTCAGCTCTGTCATCTGAGCATCAGATGGCCAAAGTATTGGAGCTTCAGCTTCAACATCAGTCCTTCCAATGAATATTCAGGGTTGATTTCCTTTAAGAAATAGATATAGTTATATATACACTTATGTGTGTATATGGGTGGACATGTATAAACTTAGAGTGTAGAGTATTATGATTTAAAACATGGGCCAGAGTTTGAATCCTGCCTCCATCATTTATGGCTCTTTTCTTGTAAAATTACTTAACCTCTTTCATGTCATACCTTATACCATCAGTGGATTTAGCACTCCATGGAATACAGTTTGGAAAACTCAGGTCTCTTGTCCGTAATGAATAAAACATTGAAGAATATCTCTCTCACCATTATGGAGGACAAGGTAAGAAGGGAATTTGAAAATCTACAAAATTGGAGCGTCTCTTCAGACTTCTGCTGAGAGACAGACAGGAAGTCTGTCGTCCTGCTCACTTCCAACCTTCCAACCACCTTCCAACCTGTACACTGAGAATAATAGTGTCTTTATTTGAGTTTGAGAAGGGAATGGCGACCCACTCCAGTATTCCTGCCTGGAGAATGCCATGGAGAGAGGAACCTGGAGGCATTGCAAAGAGTTGGACATGACTGAGCAACTAACACACACAAATGAGATAACCTATTTACTTTTAAATTATTATTGGGATATAGTTGATTTATTATTGTTTTTTTAAATTTTTGTTTGGAGTATAGTTGCTTTACAATGCTGTGTTGGTTTCTGCTCTATAACAGCATGAATCAGCTATATGTATACTTATGTCCCTTCCCTCTTGAGCCTCCCCTCACCTTCCCCATCCCATCCCTCTAGGTCATCACAGAGCACTGAGCTGAGCTCCCTGTGCTATACAGCAGGTTCTGGAGTAGTACTGAGCCATTAAAGGGAATAAAATTGAGTCATTTGTAATGATGTAGATGAACCTAGAGTCTGTCATACAGAGTGAAGTTAAGTTAGAAAGAGAAAACCAAGTATAGTTGATCTATAATGTGTTAGCTTCAGGTGGACAGCAAAATGAATCTGCTATACATATACACATATCCACTCTTTTTTAGATTCTTTCCCCATATAGGCCATTACAGAGTGCTGACTAGAGTTCCCTGTGATATAGAGTAGGTCCTTTTTAGTTATCTATTTTATATATAGTAGTGTCTATGTGTCAATCCCAATCTTTGATTTATCTCTCCCTTCCAATTTACCCTCCCTCCTCCTTATCCTTCAGTGACCATAAGTTTATTTTGTACATCTGTAACTCTATTTTCTAGATAAATTCATTTATCACCTTGTTTTTAGATTCTACATATAAGTGATATCATACGATATTTGTCTTTGTCTGGCTTACTTCATTTAGTGTGACAGTCTCTAGGTGATCCAGTGGTTAAGACTGAGCTTTCACTGCAGGGACTGAGGGTTTGATCCCTGGTTGGGGAACTAAGATCCTGCATGCCACATGGCACGGCCAAAAAAAAAAAAAAAGAGAGAGAGAAAGATAGCCTATTCAGTACAATGCTTTGCAAAAAGGAGTACTCAGGAAATTAAAGTCATCTTCTGCTCCTCTCTTTTCTAGTATTTTTCCCACTAGCACAGAAGGAATTAAGGAGAAGTATTGGGTATTCTGTCTTTAGTAGGCTGGAATTTACATGGTCCCTTTCAGGCTCACTTCATCTTGGTGCACAGCCCTATCCTAGTCATCTGTGACTCTGTGTCAGAAAAAAAAAAAAAAATTCCAGAAGTTTCACCGTATGTTTATTTCTCTGAGACTTGCTTTCTCCCCTTGCTTTTATCATGCATCTGCCTTCCAACCTTAGGGTGAAATTCCTTCCACATGCCTAAGTTTGTCCATGTGCTGGATTCTTACAGGGATTTGAGGGGCTGGTGTCTTGCGGAGTGGGTGATTCTGGGTCAGTGATGTTGTCTCCCAAACATGAGATGGTGCCCATGGCCACCTGTTGTGATTCAAGGGTAGAGCCAGCCAGGAATCCTCAGGCCAAAAGAAGTTTCCCTTCATCTTGTTCAAGCTTGTAGAGCTGGGGGAGGCAGCTATAATGAGGACTAGCCTGCATGAAGCTGCTGCCAGCTTAGGGCTTAGTGAACCCTAGGACATACCATTATAAATGCATCACCCTCGTTCAGCCTGACATCTGCTCTTGGCCATCTGCCTTTGGTAGAAGGAAAATCTGGCTTCTGCTGGCATCAGTGAACCTGAACGTGAAGACAGTAACACTGACTCTGGAGGCTCCTGGCAAAGGGATAGATGTGGTTGACCAAGGCCCCCATAGATCCCTGGCAGACTCTGGCTCAGAAAGAAGGTTTTAAACATGTGGAGGATTGGGGAACAGGTGGGATTGTTTTTATGTCTGAGGAAATCCAGATTAGATTTTTAGGGTAAGCATAAGTTTTATTGTTTTCTTAAGGAAATATCTTTTCTTGTATTACTTCTAAAAAATATTTATATATTTTTGTCTGTGTCGTGCAACTTGTGGGATCTTAGTTACCTGACCAGGGATTGAACCTGGGCCTTCTTCAATGAATGCTCAGAGTCCTAACCCCTGGACTGTCAGGGAATTCCCAAATTTTATTGTTTCTTAATTTATACGTTCTAATGCTTTGCTTGAATAATATTTGCTGAGTTTTATTGCCAGGAACTTTTAAGTGTATTATTAAAAAATTTTTACTAGCCAATGCTAATTAAAAAAATAAAATCTATTCAGCTCATATTGCAGTGTTGGAAATAACCCAGAAGCAGCTGTCTTTCTGTGCTAGGGATTTCTAGCACAGTTGTTGAGGATAATGGCAACTTGGGACCCTTCCAAGATGCTCGAGTTGGGGTTTTATCCCCTTTTGGCTATAGATGTAGAATTTCTATTCCTAGAAGAGACGCAGCAGGAGGTGAGGTATGTCCTATTTAAATAGGTGTCTGAAGAGGAGGTATTAGAGAGAAGAGATTAGGAAATCTAAAAGCAAGGGGGAGGAACTCAGAATGCCATGATAGAAACCAGAACAGACTGCTTGGAAATGCCATTATGTGTGGGCCTCTGGGGGAGACAGTTACTCGCCCCTTTTGTTCCCTTAGCCATCTGTATCTCAGCCACACGTATGATGGCTTTAAAAAAATTTTTTTGTGGAATATAGTTGATTTCCAACCTGAAACTAACACAATATTGTAAATCAACTATACTTCATTAGAGTATATTAGAATGTACAGCAAAGTGAGTCAGATATATATATATATATATTCTTTTTCAGATTCTTTTCCCATATAGGTTATTACAGAATACTGAGTAGAGTTCCTTGTGCTGTACAGTAAGTCCTTGTTAATTATGTTTTATATATAGTAATGTGTATACATTAATCCCAGTCTCCTAATTTATCACTTTCCCCCGTGTTTCCCCTTTGGTAACCATAGGTTTGATTTCCAGGTCTGGGAGTCTGTTTCTGTTCTGTAAGAAAATTTCATTTGTATCATTTTTTATTAGATTCAACACATAAGTGATATATATTTTTTTCTTTGTCTGACTTACTTAGTATAAAAATTTCTAGGTCCATCCATGTTTCTGCAAATGGCATTATTTCATTCATTTTTATGGCTGAGTAATATTCCAACATATATATTCACCATATCTTCTTTATCCGTTGATGTGTTTTAATTCTAGAGAGAATAATGGTAATGTCTCAACAAACACGCAATTTTTCTTCCAAAGCACTTTATGCTCATTGCCTGTTTAACTGCAGTGACATTAACAACCCCATCAATCTACATCCATTCTCTTGAGATTTGGGGAAAATGCCACAACAAGATGTCTTGTTTGTGATTGTCCAGCAGCATAAATGAGAGGCAGATTCAGTATTAAAATTTGATTAATCTGATTTTCAAGTGTGTTCACTTCACCGGTGATGCATTCTTAATCTGTAAAGTCAAAGTTATGAACTCTCTAGAATCAAAGAATTGTGTTGAAAAGAATAAGACTTTGGCCCTAGAAAGAGCTGGCTTTTTCACCTGAAAGCTGTGCCACCTAGGGCAATTTATTTACCGTTCTGTTCCTGAGTGTCCTCATCCGTTAAATGAAGAAAATGATACTGACTTTGAAGGGTGGCTCTGAGGCTTCAGTGAACTGGTTTGCTTCAAAGGCTTGGATACATTCTTGTGGGAGCTGGGATCCAGGGAGAGGGGACAATGAATGAGATGTGACAGAGTGGAGCAGTGTGCTTAATAAAGGATGAAGAGAGGAAGAAAGTGACAGATTGATTTTTGCTTCCCTTTCCTCCCCACTGTACTAATGCTTGCAAACTAGATTTCTAGGGAGTCTATTGAAAGACTTATCACTCCTGATACCCAAAGGGTATGATGAACGTGTTGACTTTCCAGCTATCATTATCTTATTACCAAGAGGAGCTCTGAGAAGGGGAAAACCAAGGTCAGCTGAGGGTGGGAACCCAGGCAGGCTGGGACTGAGAGTCACTTGGTGGTGGGGTGGTTTTCAAAGTCTCAGGAGGAGATACTGAGTCATCAAGAGCCCTAATAACCATTCCATCGCCCCTGACTCACAGCATTTCCATCTGGGATTTGCCTGGCATCTGTCATCAGCCCCATGGAGTGGGCAGTCAGAGCCTCAGGTGGTTAGGAATGTGCTGTGTTAGAAATCAATACGGGGAGTTCAGAGAGCCTGAGAGGAGGCTGGGGAGTGAGTCGGGATGAGAGGGCAGCCCAAGCTGTCTAAGTGTAGGACTCTGATTCCTATATCTTTTTTTTCCCCCTCTGGTCTTAGGTTTATAACGTGAAGGACAGCAAAACAGTCAGTAGAGATTTTCATTAAATGTAGTTAGAGGGGAGGGCTGTGGGGTTTTTGAGTGGAGACAAAGGCATATTCCAACATCAAAGAGGAGCGAGCCCTTGATGAAAACCCCTTTCTTTGCCACCTTCTGGGGTGGCCTCAGCCTGGGCCTTTGGTCTGACAACCGACATCCTGTATGGAACAGGCCGACTCACGTTTTCATCCAGAAGTCTCTGACTTTTTTCAGATTTGCCGGAACAGTTACTGTGTCAGCTTATTTCCTGGAAACCCGGTGTTGAAAGTGTGCTACTCAGAGATGATGCTGTGGGGACTCCAGTGCCCCTTCTGCCCTTCAGTGGAGTTAAGCCCTGGGTGTTTGAGGGATGAAGTGTTCTCCGTCTTGTCAGCAGGAGAAGTGTATCAGCGCTGGAGAGCCTTAGCGCTGGCTGCCAGGCTGTGAAAACCACGCCGAGGCCCGCGGTCAGCCAGCTCTCCCTCACTCGTTCATTCGTCTTTCCCACCATCTGTAAAAGCTGGACCGGGGCTTTCCTGGTGCCTCAGTGGTAAAGAATCCGCCTGCCAGTGCTGGAGACGGGGGTTCAGTCCCTGGTGTGGGAAGATCCCACACGCTGTGGAGCAACTAAGCCCGTGCTTTGCAACTACTGAACCTATTCCCTAGAGCCCGGGGGCTGCCACCGCTGAAGCCCTCATGCCCCAGAGCCCATGCCGCAGTGAGAGACCACCGCACTGAGAAGCCCATGCACGGCAGCTAGGGGGTGGCCCCTGCTCACCGCAAGGAGGGAAAAGCCTGAGCAGCAACAAAGACCCAGCACGACCAAACGCAAACAAATAAATAAAGGTTTAAAATAAGCAGAAGCCGAACCTGTGCCAGTCAGTCGGCATTGTTCTCTTTGCCTTGGTGTTTGCATGAATAAAACAGAACTGAGAGGTTAAGTGTCTTACGTTTTCCAGCGTGAATTCAGGAAAAAGCAGAGCTGGACCATTATAAATGCAATCTCCACTCAGGAGGGCTGCCCCAAGCATGGAAGCTGGGGAAGGCTTGGGCAAAGCCTATGATACCAAAGTATTGGGTTGGTCAAAAAATTTGTTCATGTTTTTCCGTAAGGTTTTATGAACTTTTGGCCAACCCACTACTCTGCAACTCTCTTGGTATTTATTTACCCTGATTTACAAAAAAAAAAAAAGAGGAAAGAGAAGCACTTGTCCACACAAAATACTGATGCAGCCATTTAAAACCACTTCTCAGGACCACTCAAGGTCAAGAGAAGACGTTCACGACTGAAGTAAAGAAGTAAAGCAGTTTCTAAAGAAAGCCAAAAATATAATAGGTTACCAGTTTTGAGAGGTTAGGAAGACTGTGTACACATCTTTTAGCTTCTCTGTGTGAATATGTATGTTAATTAAAAGATGACAATTGAAGGGTAAGTTATTCTGAATACTTTATGTATAATTTTATTTTTTTTTTTATGCTTTCACAAGAAATCTTTTCTATTAAAGTATAGGGTCTTTTATGGGTTTCTCTGGTGGCTCAGATGGTAAAGAATCTGCCTGCAATGCAGGAGACCCAGTTTTGATCCCTGGGTCAGGAAGACCATCTTGGAGAAGGGAATGGCAAACCACTCCAGTATTCTTGCCTATAGAATTCCAGGGAGAGACGAGCCTAGTGGGCTATAGTCTCTGAGGTCACAAAGAGTCTGACGTGACTGAACGACTAACACTTTCACTTTTCATAGAGTATTTTATAAAAATAAATAAATACTTTATCCAATGGAAGAGTTGAGATAAATGAATGAATGTATAATGTGCCTGGAACTTTGTGAGTTCAATTTTGCTATGTGATTATGGGCACGTGCTTGACTGTTTCGTGCCTTGGTTGATTCCAAGGTGGTGCTCTGTGAGTTCTTGATGCTTAATTTGTACTTATTTCCTAGGAAGCACTGGCAAGATAAAACTCATTTGTGGTTTAATAAGACTGTTCTTGTTTTTTTGTAAATAAAGTTTTATTGAAACACTGTCATGCACATCTGCTTATATGTTATCTGTGGCTATTTTCTATTGAGTAGTTGCCACAGAGACCTCATGACCCACAAACTAAGACAACATTGGAAAGCAACTATACTCCAACAAAAATTAATAAAAAAATTAAAAAGATAAAGTTAAAATGCCAAGAAAAATGTATCTGCCTCTTTACAAAAACCATTTACCAATCCCTAGGTTAGAAACAAGTAAGGCTTTGTTCTTAAATGTGGACAGCAAAGTAACCTTTGTTCACCTACAGCAGCCCAAAAAACTGGAGGTTGTCCTGGCCTATTTTGCCCTCAGCAGCAGGCTTGCTCATGTCTTCCCTAAACCTGAAATTCTGCAGGCCTCCCTTTCTTCTCAGAATTCCCTAAAAAAATGCCTTTGGAGTTTCTCTTTGCTTATTTCCTACTTAGCTCTTTTCCTCACTGGTAAAGTGAAGAGGTCAGAGTAACTCATTTTAACATAAGAAAATATTACCCATTTTGCTGGATCATTTTTAAAATTAAATTGCATGAACGATATAAAAGCACTTTAGCTAAACAAATATTAAAGTGCTTTAGCATACATGCAGGAAAACCTTCAGTTGCTTTTCTGCTGTTGGTGTTTCTTTAAATCCTAGTTTTTGTAACTGGCTTTTAACATCATATTGAAATTCCCTGAAATTTGTACGTTCATGCATGTGTGCTCAGTTGCTCTTCGCGATCCCATGGACTGTAGCCCACCAGAATCCTCTGTCCATGAAATTTTCAAGGCAGGAATACTGCAGTAGGTTGCCATTTCCTCCACCAGGAGATCTGAAGCCAAATGACCAGTGTGCCATTTGTCACAAATGGAGGAGGAAAAGTCCAGGAGATTGTTTTTGTCTGCTTATTGTATTTTCAGATCTCTTCGGCTGATCAGCTTTAAATATTTCTCATAGAATATTTCTTAATAAACTTACCTGTTTATTTCTTACATATGTGTTCTGGGGCACTTTCCTGTCTCTTTTCCAGCCAGGTGAGAAGTAAGGGTGACAGACTTACCAGACCAGAGGGGCTGAGTCAATAACACCATTACCCTGTCTCCTCCTCCCTCACTTCCATATTCCTGGGAAGTGATCTTATCTTGGCAAATGATAGATTTTTATTTGTTATTTTATTTAACCCACCTTAACAAGCAAGAGAGTTCCAGAAAAAAACATCTATTTCTGCTTTATTGACTATGCCAAAGTCTTTGACTGTGTGGATCACAATAAACTGTGGAAAATTCTGAAAGAGATGTGACTACCAGACCACCTGACCTGTCTCTTGAGAAACCTGTATGCACGTCAGGAAGCAACAGTTAGAACTGGACATGGAACAACAGACTGGTTCCAAATAGGAAAAGGAGTACGTCAAAGCTATATATTGTCACCCTGATTTTTTAACTTATATGCAGAGTACATTATGAGAAATGCTGGGCTGGAGGAAGCACAGGCTGGAATCAAGATTGCCGGGAGAAATATCCATAACCTCAGATATGCAGATGACACCACCCTTATGGCAGAAAGTGAAGAACTAAAGAGCCTCTTGATGAAGGTGAAAGAGGTGAGTGAAAAAGTTGGCTTAAAGCTCAACATTCAGAAAACAAAGATCATGGCATCCGGTACCATCAATTCATGGCAAATAGATGGAGAAACAATGGAAACAGTGGCTGACTTTATTTTTCTGGGCTCTAAAATTACCGCAGATGGTGATTGCACCCATAAAATTAAAAGACGCTTACTCCTTGGAAGGAAAGTTATGACCAATCTAGACAGCATATTGCAAAGCAGAGATATTACTTTGCCAACAAAGATCCATCTAGTCAAGGCTATGGTTTTTCCAATAGTCATGTATGGATGTGAGAGTTGGACTATAAAGAAAAAGCTGAGCACCGAAGAATCGATGCTTTTGAACTGTGGTGTTGGAGAAGACTCTTGAGAGTCCCTTGGACTGCAAGGAAATCCAACCAGTCCATCCTAAAGGAAATCAGTCCTGAGTACTCATTGGAAGGGCTGATGCTGAAGCTGAAACTCCAATACTTTGGCCACCTGATGCGAAGAGCTGACTCATTTGAAAAGACCCTGATCTGGGAAAGATTGAGAGCAGGAGAAGGGGATGACACAGGATGAGATGGTTGGATGGCATCACCGACTCAATGGACATGGGTTTGGGTGAACTCCGGGAGTTGGTGATGGACAGGGAAGCCTGGCGTGCTGCGGTTCATGGGGTCGCAAAGAGTTGGACACGACTGAGTGACTGAGCTGAACTGAACTGAAGCCTGTAGTCCTGTAGATGTGGTGCTAATATCCCTCCTTGACCATCCATTTGTTCTCTTTGCGTTGTATGTTTCCTCGTCACGGTGAGTGATCCTGTGTTTGTGAGGTCCTTTATCCAAGGTCTACTCCTCTATGAAGCTGTGAATTCATCCAACGTCTGCTCCCCTATGAAACTCCACAGGAATGGTGTCTGTTCTTCTCTCCATTGTATCCCATCACTCAGCCTCCTACCTGGGACGTGGCGAACGCTCAGTAAACACTTGTGGGATGAAAGAATGAACTCATCAGTTCACCCACAGTCTTGGCCCTGTGCTCAGTGGGATAACTGAGGACCAGAGTGGTTAAATGACTGGCCATGGGTTAACCTTTCTTTTGAGAAGACACAATGTGTTAAGTTCCGTGTGGATGATGTAACATTACCACAAACTTAGTGACTTAAAACAGTGCAGTTGTATTTTTGTACAGTTCTGGAGCTCAGTGGTCTACAGTGAGCCTTAGGAGGCCAAAATCAGGGTGAGGGCAGGCGTGCGTTCTTTGGATGCTAGGGGAGAAGCTGTTTCCTTTCCTCGTCCAGCTTTTGCAGGCTGCCTGTGTTCTTTCAGCTGTGGTCCCTTCTTCCATCTCGAAAGCACAGCACTCTGATCTGTCTAATGCTGCTGTTGTCACACCGCTATTCTGACTCTGACCCTCCTGCCTCCCGTTTATAAAGATCCTTGAGATTACATTTGCCCTACCTGGACAAGCCCCCATTCTCTGCCCATTTCAGGATCCTTACATTAGTCACATTGGCAAAATTCCTTTTGTCATGTGAGGTCACATTTTCATCGGTCCTGGAGGTCAAGATATGTACATCTTTGGGGCTGTTTTTCTGTCTTCCAGACAGACTGCTTGGGAAAGAGCCAGCTGGCTGACTTGGCAGATAGCAGAGAAATGGACTTCCCTGGGGTCATTCCCTTTGGCTAAGACAATACAATATTCTGGACTGTACCTATAAAATTAATGTATGTGCCAGGGAGAGCAGAGGTGGGCTTGTTCACTGAAATAAAGAGAAATGCCAGTGAAGGCATTTTAGGGAATTAATTTCTTGGGGAGCCCCGCAGTATTCCATGGCTGGACTAGCCTCCTGCTTTAGGAAAAACAGGCTCCACCCTCTACTGCAGTGGAGCAAACCTTGCTTGGCTTTCCACATTTATAAAAGTACAAGGCTTACAAAAGTTGCAAGTAATTTTTATTCTGTCAGTGTCCCCCAGGAGTCATCAATATTTGTAAATTCTTAGAAAACCTGGAAGGATGGAGTACTTGCCCTCAGATGAGCAAAGGGAGGGGTAAGACATGAGCCACACCCAGCAGGCATGTCAGATGTTCAGAGAGTTGAGAAATCATATGGCTAGACAAGGCAGGGGCTGGCGCCAAGGGATTGGGACCCAAGTTAGATAACCTGGGCCAGTTGCTCTACACCCTTCATCCTGGGAGGGAAACTGCCGCTGTTTGATATCGGCAAATTATTGAGCAGAACAAGCTCTGCTGGCTCATCACTCTGACCCACTGGATGAAACTTCTTGACTGTTGAAGCTCTAGAGTGGAGGCTGATTCATCCAACAGGGATTTATCCAGTGTCTCTTGCATGCCAGGCCCAGCCCTATCTATGGTGGACAAATCAAGTGAGGTTCCTGCCAGCTTATGGTCATGTGAGGGAGACAGATGACATACCAGTCAGTGGAAACACAGAAAGGGATTATACATTGTGGTAAAGGCTGCGAAAGCAAGCAACTGGGATGCTCTGGTAGAGAATACTATGGAAGGATGAGCAGAGGCATAAACTTCAGAAGAGAAAGTCAGTGAGGACCGTTCTCAACAGGTGTCATTTCCACCGAAGCCCAGTGCTTTGATAGAGGCAGTGGGGAAAGCCAGTGTGAAGCCCTGGAATGAGCAAGACCTCTGTGGCTTTGAGAAACAGAAGGTGGAAAATAGTCACCAAGGAAAGGCTATAGGACTCAGGAGAGAGCAGCTCTCAAAAGCCCTGGGAACCATACCAGAGCATTTAAGATTTGCTCCAAATGCAGATGGAAACAACAGAAACATTTTACGTAAGGAGTTGATATGTGGTATATTCAAAAAATGAGATCTCTGAGAAATATGGAGCTATAGTATCTTCCTTCTTAAGCTGATAGCTATTGAATGTTCATTATATACTAAGCACTATGTAAGCTCTTTATATACATTGTCTTATCTAGTCCTTTCAGCTAGCTCCTGAGTTTTATATAATGAATTCTTTTCATTGGATGATAAACTGAGACTGAGTTGGTAAACTAACTTAGCCAAGATCATACACCCCGTAAGTAGCAGAGGTGGGATTCCAAACCCAGGTCTGTCTGACTCTGATGCTTAAGCCTTTAAACATTTTGATTTCTCTCACTATTTTTTAGCATTAAAAGTATAATAAAAATAACACAAAATTTGCTACATTAGCCATTTTAAGCATACAATTTTGTGGCACAATATTTGCCTTTTTGTGTCTGGCCTCTTAGTGTGTTTGCAAGGTTTGTCCATATCGTTATCTGTATCAGCATCTTGCTCCTTTTCATGGCTGAACAATATTCCACATTCAGAATATTGTGTACATATTCCACTGCTTGCTTATTCACTCATCTCTTGGTGGACTCTTGGGTTGTTTCTACCCTTTGTCTATTGTGGATAATGCTGCAAGTATCCGTTTGAGTTTCTAATTTTGATTTTGGGTTATATACCTGGAGTATATAAATTTTGATTATATACCTAGGAGTAGAATTACTGAGCTGCACATTAATTCAATGTTTAGCTTTTGAAGGAACTGTCAAATTCGTTTCCACAGAAGCTGCACCGTTTTACAATCCCATGAGCAATGCTCGAGGATTACAGTTTCTCTACATCTTTGTCAACGCTTGTTATTTTCCTTTTTTTTTTTTTTTAATTATAGCCATCCTAGTATGTGTAAGGTGTTATCTTGTTGTGCCTTTGATTTTCAGTTCCCTAATGACTTGTGGTGTTGAGCATCTTTTCGTGTGTTTATTGGCCACTTGTATATTTTCTTTGGAGAAATGTCTATTCATATCATTTGCCCATTTTAAATTTGGGTTGCTTGGTTTTTTGTGGTTGAGTTGAAGGGGTCTTTTATATATTCTGGATAGTAGATCCTTATCAGATGTATGATTTGCAAAATTTCCCCCCATTTTTAAGTTGTCCTTTCACTTTCTTAAGAATGCACTTTGTTGCACAAAAGTCTTTAGTTTCAATGAATCCGATTTATCCATTTATCTTTTGTTGTTTTTTGTGTCATTCCTAAGAATCCAAGACCATACCAAGTCAAGGATCATGGAGACTTACTCCTATGTTTTCTTTTACTTTCCTTCACTTTTAACCATTAAATTCTCTTCGAGATTTTAAAAAGTATTCGTTTCATCCCACCAAAATCAGAAACATGAGAAGCTCAGCTAAGGAAGTTTTAGCTTCTGTCCTAGAGGAGCTCACAGAATACTTCAGGAAACAAAATGCCAGCGGTGACAGTGTCACAGTGATCAACGCCAGTTGTTCCCAGATGCCAGTTGTTCCCGAATGCCAGTATGAGGATCTTTGCTGCCCTACCAGTGTTTGTGGAAAAGAAATGAAGGGTTGTTTTCATAAAACTGCATGTATTCATTCTAAGAAACTGTCCCTTATCATGCAAGTGGCTCCTTTCTATGGTGCTAGAATGTTCTTATGACCGGAGGCCGAGAGAAGATGGTGAGAGTTTTTCTATATGACTCTACTTGGCAAATTAAGAATGATCTACTCTTTGTCAGACTTCCAAATTTAGGGAAGGAAAACAGAAAACTAAGCTATGAAATTTAAGAGGTTAGAAGCTACCATAGATTTTAGAGTTGGTTGACATGGGTCCACAGAGTTTGATGAGGATCCTGGCCTGGGGTCTTTAGGGAAGTCTTCACAGGGAAGCCAGATTCGCTTTCTTCCTCAAATATCTGCTATTTGAGGAAGCATACAAAAAGCATACATTTCCTGAGAGTCTATGTTTATTTCTATTTTTGCTGGCATTAATCAGACCACTGCTTACAGCTACACAGGTTGTGCACTGCACAATCCCCAAAGGAACCATCCAGCTGCACAACTGCACAGCACAGCCCAGGCATCTGGGCCATCAGAAAAGTCTGGTGACCACTCTCGAGGCTAGTTCTATCAAGTACAAGGCTGAATGCCAAGTAGAGACCATGTCCTTTCCTATCTGACCTATTTCTGCTTCAATCATCTTAGTGCAAAATTTTTTAGGACTAGAGAGTTTGGGGCAGGAGGAAGAGGAAATCAAAGTGAGGTCTGTCTTGTTTCTTACCCTGGATTCCTCTGGGCAACCTCCAACTAATTACTCTTATAGTTTTTGCCAGATGGCTTTTCCTTTTCATTTACCTAAGATATATTTTAGGGAAAAAAGAGAGAAATTCTATCCAGAAAGGAGTACTGTTTTCTCATGGGAAAGAACACTCAGTTATATTGGGGGATTGAATGAAGTTCTGCCAATGAGTTCACTCTTATAAAACATTGCAATTCTCCCAATCATACTAATTAAGATACTTTTTGTCTTTTCTGCTGGTTTTAGCTTTGAAGATACTATAAAAATGGTTTGCTGCAAAATCCAGGAGCCAAGTTTGGAGGAAATGACATGGTCTCTACTTGGCATTCAGCCTTGTACTTGATAGAACTAGCCTCGAGAGTGGTCACCAGACTTTTTCGATGGTCCAAATGCCTGGAGTTTGCTGTGCAGTTGTGCAGTTGGATGGTTCCTTTTGGGATTGTGCAGTGTACAACCTGTGTAGCTGTAAGCAGTGGTTTGATACACGCTAGCAAAAATAGAAATAAACATACACACTCAGGAAATGTATGCTTTTTGTTATTTACGTGTATGTGTGTTAATCTACTTAGATTCTATGTTGATAGAACATGATTTCTTTTTTATTAAAAATAAAACTGAATAGCACCTTTGAAATTTGAAATAACAAATTTCACCTGTGCCCCACTGGATGGATTTGAACATCCTGCAGGCAGGTTGTAGGGCAAGATGCTTCTTGGCAGTAGAGTACTTCTGGGTCTGACCTATTCCTGCCAAGCCCTCCATCCTCACTTGCTGCCTTCTGTTTCAGAGTACACAGTCATTAATGAAGCCTGCCCTGGAGCCGAGTGGAATATCATGTGTCGGGAGTGCTGTGAATACGATCAGATTAAATGTGAGTGCCCTGGAAAGAAGGAAGTGGTGGGTTATACCATCCCATGCTGCCGGAACGAGGAGAATGAATGTGACTCCTGCCTGATTCACCCAGGTGAGTGTGCACTGCGAGACCTCCGATCGCCTCCATGTTTTCTGAGGTCACTGATGGAAGCAGGCAGAACCCTTGAATTCTGACAGGTGGACATCAGGGGTTGTGATGCCATAATGATGAAAAGTGGCATAACTCCACCCACTCTAAATACAGGCAGAGGAATTGGAGGAGTTAGTGCCCTTTTCAGTGCCAAACTTACAGAGCTGTGGAATCATCTACTTATTCATTCATTGAACAGACAGACTGCGCAGCCCCTGTATAATATGGCAAGTTCTGGGAACACAGTGCTTTAGAAAAAGAGACATTCCTGGCATTTCTAGAACGTGCAGCCTGGTGGGGGAGATGGAAGAGTAAATAGGTAGCTGTAATGTATCATGGGAGGTGCTGTGATAGAGAACACGGGTGCCCTGGGAGCCTGGGTGGGGACGGGGGTGGGTGACTTATTAGAGGAGGTGGTATGCATGCTGAAGATGGAAGCAGCCAACTGCGGAGTGTGAAGGGAATCTAGCAGAGAGGTCAGGCTATAGAGGATAGCACTGCTAAGGCTCCGTGGCAAGAGAAAGCATGGAGTTTAGGGAACTGCGGATGGCTTCGTCTGGCTGGAGGGGTGTGTGTGCGTGTGTGCCTGTGCGTGTGTGTGTGTGTGATGAGCAGCCTGGAAAGAGATAGACAAAAGATTAAGGAGAGAACAGGCGTGAGATGCTGAAGGGCTCTGCAGGCTGTACTACGAGGTTTAAACTATATCCTGAAGATATCTTATGTAACACTTGGAGATCTTTTAGTAAAGAGGTGAAAGCCGATTTTCTCTTCCGCCGCAATATGGAGAAAGGATTGGAGGAAGGGCACAATTAGAGGTAGGGGAAGAATAATGGAGACCTTGATGAAGAGAAACCCTGTGGATGGGGAGAGGTGGAGGGATCTGAGAGCGATTACAGAGTGCAGTTGATGACAGTGTGGAGTTGGTTGGAAGGGGAGGGAAGAGCAGAAGTCAGGGGAGATGCTTGGGCATTTGGGAACTGGCCCCAGTAATATGTATTCTTGCAGGAAAATCCCATGGACAGAGGAGCTCGGTGGGCTACAGTTCATGGGGTCACAAAGAATCAGACATGACTGAACATGCATGCACCACCTCGCCACCCAGTGATATGAGAGCCTCCCAGGATGAGATGGGGCCTTCCCAGGTCACGGTGCCCATTCCTTAGCCTTTACATCAAGCTAGACTTGCCTTGCCCCAAACCCCAGCTTCCCTGGCCCCCACCACAGAGGAGACAGTGAGTTTCCTTCGCTGAAGTGTCTGTCTGCTGAAAGCCGTGTAGACACTGGGTTTCACTCTTACTGTGTTTCTAGTGTGATTAGCAACTCCCTGAATGGTTTCTTGGTGCTTTCATATCTGCTGCCTGTGAGTCCTTTTCCCTTCTTGGCCTGATCAAACAGAGGATGTAGAGAATTTCAAATACACTGAAGACTAAAAGGATGTCAAAAATAGGCTTTGTGCACTTCTCTCATTTCTGCCTCTCCCCTTCTATTAAAAACACAGAGAATGATGCTTATCACTACCAGGAACTTTCTTTTGAGGAAAATCATAGAAGGGGAGAGAAAACAGGGCTCAAGTAAACAGGTTTTACGTCTAAACCATTTTCTTTTTTGGAAATGAGTAATGCTGAGCTTTAAAATAGAAGTGACCTCAGCATGACCCTTGCACATTTGATCCAGAAAAGAAACCCACTGTTTCAATTCCCTGATGGTGAGTAGGGTTTGCGGAGAAGTAGTTGAGCAGTGCCTCTAGATTTTCTAAGGAAAATCTGAGAGCTAAGTCAGGGTCTCCGGACTAGGGGTCCTTGGCAGAAGTCCAGAAGTCTGAACAACTTTCAGTATTTTCAAAAGGCTGACAATTACTGTTGTTGTGGCAGTGGGGGGGAGAGGGGTGCTGGCTTTGGCTTTATGAGATGGCATGAGGTCATGGGGTAAGTAAACGTGAACGTGAAGTCGCTCAGTCGTGTCTGACTCTTTGCGACCCCATGGACTGTAGCCTACCAGGCTCCTCTGTCCATGGGATTTTCCAGGCAAGAGTACTGGAGAGGATTGTCATTTCCTTCTCCAGGGGATCTTCCCAACCCAGGGATCGAACCTGGGTCTCCCGCATGGTAGACAGACGTTTTAGGCAGTGTTGCGTGCTTCATATCGCATCTTATAGAAGGCCATCAACATCTGCCACACTTGCACCCAACAACTTATTACATCAATACAGGAGGCATCCACCTTCACTGATGCTAGGAAGGGTCTTCCCAACTGCGTAGTGAAGAGCTGTTCCACATTAACCATATGGGTGCCCTGAAAGGAAGAGCTAGAGAAAGACTTTTTAAAATTTTTTATTTTCAAAAATAGTGAATTGATGTTCCAGCAGTCCCTATCGGTGATCAAAGAGGTTTCTCTGTGTGTGTGTGAGTGTCATTATGAACTCAGGGATTTTCATTTATTATTCGGTTTAATCCATGTCAGTCATCATTTATTTTAATGCACACATCCCATCTTATAACACTGGGTTCCCCTTTGTGTCTGTCTGTGTTCTTCTGGCATGACCACACTGATTTTGAAGACTTCTTGATTTCTTCTTAACTGTTTTTTGCCCCAGATCTGGAATCAGCCATTTCTCCAAGGAACTCTGGTCTGAGACCATGATCTGGTCACCTGACGTGTTCCTTGCTGTTGGACGTGTCATTGCTACAGGATTTTGTTTGTTTCCTTAAGTGTCTAGAACTGGGAAATGTGCATTTTTAAAATGCTTTTACTGCTACTCAAGTTCAAATGTAACATTCCAAGGTTGTTAATTAATTTCTTGGATTTTGTATTTGTATGTCTTTTCTTTCATGGTGAAAATCCTGTGTCCTAGTAATACTAAACCAATCACTTACTCGCTTTATCTTAAATTTGTACAAAGCCACACTAGAGCATTATGGGTGTTAGTAATAAGAGCACTGATGCTTATGGTTTTTATTCACCTTAGAATGTATCTCATTAGGTTATAGAGTCAAAATACTATGTTTTAAAGTCAATTGTAGTTATTATATCTATGGCATTATACCACTTACTGGAAACCTACTTGCTTGATAGGTAGGTAGGTTTATATTTGACAATAGAAGCAAATCTGTGTATGCATTTATGTGTCTCTCCCCTTCGTGCACAAAAGACAGCATGCCACAAACACTGCTGACTACCTTGCTTTTTTCTCTCTTAACAGTATATGCTGGAGGTTGCTCACTGACAGTATAAAGCCATTTTTTTCCCACTTCTTTTTACAGTTGCACAAAACTGCATTGTGCATCATAAACTGTGGATTACCATAGTTTATGAGTATTTGGATTGTTTCTAGCTTTTTGCTGTTATAAATACTACTGTAGTGAGTAGCCTCGGGCATATATCAGCTAGTATTTTTGCAGCATATCTCTGGGATAGATTCCTGGAAGAAGGATCGCTGAGTCAAAGGGAGGTGCATATGTCATTCTGCCAGCCTTTGCCAAATCCTTCTCCATGCATTTGGCGTTCACAGCAGCCATCCATGAGAGTATTCTTTGCGTGAAGTCTTGCAACAGAATGTGTCATTTTGGAATTTTGTCAGTCTCAAAGGTGAGAAACGGGATCTCTGCCTGGTTTTAGAATTTCTGTCGTCATGATGGACAGCCATTCTTTCTCCTGTAATAGCAGTAATTGCATGAGGACCAATGTCCAGGGCCCTGGTGGGGCGTCTGGGTGTGTGTGCACAGTCATGTCCAACTTTTTGCAACCCCATGGACTGTAGCCTGCCAGGTCCTCCATCCATGGGGATTTTCCAGGCGAGGATACTGGAGTGGGTTGCCATTCCCTCTTCCAAGGGATCTTCCTGACCCAGGGATCAAACATGCGACTCTGGTATCCCCTGCACTGGCAGGCAGATTCTTTACCACTGTGCCACCTAGGAGGCCCGGCGGTGGGGATGGTAGTGCTGACGTCCAGCAGCACCGGGGCCCTCACTGGAGCAAGTTGGCTGTGTCTTTTAGTGCATTTCTAGGCTGTTAGCTCTGACTTTGGTTCTCTTACCATTTGGGCAATTCTGTGAGCTGCTTAGTGTCTTTTTTAACATAGCCTTCTTCATCTTAATCACCAAACTGGTTTTTAATGGCTTGCCTCTAATGGCCTGGAGAGAGAGAGAGAGAGTTGGCAGGGTCATCGAAGGCAGATGGAGTCCATTGACCTCTTCGGTGGCCCAGCGGGGAGGGAATCAGATGGGAATGTGACACATGAGTGAAGATGGCCTTTAAAAGACACAGAGGTCCCCCCTGGGACCTAGTTGCGGGCCATATGAACTCTGATGAGTCGTATTAGCAATTCTTTTCTGGTAGGAAGAAGCAAGCCCTGGAGGAAGGGAGCAAAGTCAGAATGGAATGCAGAGAGGGCTGCAAGTCTCTCCCTTACAGACATCACACATGTATACACTGAATCTGTGCACTATGGGCCAATGAAAACCTAATTTTAGCCGAAGAAAAAAGTATGCTATCAGCTCAAGGAAATGCTGGTTATCTCAAACAGTTCAGAAGCCTGGGTTAGCAGTTCATTCATCTCTCCAACTGTCCACCTCTCCATTTATTCATTCACTCAAATCTCATCTAATATTCTGGAACAGTTACTACATGCGAGATACTATATTAAGTGTGGAGGGATATAGTGTTGAATAAGATGCAATCCCTGACTTCAGTTTATATAGGAAAACAGATAATAGGCAGTTAAAATTGAGCATGCCAAATGCTATGGTGGGGATAAGCCCAGTAAGTGGAAGTACGGGAATGCAGAATAATAATAGTTCATATTTGGGGGGTACTTGCTACGTGCCAGGCCCTTTATAGGTGTGAGATTAATTTTTAAATCAAGTTTATGAGGTAAGTACATTTTTTAACCCCAGGTTTACAGATGAGAACATTGAGACACAGAGAACGTAAGCAGTTTGCTCAAGGACCCACAGCTGGACAATGAATGGGGGAGCCAGAACTTAGCGCTCTGTTTTAATAAGCGGGGTTGGAAGACCTCTACCTTTCCTCAATATCCCCACCTCTCAGGAGGCCATGTTTTAAAAACAACCCTTGATTGAGGTCTGCTCAGTCCACTCCGGTGTGGTCTTCTGATCTGGGGGAGCCTGACACCTTCCAAGGTGAGCCGATTAATAGGCACTAAGGCTGTTTCCAGCAGCACACTCTGGCTATAGGAGTATATGACATAGAAGGATATTTAATGGAATGGAAAGATGTTTACTATTTTTATTAAATCAAAAAGTAAAACAGAATGTACAATGTATAGTATAAGCCTAATTTTAAAAAAAAGTTTGTGTATATACAGAGGGAGAGTATTACAGATGATTTTCCTTGGGTAATGGAATTTTAGGTGTTTTCAATTGAATTCTTTTTGCTTGTTTGAATCTTGTTAATATTCCACAGTCAATATGTGATACTTTTATATAGAGAAAAAAATACCCTACATTGATGTATTCTGCCTTTTACTACAGGTTGTTTCATTTTGCACTAAAGCGTCAGCCACTAGTAAAAAAAGCCAGACAAGAAAGGCCCTGTGTTTCACGTTTCCATTTATGTTAAATGACTGGTAGATTACTGGTTGCCAGGGATCAGGGTCAGGGTAAGGGGGTGACTGCTAACATGGGGTCCTTTTTGGGGGGAGGTGATGAAATACCCTAAATTTAGACAGTGGTGATGGTTACCCAACTCTGTGAATATACTAAAACCCACTGAATTGTACACTTTAAAAGAGTAAACGTTATGGTACCTGAATTATCTCAATGTTGACTTTTTAAAAAATTATGAATTAGAACCAAAATGTGCAATCAATCTGGAAGGTTATTACTAAATATTTGCAATATCTCATAATACTTTTCAGGTTACTGATGATACATGAGATAGGCATCTTTGTAAAAGATGTGAAAAATTTACAATCAGCAAGAGGTTTCTCTTTTAGCAGAGACAGCAATGTAATTTAGATTTGGTTTTAATGTAATAATAAGCATTTGCTGTCAGTCTTGGATTTGGGGGTATTTTTATCAATGTTATTTGCTTTGTAAAACATAATGATTAAAAATAAGTTTAAATAGCATTGTATTTTATTGAAAATTGAAGTTCATAATTATGACCAGAAGCTAAATTGTTTTAAAACAAGCCATCAGCTGCTAACCTGGAAGATGGTTCAGACCACCCTCTAAACTCCTCAGTCTGAATGCTGGTGACTCTAGCATCTTCCTAGGGATAAGCATGTTTTCCTAAGGGCACCTTTCTGGGTCCAGATGCTCTTAGGTGAGACAAGATCCTGGCAAAGTCCACAGTTTCTTGTGCAACCCGTCAGAACCTGCGTGTGCTTAATGGAACACCCTCTGCTTGGAAATGTTTCAGGTTGCACCATCTTTGAAAACTGCAAGACGTGCCGAAACGGCTCCTGGGGGGGTACCCTGGACGACTTCTACGTGAAGGGGATCTACTGTGCAGAGTGCCGTGCGGGCTGGTACGGAGGAGACTGCATGCGTGAGTAGTCCCTGACCCAGCTCCAACTCTAGTGCAGGCTCCTTTAAAGCCTCACCTTGCCGTGGACTAAGGCTTCTCTTGTTGGACTCTTTGAGTTCTGGAAAGCTTGTGGCCAGAAGGCTTCCTAGATAAGACTATGAGAAACAAAGATGTGTTTCCTTCTGCTGGGTGTGGATTGTGGACATCTGTTTGGAATTGGCCATGGGAGGTTTCTGTCTCCTCTTAAATCTTCCCCTCTCTCCTGAATGAAGCCAAGGCATTCTGCACACAAGCATACCTCGTGTCCATTCCAGAAGCAACTGCATGCTGTCATTGGTCAGCAGATAGTGAATAAGGCTTTTGTTGTTGTCTGTAGTGCATTTTAAATATGAATTCCTATTGGAAAACTTCTTAAATCCTGAGTTCAACTCTTGGAACCCACATCAACCTGTCAGCATGCCATTTGTCCCAGGAGAGGGATTCTTTCTGGGTTCTGCTTGATCTCCAAGAATTGCTTAATCTTTATTAGTGCTCCCCTCTGTGTCAATAATCCTTTGAAAATGGAGTGGAAATGTAAGCTGTCTCTCAGTTTAAGATTCCCCCATGCAGCAACCCAATGGTGAATATCACTCTGAACGGCAGGATCTGGACCAATGTATAAACTGTTTTTATTTTGTTAAGCCTATTTTACATGTTCCGCATTTAAATTAGAAGCAACCAGGATGGTTTTAGACTCTCATTAATTTTACTTTTTCAAACGATATTTCCAGTCCACAAAGATAGAGGATGGGGTGTTATTGGTATTTCTTGCCTGATCAAACATGTAGCAAAAACGCAGGAGTCTAGGGCAAAGGATAAGGAAAATACCTAAGACCCCTAAGTCTGTGGGATTTCGGGGTCTGCGGGATTTCAGACCCCTTGTCTCACCTACCTCCTACTGGTCAACTCTTCCTGTAGCTCTGTTTTCTCTGCAAAGCAGCACGTGAAGTCTCTAATGATAGCAGAGTAGAAGGGAAGCTGAGGCTTGAGACTGCCAAAATTTGGGGAGAGCCACCTGATGAATGAGGAAATGCGCCAGCTACCAAAAAGTTAAAGCATGCCCAAGCATGGCCGAGGACCCAATGGAAGCTGGAACTAATGTGTAGGTGATGCAGCCTGGACAGGTGGGTGATGCTCACCGGCAGCATAGGTGAATAAAAGCAATCATGTGGTTGACCTAAGAGTTGGCAGAGACACAACTGTCCAGGGGTTCAGCGTGGGCAGGACACAAACCCAAAATGAACCTGGTAAAGAAAATAGAGACTGGAGCTGTCGATGAGATGGAAAAGCAGGCTTAGTGGTAATAAAGCCACCGATCATGTAGATGAAAGAGGTATTGTGGTCAGAGAGTAGAATTTCTGAGTTAAAGCTTTCACAGGTGGCGGTGATTGTGTGTTCATATGTATTAGTCAGTTTTGGGGGCATAAGAGTCAACCTCAAAAGGATAGATGTGTATTTTTCTCTATCATGCGTCTGTGAGTTGGCTGGGGTTTAACTCGTGTCAGCTGGGTTGGCCTGGGTTGAACTTGAGTTCGGAGCCGAGACCACAGCGGGCAGTTTGGGGTGTGATCTGGTTCGAGTGTGTCACAGAAGCACAAGCAGTCAAGCCAAACACACGACCACACTCATGGCCTCTGGTATCATCACATTCACTCATATTCAAAGGAAGTCACGTGGCTGAGCCACAGACCAGTCAAGTACGAGAGTATATTCCATCTCAAAGGAAAGGATACAGATATTTTCTGAACAATACTCTAAACCCTGTGAGTGAGTGTTTAGAGGCCAGGGCAGAGAAGGGGAAGAATATTTGCATGCAGGAAGTCAAAGACAGAGGACTGCATTTTCCCAAAGAAATCCTGTCGATGTATCTTTCCAAAGAGTACCTGTGTTGAGTCTTGCATTTAGCCTCAGCTCAACAGCCGGCTGTGTAGGTCTGTTTGGTCTGGATTGGTGATGGTTTCCATGTATAGGATCAAACTTTCTCAAAGACAGCAGAATTGGCTCAGGGCAACGGGTCACCACCACTAGGCAGGCAAAGTGGAGCACGCATGCCCCCATTCATTAAAAAGAAGTAATGAATAAATCTACCCATCCATTCAAAAATAGTGGAGGACAGAGAAACCTGGCGTGCTGCAGCTCGTGGGGCTGCTCAGAGTTGGACACAACTCAGCAACTGAACAACAAACCACAATCCATTCAGAAACTGTTTCTTGAAAGAATGCTTCTGTGTGCAATGATGAGCAAGACAGATGTAGTCACTGCCATTTTAGAGCCTGAAATTTAGAGAAGAGAGACAAAAAGAATATGCTCAATGCTATGAAACAGACAAAGCAATGATCATACTCCTATTCCATTCTGTGTTGGTTCAATTATGCCTGTTCAATTCCATGGTGAAAGCCTCATTCCACGCGGTGTGTGTTTATAGAGAGTAGAATTTCTGAGTTAAAGCTTTCACAGGTGGCGGTGATAGTGTGTTCATATGTATTAGTCAGTTTTGGGGGCATAAGAGTCAACCTCAAAAGGATAGATGTGTATTTTTCTCTATCATGCGTCTGTGAGTTGGCTGGGGTTTAACTCGTGTCAGCTGGGTTGGCCTGGGTTGAACTTGAGTTCGGAGCCGAGACCACAGCGGGCAGTTTGGGGTGTGATCTGGTTCGAGTGTGTCACAGAAGCACAAGCAGTCAAGCCAAACACACGACCACACTCATGGCCTCTGGTATCATCACATTCACTCATATTCTAAGGAAGTCACGTGGCTGAGCCACAGACCAGTCAAGTACGAGAGTATATTCCATCTCAAAGGAAAGGATACAGATATTTTCTGAACAATACTCTAAACCCTGTGAGTGAGTGTTTAGAGGCCAGGGCAGAGAAGGGGAAGAATATTTGCATGCAGGAAGTCAAAGACAGAGGACTGCATTTTCCCAAAGAAATCCTGTCGATGTATCTTTCCAAAGAGTACCTGTGTTGAGTCTTGCATTTAGCCTCAGCTCAACAGCCGGCTGTGTAGGTCTGTTTGGTCTGGATTGGTGATGGTTTCCATGTATAGGATCAAACTTTCTCAAAGACAGCAGAATTGGCTCAGGGCAACGGGTCACCACCACTAGGCAGGCAAAGTGGAGCACGCATGCCCCCATTCATTAAAAAGAAGTAATGAATAAATCTACCCATCCATTCAAAAATAGTGGAGGACAGAGAAACCTGGCGTGCTGCAGCTCGTGGGGCTGCTCAGAGTTGGACACAACTCAGCAACTGAACAACAAACCACAATCCATTCAGAAACTGTTTCTTGAAAGAATGCTTCTGTGTGCAATGATGAGCAAGACAGATGTAGTCACTGCCATTTTAGAGCCTGAAATTTAGAGAAGAGAGACAAAAAGAATATGCTCAATGCTATGAAACAGACAAAGCAATGATCATACTCCTATTCCATTCTGTGTTGGTTCAATTATGCCTGTTCAATTCCATGGTGAAAGCCTCATTCCACGCGGTGTGTGTTTACCTGATCACAGCCGCATACACAAAGAGAGCATTTCTTACGGATCACTAGGCAGGTCACCAGGGGAAACAGGGAACCCTCCGTGAGTTTACAGTACATTCGTGGAAACAGGACTTGAGCATAAGAAGACATCAATATGATGTTGTTAGTTTCTCATCACCTACAGCTCACACTAAATACATGTAAGGGGAATTCACAGGCGGAAGTAATTCATTTCAGTATTTGTTGACTGTCTGCCCTGCTGTCTAGGCAGGCAGGATGCTGCCTGCCTCTATTAAGGGGCAGCTGAACACTTGGGTGGTCTGTACATGGCTGGGGCAGTGCTGGGGCCATGTGGCAGTGCAAGCATTTTCCCAGTAGATGGCGCCCAAGTGATCCTTTCAGATCATTTAATTCTGGAGGAGGAGGGCTTCTTGCTGAACACCATTGTAGAACCCTGGCACTTTTTTCTGAGTGCCATATAGAACCGTAGAAGAAAGGAGGAGTGCCAGGCAAATGCCAGAAAGGATCACACATGTTTATATTTTAATTATAGACCTTTCAGTACTGAGCAGACGTGGTAGCACCTTTATTTGCTCACTGCCCTTGACAATGCTCGTCACAGATGGTTTTAACCCGTCTTTATGGTCTTAACATCCATTATGTGATCGATTCATTCATAACCATTGACAAGTTACATTAAGCAAGAGAACTGGAGAAGGGCTGGAGGTCACTGAGCCCAGGGGAAAACTTTCTTCATATTTTCCTGGCCAGGAAAGATTGCTTTAGTAATCACAGAATATTCAGAAGAGTGATTCCTTTTTTCTTCAAGTTTTTATTTTGATAAGTTTTACATACACAGAGTTGAAAGAATACTACATTCATTCTTTACCTGGATTCACCCGTTATTATAATTTTCCCACATTTGTTTTCTCTCTCCTCTTCTGTACAGTGAGCTCATGAATTTTCATTTTTTTTCCCCCTTAATCCTATCGTCCTCTTTGTGATGCTTAAATTGTCCCAGGATTGGCCCCACAGCCCCTTTAAGATGATCGCTGCATCGTTCTGTGAGCACTTCCTGTTCTTGGCACTGCCCCCACTCCCCCAGTGGTTCAAGTTCTCCTTGATTGTTCATGTACAAGCCCTGAAACCAGCCATTTCTCCAATCCTGGTTCCTTTTGTGGGGAATGATATTTAGGAACTGTGATCTGGCGCTGGCAATGAGAGGCACTGATCTCTAAAGTTAAAATCAAGGTGTCCTTTCAAAGCTTCTTAAACTGGAAAGTTGAGTTCTTAAGTGCCACCACTCTGCAGTCTTCCAGAGTGAAGTTTATTTAACTTGGCCTTCAGAGCAAGTTCCTAAGCCACTAAAGGAGATGAGCAGGAGCGGGCCCGAGAGCCTCCGGGATGTCACGCTCCTAGGTAGCACTGAAGTGAGGCCAACACTTCAGGCCCCGAAGGGTCTTAGGGAGGTGGGAAGGTTAGGAGAGCAGCCTAGATGACAGAGGGCTTATGGGGAGAGTTTATAGGCCTGTAATACTTTTCATTTCCTTAGTCATATTGTAGATAGACACAGAGGAGCAGAGGAATGGACCATCAGTGGTGACCAAAAATGAGGGCTTGGAATATCAGAGAGGAGCATGATTTGTGCTGGCTGGTCCAGGAAGGATTGAGAGTCAATGAGAAAGAGAGAGAGAGGGGGAGAGGTGGGAGGAAAAGAGAGAGAGAAAGAGAAAGAAGGAAGGAGGGGGAGGCGGGGAAAGGTCCACAAAGCTGGGTGTCACTGGCTTACTCATCTCTGGAGCTGTACTGCTGGGGAAGAATAGAGTCACCTGGGTGGAGTTACTGAAAACTGGCTCATGGTAGTCTGGGCTTTTGTGTCCTGACACCCCCAGGAAAGGAACAGTGCTCAACTGGGTATAAATCGAGGATGGTATTCAGTTCAGTTCAGTCGCTCAGTCGTGTCTGACTCTGCGACCCCATGAATCACAGCACGCCAGGCCTCCCTGTCCAGCACCAACTCCTGGAGTTCACTCAGACTCACGTCCATCAAGTCAGTGATGCCATCCAGCCATCTCATTCTCTGTTGTCCCCTTCTCCTCCTGCCCCTAATCCCTCCCAGCATCACAGTCTTTTCCAGTGAGTCAACTCTTTGCATGAGGTGGCCAACGTACTGGAGTTTCAGCTTTAGCATCATTCCTTCCAAAGAAATCCCAGGGTTGATCTCCTTCAGAATGGATTGGTTGGATCTCCTTGCAGTCCAAGGGACTCTCAAGAGTCTTCTCCAACACCACAGTTCAAAAGCATCAATTCTTCAGATGGTATTATGTGGTGGTTAATAGCTGGGCTTGAAACCAGGCTTTTAATCTGTAAGACCTGGATTTTAATCTGTGTCATGACTCCTTCTGTGACTGGCAATGCTACCCAATCTTTGTAAATCTCAGCTTCCTCATTTACAAAATGAGGGAAATAACAGTGCCCCATCAGAGGATTTAATGAAGGATTAATGTGAGGGTTAAATGAAGTGCTATCTATGAAATTCCTTAATAAGGAGTCTGGAACATAGTAAGTGCTTGATAAATGGTAGCTGCTATTCGTATTATTGCTAAATCAGAGCCTTGAAGGGCACTCTTTCTCTTTTCTTGGTTGGGAAGGAAATCAATGTGGGGCCACAGAGGAAAAAAAAAATAAAACAGAACTCCCTAAGAAACAGGAGGATATATGCTGGCCATGAGGAGATTAGGGCTTCCCAGGTGGCCCCAGTGGTAAAGAATCCATCTGCCAATGCAGGAGATGCAGGAGACGTGGGTTTGATCCCTGGGTCGGGAAGAGCCTCTGGAGGAGGAAATGGCAGCCCACCCCAGTATTCTTGCCCAGAGAATTCCATGGACAGAGGAGCCTGGTGGGCTGCAGTCCATGGGTTGCAAAGAGTCAGACGCGACTGAGCACAGCACATGGGAGGCTGCTTTCCAGGACAAGCATATGTGTGGCAAATAGCTTTTCATACTTTATGTGCTGAAGTTCTTGATTCCAGAGAATTGATGTTTGAACTTCTGCAGACGATTTTATGTTATTAAAGAGCTCATCGATTATTGCTCAACTTCTGGTTTGGGTGGAGAGGGATATGAAAAAGGCCTTCCTTCCTGTTCAAACAGCAAGAAATCACTCTGTGAATCAAAGGAAATTCAGAATTTACTTTAAAGCCATCATGTATCTATGAACACAGAATCTAAAAGAAACTAAACTCCATAGGGAAGAGCTCTTCCTAGGAGAGCAAGTGATCCAGAATACGTCTTACCTGAGGCCAGCTACTGAGGTCAGGGCAGGGCAGGTGAAGGCCTGCCTGGGAAGGAGGAGGAGCCAGCCAGTCTCAGGATGAACCTGTGGGCTGGCCTATTGAACTCACATCTAAAAAAGACCCCCAAACAAACATTACCCTATCCACTGAGACTTCTTGTTAGTGAAATTTTGTTGAGCAAGCAGAGGCTGGGGGTGAGGCTAGAAAGCAGAAGATCTTGGAATATTGTTGTCATTGTCCAGTTTCAAAAATTGGTCATCTCAGAGTCTAGTGGTCTCACAGGCTCCAAGATTTCTGACCTTACAGTCATAGAAGTGCGGGAAGTTGGGCAGGGAGAATGTTCAAAATCAAAAATAAGTTTTCTAAGGTTCCCACTGCTTGACTTTCAAGATGCTTCTGGAGAAATTATAGCCTCAGTCCTGCCCCAAACCAGCTTGCTTCCTGATTTGATCAAACTGATCAGTATCTCATTCTACCTGCCTAATAGAGGAAAAGATATTACCAATCAAAAGAAAATATGTCTTTTCTGTTGTGAATAAGCAAGAAGAGAATAGGACCAATAGTCAAGAGAAAGATCAGTCAAGAGAAACACACCACATGGGATCAAATATTAGAATTTTTAGACAAGGACTTTTAAATAATTTTAAAATGAATATATTAAAGGATCTGCAGGACAAGGTAATTATAATGGATGAAGAGATGAGAAAATTGAGAATAGATTTAGAAAGCATTAATAAGAACCAAAAGGAAATCCCAGAACTGAACACATTGTAATATTTGAAATTAAAAAATCATCAGAGAGAATTAGCAGCTGATTGATCACGATGGAAGACAGGATCATGGAATTTAAACACAGGTTGGTAGAAATCAACCAAACTGAAGCACAGAGAAAAAAGAAAATATTTAGTTGTCTAATTTTTTATGCTGCTCTAGCCCAGTCCTCGACTTTTGCATTGGATCGTCAGGGTTATCTCAGTGTATGCTTTTTTGGTAAAGATTGTGATGAATCTGGGGGAGAAAAACCTTTTTGTAACAAGGTGGTAGATGGTATTTTTGCTGGACAACTGTTTCAACTGAACGGATAGACCATTTTGTATGGGATTGGGAAGAGGATTCAAAAATGGTTTGATTGGGCAGGAAGAGGCTTAATTTAATTTGGCAGGGTCATTCATTCAGTTAATAATTAAGCACATATTTCACGCATATAAAGGTGAGCGAGACAGACAAAGTTCCTTGCTTTCACGGAACTGTGTCATGGAGGAGACACACACTTAAGCAACCATTATAAAGTATTAGATTGATTGGAATTATAGGCCAGATCACAGGGTGAGCGATGAAGTCATTTCTAGAGACCTGATGAAGACGTGAGCCCCTGGTAAAAGCCATCACTTATTATGAACCAGACGTTGCTCTACATGCTTTCATGTATGAACCACTCATCCTCAGCCAGCCTTTTACAGGTGAGGGCATCGAGGCACAGAGAGGCTGAGTCACTTTGCCGCTTGCTGTCCTGCAGCTGTTACGTGGCAGAGCCAAGATGCCAGTTCAGTAGCTGGGCCCCAGAGTCCAGTCCCTCTTCCTCTGTACTAAGGCGCTTCTTGAAGTGAGAGGCCCTTGAGGTCTTCACTCCAAGACCTGTCTGAGGGAAGAGCAGGTCAGGGTAGGATGAACCAAATCACGTGGACGGTATCAGCTTCCTTCTTGCTTCCGGTCTGGTGTGTGGGTCATTCCCATGTCATCATCCAGGCTTTTGTTCTGCCATCCCTATCTAGGCTCCTGAGCCTAAAGGCTTTAGAGCTTTAGCCAATGATGCAAAGAGGCTCTTAGGAGACCTGGAGCAGTGGATCGGAACCTGGGCTGTCACCTGTGATTCTTTTGCCAAATTTGTGTCTCAGAGTCAGACAAGACTTGAGAAATGACAGTGTTAGCTGCCGTTTATTGTTTACGTGTCCAGACACTTTGCTAAATGCTTCACATACAGTAACTATCTCATTTAATCCTTAAATAATAAATCAGCAACAACAGCATTGTAGGTACTCCTGTTATTTCCAAATGAGGGACGCTCAGCTTGGAAAATCTGAAGGAGTTGTCTGGGGTCACACAGCTAGGAAAAATCTGAACTGAGATTAGGACCTGGTCAGGCTTCCAGGGGCTTCCCAGGTGGCACTAATGGTTAAAGAGCCCACTTGCCAATGCAGGAGACATAAGAGACCTGGGTTCGATCCCTGGGTTGGGAAGATCCCCTGGAGGAGGGCATGGCAATCCACTCCAGTATTCTTGCCTGGAGAATCCCCTGGACAGAGGAGCCTGGGGGGCTACAGTCCACAGGGTCATACAGAGTCAGACGTGGCTGAAGTGACTTAGCATGCCCACACACGCCTGCATCGGTGGTTAGGACTCCAAGCTTTCACTGCTGAGGCTGTGGGTCAATCCCTGGTCAGGCAGCTAAGATCCTGCAAGTTGTGGAGCATGGCCAAAAAAATAGAGGAAGCTATCAGAATTCTTTCTTTAGTCCTCCCTGCCCCCAGCCAAGAGGAAAGATTAAAAAAAAAAAAATCCACTGCTTCTCAGAAGCGCCCCTCCCTCCTTTCTCCCCCAGCTGGAGATAAGGACACTTGTCAGAATGCTGGGGGTGTTCACTGCTGTTGGGACGCTTCCAGCTCTCGTTCTAGTTTGGAAATTCATGAAGATTTCCTTTCAGCTCTGTCGGAGCAGAGTCTATCCAGCTCTCTCTCCTGCTTGGGTTTGTAGCAAGGGTAGGGGAGGAGGCAGGGTTGGAGATGAGTCCAGGATTTGAGATCCCAGGGGCTAGTCTGGCGTGGCTGGCAAAATTCCCTACATACACGCACACACGCACATGCACACCTCTTCCCTTGCAGCCAGACGCGGTCAGGGAATCCGAGCACGTCGTCCGGGCCCTTGCCACTGCCGTCTTTCAGCCCCAGCACCACCTGCTCGGCTGGCCAGCCGCACTTCGTTGGCGGGGACACTTGGCTGTGTTCAGCCCTAGACAGAGGGTGCAGTGAGTCTGCCCTACGCCCGGCTTCTCGGACTCCCCGTGGGGGTGGGAGTGAGACGGGGGCTGAAGGAGCCCCTTGCTGTGAGGAGGGCATGGGGTCCTTCTCCTTTTCCCGGTGCCCACTAACTGCGCACCCCCCCACAAAGCATATTTCTGAGAAGTGGCCTCTGTGTCTCTGGCTGCTTGGAACTTGCACCCTGTCTTGAGGCCGACTCTGGCCTCCCCTCCAGAGTGAGAAGGGAAACATCATGAAGGACCCAGTTGTTTGTGTGGTTGGGAATCCTGGCTATTTCTGAAGGACAGCCCCTGGTCTCCAGGAACCAGTGGTCTCGCATCTCATGTGGCCAGGGGCCAGCGCCCAGGTCGGGGGTGGGACCCCAGGTACTCCCCAGGCGTCATGAGACCCTCGGGCTGGCCAAAGCCTGCTGGCTCCCCCGGATCTGAGAGGGGGAGAGAGGATCTGAGCGTGACACTGCTGTTTGATTCCAGGGAGGAAACCAGAAGCTGGCTGGCAGCATCTGCTGCCGGTTCTAACTTGGGGTCCCTGCGGGAGGTTTGCTGCGGAGCTGGGACTTAACACCTTGTGGTGGGGAAGCTGCCAGTCCCCGGGGGGGCGGAGGCTGTGCAGGAAGGTTTCTTTTTTTGTCTCTCACACCCAGTGTATCACTTCCGTAGCCGGGCAGCAGATGGGCGGATGGGGGCGATGAGGAGTGTGAGGTGTGCAGGAAGAAGGCACGTGCATTTCCAATAGCTGGAGGGGGAGGGGGACAGACAAAGATTCAATGTATTTGGGAATGGGGGTGGGAAATCCTGCTGCTTCAAAATGGTGTGGGAGAAGTCTGGGTCAGGAAACCCTAAGACAGATTAATGTACCATCAGAGATCCAGAGCTGGTACTAGACAGATTCAAGTTCAAGGCCCTGATCTGCCACCAACTAACAACAGCCAGCATTTGCTGGGTTTTCTGCTAAGGGCTTTCTGCGTGCATAATCTGATCCACGTCTCACAAAACGAATGGGGTGGATGCAGTTTTCTTCCCATTTGGCTCAGGTCTGGTGAGGTTCTGAGAGATGCTGTAACTCACCCAAGGCCACACAGCCGGTGGCTCTCAGGTTGAGACTCATACTGTCAGGGGACTCCGACGTCCCATCGCAACCACTGCGCTGCAGTTACAACAGTCATCGGCCGCCTTCCCACTTCCTGGCTGTGGGCCATGGGGATACCTAACTTCTCCCGTCCTTAGGGTTCCTTGTCTGGGGGATGGGGAAATAAATGTCATTCGCCCAGCTCTCTTTTCTTAACTTTTTATTTTGTATTGGGGTATAGCCAAGTAACAATGTTGTGATAGTTTCAGGTGGACAGCAGAGCAGCTCAGCCATATGTATACCTGTGTCCATTCTCCCCCACACTCCCCTCCCATCCAGGCTGCCACATACCATTGAGCAGAATTTCCTGTGTATTCAGTAGGACCTTGTTGTTATCCATTTTAAATATAGCAGCATGTAGTGTATTCCCTTAGGAACTGTCTATAAATGTGCAAAATGTAAAATTAAGGCACGTGTGCTGTATGCTTAGTCGTTGCAGTTGCGTCCGACTTTCTGCACCCCTATGGACCGTGGCCTGCCAGGCTCCTCTGTCCAGGAGTGATTAGTAAATACTCCGCCTGGCTGTCCCTCCTGGGCCAGGCCTATTTTCTCCTCATTCCCTTCTCTCCTATCCACCCCCTCCCCAAGGATGAACTAAACCAGTCTCTCCATCTACCTCAGCTATCTCCAAGCTTTCTTGTGAGGATTAAACCAGAGAATGTGTGTAAGCCTTTTAGCCAGTCCCTGGCCTGCCACAATGTCATTGTTCATTCATTCAACAGCTCTTCATTGGGCACATGTTCTGTGCCAGTTTCCATTCTAGGAGTGCAAACTAGAGGAGTGCGAGCTCTATCAAAGGGTGTAAGCAAATAAGTTAGAAAATTTCCAGTAGCGATATCCATCATGAAGAAGACAAAATCAAGAAATGGCAGTGACCGTAGAAGTATGAAGGTCCGTTTTAGCTGGGTGGTCCCGGAAGGCCTCTTTGAAGAAGCAGCAGTTGAGCTTAATTCCCAAAGGAAGGAGACGTGGAAGAGGATGAACCTTCTAGGTTAAGGGAGCAGTGGGCGCCAGGCCTGGAGTGGGGACAGGAAGGGGGCCGTGTGGCTGGCTCAGAGTGAGGACTGGGTGGGTGGTGGTGGAGGCTGAACAGAGGGCAGGGCCGTGGGTGCTGCGGGGAGGTGAGCTTCAGGGCACAGTCTTTGGAGGGGCGAGTCGAGAGAGTAATGTGATCTAATTCATGTATTTAAGTGGTAGCTTTGGCGGCTATGTGGGGAATGGAAAGTTGGGAGAAAAGGACGGATACAAGGAGACTGGGATCACAGAGAGACGATGGAGGCCCGGCCAAATCAAGAGACTTATGTGGAAAGGGGCGAGAGATGCTTCCCCCGCAGAAATAGAAGCAATAAACCTCCTAATGATGAGATGGCTTGGGCAACCTAGCAGTCAATTTTGCAAAAGTCACACGCCTCAGACCTCACAGCTTATTGAAAACAGAGTTTGGGCTATATTCCTACCACTGTAGAAATATTACCACCATCATCTTGCCATGAGGCACCATCCACTGATGTTCACGTTTTTCTTTTGAGCTTGGCAATTTATTGGGGGAGGTTATTAAAGACAACTGAAGGTCTGGAGTTTATGATGTCAGACTGAGTTCTGTGTAGATAGGGTTAAGTAACCTTTTCCTATAAAGGGGTGGGTAGTAAATAGTTACATTTTTGTGGATTCTACTGTCTTGTTTTGCAGCTACTCAAGTCTGTCATTGTGGCTGGAAACCAACTTTAAACGATGCATTAAAAATGTATGTGGCTTTGTTCCAATAAAACTTCATTTAAAATATAGGCAGTGAGCTGGATTTGGCCCATGGATCATAGTCTGCCAACTCTGGCAGAAAATATAGTTTATTTACATGACCGAGATAATTTTTTCCCTACAACTAAGGTACAGACCTCTGCTTATCTTGACACTAGAAGATGTGATATATGATGTAATTGAATGGAGACTCTGTTCTGTACTTTTCAAATCTTGGGGATTCCTTGGAACTAACTCAGGGGATCAAAGTGATAATGAGGATGGAGGGCTTGGGGTCCCAGCTTCTACTTCAACCAGGGCCCCCTCTTGGATTCATTTTTTTTGTTTTTGTTTTTGTTTTTTTGAACTATGTTGATTTTTTTTTTTTAATTTTACTTTATTTTACTTTACAATACCGTATTGGTTTTGTCATACATTGACATGAATCCACCATGGGTGTATATGAGATCCCAATCCTGAATCCCCCTCCCACATCCCACTGCATATCCTCTCTCTGGATCATCCCCATGTACCAGCCCCAAGCGTCCTGTATCCTGTATCGAACATAGGCTGGTGCTTCGTTCTTACATGATAGTATACATGTTTCAATGCCATTCTCCCAAATCATCCCACCCTCTCCCTCTCCCACAGAGTCCAAAAGTCCATTCTATACATCTGTGTCTCTTTTGCTGTCTCGCATACAGGGTCATCATTACCATCTTTCTAAATTCCATACATATGTGTCAGTATACTTATTGGTGTTTTTCTTTCTGGCTTACTTCACTCTGTATAATAGGTTCCAGTTTCATCCATCTCATTAGAACAGATTCAAATGAATTCTTTTTGATGGCTGAGTAATACTCCATTGTGTATATGTACCACAGCTTTCTTATCCATTCATCTGCTGATGGACATCTAGGTTGTTTCCATGTCCTGGCTATTATAAACAGTGCTGCAATGAACATTGGGGTACATGTGTCTCTTTCAATTCTGGTATCCTTATACAGGGTCATCATTGCCATCTTTCTAAATTCCATATATATGTGTCGGTATACCGTATTGGTGTTTTTCTTTCTGGCTTACTTCACTCTGTATAATAGGTTCCAGTTTCATCCATCTCATTAGAACAGATTCAAATGAATTCTTTTTGATGGCTGAGTAATACTCCATTGTGTATATGTACCACAGCTTTCTTATCCATTCATCTGCTGATGGACATCTAGGTTGTTTCCATGTCCTGGCTATTATAAACAGTGCTGCAATAAACATTGGGGTACATGTGTCTCTTTCAATTCTGGTTTCCTCGATGTGTATGCCCAGCAGTGGGATTGCTGGGTCATAAGGCAGGTCTATTTCCAGTTTTTTAAGGAATCTCCACACTGTTCTCCATAGTGGCTGTACTCTACTTATCCTGACACTAGAAGATGTGATATATGATGTAACTGAATGGAGACTCTGTTCTGTACTTTTCAGATCTTGGGGATTCCTTGGAACTAACTCAGGGGATCAAAGTGATAATGAGGATGGAGGGCTTGGGGTCCCAGCTTCTACTTCAACCAGGGCCCCCTCTTGGATTCATTTTTTAAAAACTAAATTGGTAGTCTTCATAAGAGTTTGGGGGGAAAAAAAAGGTCTTGGGAGCTAGAAAAAAAAAAATCGAAAATCACTAATGCAGTTGAACTGGTTGGAGTTCATGTCCAGCTTCTGGTATTTGCATTAGAGAGGTGCTTCCCTGGTGCTCAGATGGTAAAGAATCTCCCTGCAATGCCGAAGACCTAGGTTCCATCCCTGGGTCAGAAAGATCCCCTGGAGAGTGGAATGGCTACCCACTCCAGATTCTGGCCTGGAGAATTCCATGGACAGAGGAGCCTGGTGGGCTATAGTCTATAGAGTAGCAAAGAGTCAGACACAACTGAGCGACTAATGCTTTTGCTGTTGCATAATTGCTCATAGAACAAATTAATACATACATTTTCTAATTGGGTGGCGGCATGTAAAAAGGAGTTGCTTTGGGATTATATGTGTGGAGTAGAGGGTGTGCAGGGGACACAGAGCAGAGGGGCTTACGTAAATTTAGATGCTGAACAAAGGCCACAGTGTCCCGGGTAGAGCTGCTGGGAGAGCCTACTTTCTGAGCCTTGTAAGGTGGCAGCAGCAGGCTGGTGCGTGGCGGTCTTGGAGAGGCAGGATGAGAGTGGATTGGACCTCACATTCAGACACAGCTAGGTTTTAAATCTCTGCTCTGTCACTTAATAGCTAGACAAATTATTTAATCTCTGGTTATCCGTTTTTCCATCTGGAAAACTGGAATGATGCTATTTCCCTTCTCAAGCCGTTGGGTTAAATGAATGAATAATTCATTGCCAGTTGCAGAGCATATCACCAGGGGCTTGAGAAATAGAAATATCCTTCTCCATTCTGTTTTCAGGGGTGTGGGGTGAGCTCAGAGGCTGTGAGACCTTTTACCATCTCTTTCCTGTTGACTCCAATTTCCATGCCTCAATCTTCTCTTCTCAGGGTGTGGCCAGGTTCTACGTGTTCCAAAGGGTCAGATTTTGTTGGAGAGCTACCCTCTGAATGCTCACTGTGAGTGGACCATTCACGCCAAACCTGGATTTATCATCCAACTCAGGTAAGGGGCTGGGGTCAGAATTATGGAACCTGAGGTTTAAGGAAGTGCAATAACAAAACCAAAGGCCCTGGATCCTAGTAATCAGGGCTAACCATCTACATTTTATTCTTGAGAGCAGAAAATGTATATTAGAGCCTTTCCCTTTACCTCTTAGTGATTTTGTGGGATAAGGCCTGGGTAAGACTACCACCAGTTAAATGCATGTCCTTCACTGACTGCAGACAGTGGGGCTCAGGCGACGATGACCCCAGGAAGACACCAAGATGATGGGACCCAGCACTGAGAGCAACCTGCCCGCCCATAACCGTGACCAGGTCACCTCTTCACTTAGTACTGGCTGCATTCTGTGGGAGGGCAGGAACTAAGGCCAGGCCTAACCTTCAAGGACTTTGTACTCTAGACTGGGGCTTATGCTTCTCACAGCTTCTTTCATTGCTATTCTCAGAAACCAACCACCACCTCCACAACCAATAAACCAATTCTTTCATTTGTGTGGAAGATAAGCCGTTCATCTTATGGCACGTTGGGGTCCACACAAATGTTTAATTCATGCCATGGACTCAGTTGTAACTAGAGGTAAATAACACAAGTGCGTCCTGCTTTGTGAGAGCCGTTCACTGTTGCATCCGGGAGCCTGGAACAGGACATGGTACACACGACAGGCGCTCGATAGACCCTTCCTGCGTAAAAAAAGTTGAAAGATCTGCTCCCTGCCTCCAGCGTTTCTCCTCTCTCCTGGCAGGCACCTCTGTTCTTCCTCTTTAGGAAAGCAGAGTGGCCCACTCTGCCCAGGACTTCTAGGGATGTTGTCCACCTAGCTCTTCCCTTTTCTAACTCATGGAGACGTTGGCGGTGATAGAGATCTCTAATCTTCTAGAGCACAGGCTTCCAGTCGGTGTTTTCTGGGTGGATTGATGCACCCAGATGTTACCATATGCCAGCTGGCTCCTCGATGGCAGTGTGTCATGCAGGAGGGGCAACACTGTACCCCACATTGAGAGGATCCAGAACTCAGGTCCCTTTCCCAACCCTCCTCATCAAAGCCACCCTTTAGTTGCTGGTCTTCTTGTTCCCTGAGGTCCTGGGGTGTTAGGATTAAGGTTCAGTAAATGAACTTTCCCAGAGGAAGTTCAAGGAGCAAGTGAGAGGCCACACCATTCTGCTGAATAGGCTCCAGGCTGGATCTTCCAGTGTGCTAAGGACAGTTTTGGATGCCACAGGCTAATTTTTCAGCAACTCAGGGACCAGGACAAATGGTCCCCTCAGAGGCCTCTGAAGAGCTTCTCCAAGACCCAGGATGAAAAGAAATCAGCCCCCTCTCCCCAACTCCACCAACCAAAACTCCAAAATGTTGGAGGGGTTGAGCAGCACATCACCTGCCCAGGAAAGGGCCCTAGGGAGGCACAGAAGTATATAGGTTTCTTCCCTGCAAACCTGGACCTGCTGGCCAGGGATAATTATAAGGATGGAAATACTCTGCAGCCTGGTGCCCAGCCCCAGAGCTGGTCGTCATCCCTGGTGTTCTTTTTTCCGTTGCCTACCACAGCCAGGTCACCAGAGAACCTATTTACTCAGCTGTAAAATCATCTCAAGTCTTTCCACTTTCTCTACTACCAAAATTCTACTTTGAGCTGCCACCGACTCTTACCTGGATTTTCTTGTGGCCTAATTGGCTTCCCTGCCTCCACTCTTGCTGGCTCTGCCATCTCCTCTCTTCAGAGTGACTGGAGTGATCCTTTAAAATCTTCTCTCAAATTGTCATTCTGTTGGTGAAACCTTCCAGTGGTTTCTCTCAAGCTTGGAATAAAATTGAAACTCCTCACCATACAAAGTGGCTCCTGCTCTCCTCGCTGACCTTCGCTCATACCATTCTCCCAGGTATGCACCGCCTGGCAGAGTACCATCCCTGCCTCCTTTCATTTCCTCAGATATGCTCATGACTACCTCAGGGCCTTTGTGCTTACAGAGTCTCCTGCCTGGACCGCTCTTCCCCATGACCTGCACATGGCTGGCTCCGTTTCACCAGTTAAGTGTCTACCCAGATATGTCCTTGACCGTGTATGTAGAAAGCTTACCCTCCCAGTCACTCTCGCTGCTCTTACCTGCTCTGTTTTTCTTAGGACTTAACACTCTCTGGAATCCCCTCGTTTTCTGGCTTCCTTGCTTTTTGTCTGTCCCTCAAATCAGAACTCGTGAGGGCAGGCACTGTGTCCACTAGGGAAGCTGCTGTACTTTCAGCACCTGGAACAGCGTCTGTCACAGCGCAGACCTGCCATAGATGTGCTGAAAGACTGAACACGTGAGTGAATGTAAGTGCAGGTTGCAGTGTCTCCTGTTTCAGTTTCAGAAAAAGCTGTGATCTCGGTTTGGTGGTGGACTTGCCCCACCCCCCATCCTCCCCCGTTTCAGATTAAGACACCAAAGCCCAGAGAAGCAAGTGATTGCTCAAGGCCGGCAGTGAGCTGGTGGGGGCCAGATCCTTACTACTCTAGCATGTTCCACACATTATGATGAGTAGGACTTACACTCCCTTACAAAAGGTTTTGTGATGAAAATTTCTGAAAAATAAACACTAGTCATACTCAGTGATCATTCCTTTTTTTAAATAAGATCTTTAAGAGCATACAGAATCTTGACTGTTCTCTAATTCTGGCACTTGAAGTTTTTGCCCAAGGTGATTGAAGTGGCACTAGTCTGAACTTCTCAGGTGGCAGTTCTGAGCTCTCTATTCCCACTTCTCCAGAACGTGAGGAAGAAGATACAGAGGTACATTTTGTGAACCTGATACTCAGGCGTTCCCTTGGGAATCTTCTGAGAAGTTATCTTTTCCTCTCTTACCTTGGTGTGTGTCTGCCTCTTTTCTTACCTCTTGGAAATGAGAACTCAGGGTTTTATCTTCTGCTTTTTTGATCCGCTGCACCCCAGTATTTCCAAACCCAAGACCCCTTTAAGGTAATCAAAGATATATCTCTTTCAATTCTGGAATTTTGATATGATGCTACTGTTTCTACTCTTTGGGACAAGAGTTATTGTTACCAAGAGGATAATTATCTTCTGATCCTTCCATCAGACAGAAGAGTATGCAGTTTTTTTCCTTTGCTTGGTCTTTAAGATAACATATACTCTATCACTCTCCAACTGTAAAATTGAAGTATCCATTCTGTCACCTACTCAACAACATTTGCTTATTGTGTCTACGTGCCAGGAACTGCATCAGGCACTAAGCAAACAGTGATGGAGTAAGACAGATGCCACACCCTGCCCTTAAGGAATTTGCAGTCTAGGGGAGCAGACAGGCGTGCACGTGTGCACATACACACTCATGAAGTCAAGGAGATAAATATGAGAAAGTAAAATGTCTATACACATTATGACGAAAACAAGGGCTCTCCTTTAGAAAGAGTTGTCAGGGAAGCCTCTTTAAGAAGAGAATATTTTAGCTGAGCTCTGAGTTAGGAAGGAACCAGACATGCAGCCTGGGAGGAAAGTGCCCCTGTACAAGGAGCCGGTGTGTGCAGAGGTTCGCAGAATGGACTGTGGCGCTCCTGCACCTGGCACGCGCCCTCACACCTGCACACAGTACACCTGCCCGCATACACGGAAAGAAATGCAGCTGCTCACAAGTCCTCCAGGGCCACGGTTCCATCAGATCAGGGCATAGCTCCTCTCTTCCGGAGGCCTGCTTGTCATCTGGCCTTGAACTTGCCCAGGGCGGGTGGAAGCGTTCTTCAGGGCCTCACCTGCCTCCTGCTCTCACCCTCTCCTCCTCCAGGATTGTCATGTTGAGCCTGGAGTTTGATTACATGTGCCAATATGACTATGTTGAGGTCCGCGACGGGGACAGCAGCGACAGCCAGATCATCAAGCGTTTCTGTGGCAACGAGCGGCCAGCTCCCATCCGAAGCACGGGCTCCTCACTCCACATCCTCTTCCACTCAGATGGCTCCAAGAACTTCGACGGCTTCCATGCCATCTTTGAGGAGATCACAGGTAAAGGCCAGAGAGAGAAAGGTCAAATTTTATTTTAAAGTTTATTTTTTGGCCACGCCCCGTGGCATGTGGGATCTTAGTTCCCTGACCAGGGATTGAATCCATGCCGTCTGCAGTGGAAGCATGGATTCTTAACCACTGGGCCCCAGAGAAGTTCCCAAATGTCACTTACTATGGCTGCGCTCTAGAGAAACATTCCTTTCTGTGTATCCCTCTCCTTCCTGCCCAGCCTTGTTAAAACCCCACCCACTGGGTTCTCAGAAACGACCTGCACATTGAGAAGGTAGAGAGAAATGGCAAGGGGGTGTTTCAGAAACGCTCACCAGAACCAGAACTAGGAATTCTTACTTCTCCTGTACAGCTGCTGCGGCACAGATAGATCAGGTCACTTGTCAACAGTTGCACAGCTCTGGAGATGTAACTAGGAGTCTGCACAGTTTGGCTCCAGAGCTCCTGTTAAGGGCTCTCAGGATTAAGAGAGTTAGCTTTGGTCCCTGGCAAATTAAACCATATGGCTTAGACAAGTTCTGCTGTTCTGGGCCTGGGTTTTCTATCAGTGAATAAGGGCGTATCCCTAGATCCTGCTCCATTAAGGAGTCTCTGGGAGACGGAACAAAGGAAGAGCTGAGCACAGTGTCTGTCTGTTGCAGAGGCAACCCTCAGCAGCCGCCCTGCCCCAGGCATGCCCTGAGCCTCCTTTGTCATCTTTCAAATAATTGTTCAAAGTCTGACACTACCCGGGAAATGCCACTCACTTTATGAGAAACTCTGCGTCTGACTTCACCTCCTGTCCTGTCACGTGAGGAAGTAGCATTTGGCCAAAATGAACAATGGGCTCAGTGCTAAGCAATCAGCCCAGATCTTTTTTACTCCTTGGAGATGGGATTGCATCAGGTTTTACAAAATAAACTCCAGCTTGAAGTATGTATTTTTTGAAACAAATAACTGAATTTAAGAAATTGCAGTGGCCTTTTTGACCATTCAAGCTCCCTTATGGAAGGTCTGATATGGATGTCTCAGGAAGGGAGGTGGGCGGAGGTGGAATCAGCCTTTCTTTAGCCTCACCCGTTCAGCAAGACCAGCAGACACCCTGCCCTCCCCACCTAGTCCCCCTGAGAACGTTCCTGCCCGAGCCTCCAGCAGTTGCTCCTGAGAGCTGTGTTCCGGCTCCCTCCCAGGACGTGTCTCCTGCGCAGACTTGCAGGGCCCGGGAGCTCTAGAGGCTTGTGCTGCCATGCTGTGGTCAGCCTGCGGCTCAGTCCTTGCCCCTCGGTGCCACACTGCCAGTCGAGGCTGAGATCTGTCTGGCGGTGTTCATGGCAATCAGAAGTTGGGGGGCAGAGGCGGCTCACCAGCTTGTGGCCCTGTGACTGGGGGAAGGGTCAGGAGGGTCTCTTCCTCACTCTCCCCTGGAGAGCTCTGGTCTGTGTGGTCTTCCTGTTCCTCAGGCACCTGGTGTGACCCACCTGCCCTCTATTCCCTGCCTAAAGCCACCTTCCCACCCCTGCACGTCATGTCCTATCCCCAGAGGCCCTGCCAGATTTCTCCTGCCCCGTTAAGCCTTTTCCCTTGTTCCAATGAGCTGTGGCTTTGCCCTTTTCTGAATGTCTTCTAGAACTTTCTCTTTTCTGACACTCACTGAATCACGCTTCAGGTTATAGTCACTGCCAACTCTTCTTCACAAACCCTTGTCCCGATGAGCAGGCTCTCTGTTCATCTTTGTCTCTCGCCAGCACCTTCCACAGAGCCAGTGCTTGACTCAGACTTGCTGCACTTGGCCCTGTATTTCTACAGGCCATGTATTTCTACACCAGGGTAAATGAAGGTGGGGTTAGTGGGGAACAAGCAGACTAGTGTTTCCCAAAGTGTTCTCTGTAGAAAAATGGTCCCCAAGACTCTCTGTGAAATGCAGTCTCTCAGATCAAATAAGCCTGTGAAAGGCAGAATGTTATGTGCATTCTTAGAAGTTCACAATGCACATTAGAACGTGCTGAGAAGTGCTGCAGTGTGGAAACCTGGTGGATTATCATTTAACCCCAGGACCATTTCCCCACCGTATCTGAGACCATTAACTCTCAACATCTCAATGGACTACTGTTCACAGAAGGCATGTTTGGAAATTCCTGAGTACCCTTCGCCAGTGTCATGAAGTCGGATTTCGGCTCCTTTGCCCCACTACCCCGGATGCTGAGCTTCCTTGAAAAAAAGAGATGTGTTACCCAAGCCTGTTCTCTCCCATGGGAGCCCCTATGGGAGGGGTGAAGCTTGCTTCTGCTTTAATTATGTGGTGCCCTTGTGTGTGTGGTCCTAGACTAGAGGGGCCTTGGAAAACATCAAATAACATCAGCGACATTTGATTAGTGAGTAGCTGTTTCAGGCAGTCTTGAAACAGTGGTAACATGATTTCAATAAAAGAGTTTAAAAATGGCAGGAAGACTTTAAAAGACAAGCCAGAGGCTGTGGCCAGGACTCGAGGCTTGAATGAAGCGGCTCACCGCACAGGGGCGCTGAGAGCAATTGCCTTCTCTCTTACAGCGTGTTCCTCGTCCCCTTGTTTCCACGACGGCACTTGCCTCCTTGACAGCACCGGATCCTACAAGTGTGCCTGCCTGGCGGGCTACACCGGGAAGCACTGTGAAAATCGTGAGTTTGCCTGCAGCGTGGAGTGAAGGCGTCATGCAGGGCTGGCATGGAGAGGGTCTGGGGAGCTTGCTGAGGGCGTTGTTCCCTGGTGTCTACATGGTCTGTCCAAGATGACGGGTAACATGGACTCTCCTATTGAGTGAATCTCAAGAGGGCTGGGCTCCCTCTGAGTCAGAATGTTTGGAACCACCCCAGTTTGCCCTCACCTGCTGCAAATACCGCTTAGAAAGATCTTATCTTAGAAAGATACGCCTTCAGTGGCCTCAAATAGTATCCAGAGCCCAAACACACTGAGAAAGGGTCAACAGTAGAAAGCTACCATCATACACGCTCCTGAGGCCCAGAGTCTGAACTCTCTCTCCATCCCATGGTCTGAATTTTGGAGTCATGCTCCAGAGCACCATTCATTGTGTTTCTGTGCAGTCTGAAGCCCTGCATCGAGGATGGTGAAGATGTAGGATAACTATGAGCCCTAGATTCCCAGGGGCAGTCCTAGTTTATGCATTTTGTCTATGTCTAGTTATTAAGAGCATACTCTTTCATACTCGAGTGTCCTGAGTGGATGACAAAGTTCAATCATCATCTTATGATGATCTGACCAGGTTACATGAGTCACAGACAAAGCACCATTTTATTGAGGGACTACTATGCACTGAGGTCTATGGGAATGCACAAGAAAGCGTGTCTTGCTGTTCTCTGAAGGACCTTATCCCGACTTGTGAGCTCAGCTCCGTGCTTCTCTGGTAATTCTTGAGCAGGTTGAGAGGCGATGGGGCTGCAAGGGTGGTATAGGCCGGGGGAGTCATAGACGAAAGAAGTCCGCCAGCCGTGGCAGTCCACATATTGTTCTCTGGGATGGTTCCCTTTCTGCCTTTGCCACTCGAGTCCCCACCACCTCCTGCCTGAGCCATACCCTGGCTGTCCCATCGGGTCACCCACGCTTTCCAGTTCTTGCAGACAGAAGTCAAACAAATGACTTACTCCAAAGCACATAGCAGTTTCTCATTCATGTTTTTGAAGGGCAGAACATGACTCTTGTGTGCTATTAGACTCAAACTTTTGCCAGAGGAGAGAAACTAGAACATGCATCTGATATGGCAAATCTTTATCTGATAATGGTATTTGACATGGCATTGCCCTTGGGAAGGGTACACACAGGCCAACGCATACGGCAGCATCAGGCAGCACCCAGCCCAGTGGTGCGGTGCCCAGGACTGTGCCACTGGCAGACAGGAACTTAAACACTATGACCAGAAATCAACTATCAAGGGTCTTTAGTAATCAAGAGCCTGTCTATGTATGATAAGTGGTCCTAAAGGAAGTTTGAGACCTAAAACTGGTGTCCCACGCTGCAGCTGTCACATGGGTGAAATGAGCAGAACAGGAGGAGTCAACATTTGGGGAAAAGCAAAGGAGGGCAGCTAATGACCTAGGGAGGGTTCCCCCAAAGCAGATCCTGACATGGGAACGTGTGTACAGATGACGTGTCAAGGATACGTCCCCCAGGAGAAGCTGGTAAGGGAGTGGGGAGGCTGGACCGGAAGGGAAGGAAGCCAAGCAAAGGCGTGATTTCGGGCAAAATCCCAGCCTGAGTGTTAACAGGCAGTGGAATCTGGAATGGAAAGTACATCTCAGTGTGTTCTGGCTTTAACGCAAGACAGCTGGGCTTTCATATCCCAAGTGCGATTGGCTAAGGTCTGCCTTGGGCAAGTAGGACATGCTTAACGTTCTGTGCATGTGCCAGGGTGGTTCCAAGAACACTCGAGCAGTGGAGGCGTTGGTTGGTGCAGGCCATTGGAAGGATACAGAGCAGATTGGGTGGGGGAGGGGAGGTAAGGGGCATCCCAGGACAGGGCCCCAGCAGCCTCTGCTACTGTCACTTCTAACTGGCATGCTCAGGTTACTTTGGGGTCATCCTATATATGAGACCTGGTTTGACAGTGTTCTATAAAGTTCATGCATTTTTCGGTTAATTTCGTGAATTTTCCTTGCAAACAACGCAGACTGAAGCCAGTGTCGGTAGTGTGTCAGTGGTGTGTCCTTGAGCGTACATTTCATTCTACTTAAAACACCCGTTGCTTTGGGTGTCTCAGCTGACCTAAGTGTGATTATGGCGGATTCTTAGAAAAGTATGTTCTGCTTTGTGGTTCTTGTCTCGTTCAAGTTCTCTGTGAGGCGTACAAGGCGGAGAAGTGTTGCCTTCCCTTTGTTTCAGGCATTTGTAGATGGAGTGATTGTGGAGTCTTGGTAATGACTGATCATGAGTGCTACCCTTTAGATGCAGAGGGGTACAAAAAAAGGAAGCCCTAAATTCTTGACAAACCAACTTTACCATATTAGGGCTTTGATTAACAAAGGCAAAATTGGAGAAAAGTTAAACATTACCAAATTAGTCAAAATACCTGTAAGAAGCTGAGTTAAATTGGGGAAGGGGAGTGGAGCACAGGGAAGGAAATTGGTCCAAAAGTTTTGACTAAAATATTTATGAGTAGCTTTTGAGTGAAAAACAGACTTCTAGGCAATAGCAAGCCACTCCAGTACTCTTGCCTAGAAAATCCCATGGATGGTGGAGCCTGGTAGGCTGCAGTCCATGGGGTCGCTAGGAGTCGGTCGTGAGTGAGCGACTTCACTTTCACTTTTCGCTTTCACACAATGGAGAAGGAAATGGCAACCCACTCCAGTGTTCTTGCCTGGAGAATCCCAGGGACGGGGGAGCCTGTTGGGCTGCCGTCTATGGGGTCGCACAGAGTCGGACACGACTGAAGCGACTTAGCAGCAGCAGCAGCAGCAGGCATTACTACTCTATCCAGAAAAAAACCCAGAACAAAACAAATAAACACAATGAAAAAGAATGTAAACTATGTTGTTATGAACTGATTCATAACTTAATTCATGAACTGTCTCAAATCCCTTTTGGTCTTAAGTAACTTTTGGTTTCAAAACATCAGCGTAAATGGACAAGAGAATTCTTTCTAGCTACTTTTCAAAACGTTGTTCAAAAACCATAGTTCTCTTAGTACCCTATAGTTGAGACTGGGGAAAGATATTGTTTGTGGGTATCTGATAAGCCATTTGCTGTGGTGCTGGTGTGGTGCTGGTGGTTTAATCCCTAAGTCATGTCTGACTACTGCGACACCATGGACTGTAACCCACCAGGCTTCTCTGTCCGTAGGATTTCCCAGGCAAGAATACTGGAGTGGGTAGCCATTTCCTTCTCCAGGGCCTCTTCCTGACTTAGGGATCAAACCCACGTCTCCTGCAGTGCACTGATTGTTATTATTATTTTTTACCACTGAGCCACCAGGAAAGCCTTGGGGGACCAAATGTTTGATTATTTTCCATAAGATTTAGGTCTGTTTTTCTGTCTTAGGATATTCACCATGAATTCCAACTAACTCAATAAGGGAATCATCACAATTGTCTATTAAGAGTTTACCTTGTAATTTCTGAACAAACTTTAACCATTTTTCCAGAAAAACCAAAAAGAAAAAAAAAACTTTATCATAGGTATATCAAAAAGCTGAAAATACTTCCCTGGAGGAAATTCTTTCAAAATTAATAAGAAGCTGAAGCATTCTAAGATATTCTAAATTCTAAAATGCCCAAATTGGACTAGGCATATGTTTTTTTTTAAATGACTTTTAAAGCAGCAAAACAAATATTAATGAGAATTCCATCTTTTGTTTATGTAGCACCAAATCTGATGAGGGGAAAGCATTTCATGGATGATGCGTTAATGTTCTGCTCTCCTAAAGGTTTTGTGAGAAGGTAGATGATCCTTTAAGCAAATGAAGGATTTAAAGTACAGGGCTCAAGACACTAAATTGGTCAAATTCAAGACCAGAGGCCAGAATTCCACACTTCCCACCCTGTTTACAATTTCTCAGACACCATTCTCACCACCTGGCTTGGTGAGACTGCAGATGATGGATTGATTAGCTCTGGTTAGCGTCCTGTCTCATTATCAAGTCCTCTCAGAGGACTTCCCTTCCCAGGTAAGACCTACCTGTCTCTCTTCTCTAGAAAGTCCCAATTAACTGTCTCTTGATATGAGTTATTCTCTTAATTTTCCTTGTGTGTGTCTTTTGTCTGTGAGTGGGAATAGAATTGAAATAGATTTTCTGCTTAATTACAGAAGAAATATAGACTTGTAAAAATAATCAAACAGTACAGAGGTGTATAAAATAAAAAGAACATTATTTTCTCTGACCAATCCTGGTTCCCAGGGTTAGCAACTTGATGAGGATCCTTCTAAACTTTTTTCTAAGGTGTGCAAACCTAGGTTGTCTATATGTCATTACTTTAAACCAGTGGTTCTCATCTGGGGGTGATTTTGTCCCCTGCTCCTGCCCCAGGGGACTTTTGGAAACTGGAAACTTTTTTGGTTGTTGTAACAGCAGGAGGGGAGGGTGCCACTGGCATTTGGTGGGTAGAGGCCAGGAATGCTGCAAAATCCCCCAAGACAGCCTGACAACAAAGAGCTGTCTGGCCCACAGGTCAGTAGTGCCAAGACTGAGAAACCTGGTTTCAAGCAAAAGTGAATTTAAAGCATACATACAATTTTTCAACTTTTTGCCTTCAGTGTTCATATCATAGACATTTTCCCAGGTCAATCCATGCTGGTCTCCCTTTTGGGAGAGAAAAATGATTGCTGGAGGACTCCATTATATGAATGCCTATCCAATCGTATAATCATTCCACCGCTTAAGATGGACTTACTGTCATTTTTAATATTCTTACTATTATGAAAAAGGCTGAGATGAATAGCCTCACATGTTTCTTTGTTCATATGCAAAGGTCTTTTGTAAAATAAATTCCTGAATGTCGAACTGTTAGTCCAAAGGCTACCTGTATTTAACCTTTGGAGAGCTGTTGCCAAAGTGGTCACCAAAAAAGTCAGTTTACCTGCTTACAAGACAAGCCATTATAAACACCAGTCCTCAAAATAAGAGTTAGAGCATGCATGTCAGCAGCTGGGTCTATCCTTGTCAAGTTGGAAATGGATTTATTTTCATAGGAATTCTTTGAGTCTGAGGGGAGATGTTTTGTTCAGATTTTGTGGGGTAGAAGATAAACAACCTGGAGAAGAAAATGGCAACCCATTCCAGTATTCTTGCCTGGGAAATCCTGTGAACAGAGGAGCCTGGCAGGCTTAGTCCATGGGGTCACAAAAGACTTGGACATGACCTAATGACTAAACGAGCAAGCAAGAGGAAGAAGAAGATACAATCAACACAGGTTTTCCCGTTGGGTTAGCGAGAGGGTGCAAGAGCCCTGAGGGCAGTCTTCACTGATTGCAACCCCACCTTCGCCTCAAGTTGTTTTCCAGGGAAGAACCACCTTCTCCTGCTCCCAGATGACCTCCTCTGAGAACAAAAACAGGGGAGTGGGCTCTCCTGAGCTCTGGGCCCAAGCTAACCCCCTGCCAGCGCCCTCTGCAACCCCAGCCTCCCTGGGCCACCATGTAAGAAACTGGGCCCCCCTTTTTTTTTTCCTCTGAAGTTTCCTGTTTCTTTGTGTGGAAGAGAAGGACAAAGTAAGTTCTCGAGTCAATGGTCGGAATCTTGTTTTGAAGAAGTAGAGAGTGAGGGGTTCACTGCCCGCTCCACTTTCCGTGCTGCCTTTGTTCCTCTGGCCCAGTTGATGGTGCCGAGGTCCCCTCCCTGCATCCTAATGAAGGGCGATGAAACGGGCTAAATCTTGGGGCACAATGCTCACCCTGCGGGCTCAGACGCGCCTTTGAACAACACAAATCGGCTTCCACCAATTAAAGACAAATGATGTCTCTGGATTCATTGGGGTTCTGGGGCATCAGAAGGTTTCCCACTAGCCTGTCCCAAGGACTGGGAAGAAAAGAGCCTAGGATAAGAGGCACACTTTATACTTCAGCTTCAAAGGGCCAATCCGTGTTTCTCATCAAAATAAGTGACTGGGAACTTTGGGGTTTTCCGGGAGACCTTAATAGTGATGAATGTCCTGAGACCCTTGTGGGTCACAGTCCCCTCTCCCATCACAGGTAAATAATAAATGGGCTGCAGGCTTGCTGGAATTAATGCATATTTGTTCTAAGATCTCTTAGGGGAGACATTGTAAAAATGGAATTTTGACCTGGCTTCTTTAGAGTTCTAAAGGTCTGTTTCATCCTTAACATGTAGAAGACAGGTAAGAATACCTTTGTCCACACTGAGATGACACAGCCTAGGGTGGAGAGCTTGGACTCTGGTCAGAAAGACTTTGGTTTGGTTCTAAATCTGCAATTTACCAGCCTGGTAAGTCTTGAGCAAGTAATTTACCTCCTAGGAGTCTCAGTCTCCCCACTTATAAATTCCAGGAAAATCTTGTCAAGTTCTTCTTAGGGGTGATGGCAGGGAGGGAATGAGATGATCCATTTAAGATACTTGTGTATTGATACAGATAGTGATAGAATTAGACTGAATTTAATAGAAACAGTTATTCTTATTACTACTTCTGGGCCCATGTAGCCATTTAAAAGTTTGGCAGAAAGCAGGGATGTTCTAGCTAAGGGGTTAGGGCATCAGCACTCGTTTCTACAAACTAGATGATCATGACAAACCTTTCTCAGACTCTCAAGGTTTAAGAAAATTCTCCCAAGAGTTTCTGCGTTTTCTCTATGAACTGTTCCTCCTGAATCATTGCCAGATGCTAAGGACGGCTACCATTACACCAGCACCCAGGCAACAAAGATTGGGTTTTAGAGGACAGGTAGATACTGCCAGTGCCATTGTCATAAAGAATCCTGGGTCCCAGGGGTAGACATGCACAGTGGATGGATGGGGAGTCTCTGTAGCCAGAACAGCCAGAATAGAGGGCTGTTGGAGATGATACATGGAGTAATAGCAGGGGGTACTGGACTGGGAAACCCCGGGGCAGGTTGCCCCAAGCATCATGTTACTTGGTCAGCCTCCTTATTTCTCAAGGTTCTTTTTTAATGGAAACTCATTAACATGAAGTGGACTCTATGTCAGTCCCCTGTGGTTATACAGGAGACCAAGTCTCCAGAGCATCCCTTGCATATTAAATTAGAGCAACAGGGCAGAAAAGAGAATTCACGGTCTGGCTGGAAAGGACATGAGGGGTATAAGGATAACTTCATAAAAAAACAGTTCCTGGGGGTCCACTGTTATTACCCACCAACACTCGGTAACCCAGAGCCTTTGGAGATGGAAGGGGCCCTGGGAGGATGCTTAGCGAGTAGTCTGCTTCCTTCTTACACCTCCTATGCCAGAGCCTCCCATCTGCTGTCTCTCCGTAACATGGAGATGAATCTCTACCACCCTTCTTAGCCTGTTTGGAGGGATGCTGTCTCATTTGGATTTAGATCTGGAAAGCCAAAGTGGTCACTGAACACAGTAGAAGCTGCCCTTTCATAACTATCTAATATTTGCTTGTTTTTATAATTCAGGGGAAATTTTTCCTTATCATTTGAATCATTTTTTGTTGGGTAAATCTGAGTCTACATAGACCAAATGACATGTTAGCCTTAACTCTGCTGGGCTCCGTGAATCTGTGGCCTTTTAATCAAGGCATCAGTTCAGTTCAGATTAGGATTGGTATATATGGAGTGCATTTTGCTGGTCAGCAATTGTTTTAGTGATGGATGGCATTCTAGCCAAATAGTAAGAGGACAGATCAAGCCTCATAAACAGCTCTTCAGCCTGACTGACTCTGAGAACTTAGGATGGAGGGCCCATCAGCGTGGGATGGGCCAGGTCCACCACTGTTTTACTAAGACTTTGCTTCCACTTGCCTGCTCCTTGTGGGGACCCTCTTGGCTTTTGCTTTGGCAGATAAGGTCCCTGAGGCAGGACTTCATGCAGGGGTAAGATTTATTTTGGTTTAGGGTTAAGAGGTAACTCCTCAGAGCTGGATGGACTATATGCCCATGGAGGGAAGTGGTGGGAAGATAAGAAGAGTAGAGAGCTTGAGAGCAAAGCCGAATTACCTTCTGATGGAAGGAAACTTACCTGCTATCGCAGACCCCGAGGCCGACTCCAGCCACGTGACAAAGGCTACAGTGTTCTGATTTTCCTTAAAAACTCCTGCCTTGTGGGGCATTTACCATCTGTCCCTCACCCTGCTTCAGAAGGTGAAAGCTTCTTTTCTGCAAAACACAAGGCATGTTTATTGGTATCCAAGTATTAAAAACTACAATGATAGTTATTCTCTGTGTTCTCAATATAGACCAGACTCTGTGCTCTATGTGACACTGTCTCATTTAATTGTCACGACACCCCCCTGGGGTAGGTACTGTGATCCTCCCCACTTGGCAGATTCATCCAGCCAGACATTTGAGTGTCTGTGAGGCACCAGGCACTGGTAAGGTAAGGCAGGGCTCTTTGGTATATTTTCCTGCTTCATTTGGCAGAATTGTACAACAGTTCCAATTTTAGCCTTTTTCTGGCACACAGGAGAGTGGTCATGCCATGCATTTCCCGGATACTACTACTTCTAGAAAGGTGTTTGGTAATAATGGTGATGGTGAGGATGAGAGTTACTAAGTGGGCAGGATCTCAGGACTCAAATGTCCTCTGAAGCTCAGGACATTTGACCTCCTCTGCAAGGTCATCCTCTTCATCCCCAAGGCTAAACAGAATTTCCTTGTTTGGGCTATTTTCACTATGAGCACACTTTACATTTGACAAGCTGACGAGGAATGCCGCTGGGGGACATTTCCCCTCCTAGTTTAGTGTTATTACCTACCGGTCCAGCCCCATCCCCTGGAGCTGACTCAAACATTCTGAGATTTGTGGGAGCCTTCCAGTGGTCATGTATGGATGTGAGAGTTGGACTGTGAAGAAAGCTAAGCGCCAAAGAATTGATGCTTTTGAACTGTGGTATTGGAGAAGACTTGAGAGTCCCCGGAGAAGGCAGTGGCACCCCACTCCAGTACTCTTGCCTGGAAAATCCCATGGATGGAGGAGCCTGGTAGGCTGCAGTCCATGGGGTTGCTAAGAGTCAGACGCGACTGAGCAACTTCACTTTCAGTTTTCACTTTCATGCATTGGAGAAGGACATGGCAACCCACTCCAGTATTCTTGCCTGGAGAGTCCCAGGGATGGGGGAGCCTGGTGGGCTGCTGTCTATGGGATCACACAGAGTCAGACACTACTGAAGCGACTTAGCAACAGCAGCAGCAGCTTGAGAGTCCCTTGGACTGCAAGGAGATCCAACCAGTCCATCCTAAAGAAGATCAGTCCTGGGTGTTCACCGGAAGCACTGATGCTGAAGCTGAAGCTCCAGTACTTTGGCCACCTCATGCCAAGAGCTGACTCATTGGAAAAGACCCTGATGCTGGGAGAGATTGGGGGCAGGAGGAAAAGGGGATGACAGAGGATGAGATGGCTGGATGGCATCACTGACTCGATGGGCGTGAATCTGAGTGAACTCTGGGAGTTGGTGATGGACAGGGAGGTCTGGCTGCTGCAACTCATGGGGTCGCAAAGAGTCAGACACGACTGAGCGACTGAACTGAACTGAACTGAAGACTTACTGAGCACATCCACCAGGTAGAAGACGACTAAGTTTCTATAGTTACATAAGTTCCCCATCGACTCTACCAAATGAGGATGTTGATTTTGAACAAAAGCAAAGTAACCAGGACTTTCTGAGGATTTTTTGAAGCAGACTCGTCTCCCAGGCACAGGGAGTTTCAGCTGTCTAATGAAATAGGCCATCTAAACACTAGAAAAGTGGTATCCGAAAGACACAGTGTACCAGGAGCCAAGGACAATACTGATTAAGATCAAGTCGCTAATTGAAAGCCTCAGCCTCCAAATTGCTGCCAGATGAACAAATAGCAGTGTGTGCAGTCCAAGTATAATTTCACATGGGTACTGTCTCATTCACAACCTTGGAAGGCTGGAAAACATCATGGGGGGCAGAGTTCCATCAGCTGGACAGGGATAAAAAGGGTTTTCAGTGGAGGGGTTATATCACCAGTTGGTGTCATTGTTACTGGTTGGGGAAGACATTTTGGAGGTAAAAGATGTTGGGCCCAGAGGCACCAGACTCAGATACAAACTGAACAGGAAGAAGTGCAAAAGGGATTCAAGCCTGTCCGAAGGCTGTCTCTGGGTGTTGGTCTCATATTAAGTAGGTTTCCAGGATGAACAAAGTCCCAGGAAGCAAGTTAATGATTTATATATAAATAATATATATATTTTAGAAAACTTATGAATTTTTGCCCAACTAAAAAATTTGTGACATTTTGATTCCACTTGTTTGACTTAGTATGAATAGAATGCTAGATTTCTAATAAAAAAAAAAAAAACCCAGATATGCAATAAGCAACAAAGGGTTACTGTAGAGCACAGGGAACTATAGCAATATCTTGTAATAATCTCTAATGGAAAATATTTTTTAAATAATATATTGTATATGTATAACTGAATTACCTTGCTGTGCACCTGAAACATTGTAAGTCAACTATACTTCACTAAAATATATATATTAAGGGAAAAAAAAAAAAAAGAAAGTTAATGCCTTTTCCAAATAGAACTGAAATTATCACAAATTGTTCCTTTGAATTTTGTGACAAGAACAGGTGGATAGCAGAGTATTTGAAGAGTTGAGGCTAACACCCCAGCTCACACTGCCAGCTAGATAATGGAGTCCTGAATGTTGTTGACTTTGGATCTGTGTCCCTTGCTGGAACTCTCAAGACATTCTTATAGCTCTAATAGTTCCTGTTAAAGAGACAGAGTGGTCCCCTTAGTGTTTTGCTCAGATAGCTCTCTCATTACCCTAAATGTATCATTAACATAAAATTTGAGAAAAGAAATGTATGATTTTTTAGGTACAGCTTTGTAAAACACTGCTAAGTCACTTCAGTCGTGTCCGACTCTGTGCGACCCCATAGACGGCAGCCCACCAGGCTCCCCCGTCCCTGGGATTCTCCAAGCAAGAACACTGGAGTGGGCTGCCATTTCCTTCTCCCATGTATGAAAGTGAAAAGTGAAAGTCAAGTCGCTCAGTCGTGTCCGACTCTTCGTGACCCCATGGACTGCAGCCCACCAGGCTCCTCCGTCCATGGGATTTTCCAGGCAAGAGTACTGGAGTGGGGTGCCATTGCCTTCTCCAAAACACATCAGACCATTTTTGTAAGCAATCAGCTTCCCAGGTGGCGCTAGTGGTAAAGAATCTGCTTGCCAATGCAGGAGATGCAAGAGACGTGGATTCGATCCCTAGGTTGGGAAGATCTCCTGGAAGACGACAATGGCAAACCACTCTAGTATTCTTGCCTGGAGAATCCCATGGACAGAGGAGCCTGAAGGGCTATAGTCCATGGGGCCGTGAAGTGTCAGACACAACTGAGCGACTGAGCACACCCACAGGGTATAAATAATAATTAAAGTAAGAGAGTTTAGAAGTGAGACAAGAACAGAGAAGGACACTATATGGGATGAGAGAGTAAGTTCAACATTTGCATCAGATGAAACATCAGCCTCAGAAAGTCTGCAATTCTGAGTTTCTTGGCAGCAAAGGCAAAAAAGAGAAAGGGCTTCGCTGGCATAGCTCTCATTGTGTATCAACATAAAGCAAATACAAGTTCATTTGCAGATGCAAATATTGTTTGTGTTATTTTAATTCCTAATTCTTCCCTTTCCTTAGGTAAAGGTGGGTGCTGGAGAAATGTTTTTCACCTCAACTTTGTAAATAACAGAATTTTAACCTTTTTTATACCAAACATGTAAAAACTGGGTTCTTCCACTTTCCTGGGGAAAAAAAAAAAAGGTAGCTAGACTTTATTATGCTAACACTATTACTGTTGACCCACTGAGCTCCAGCCCCAGGCTCCTGCAGCTCTGCCTAAGGGCTTTCTCTGGCTCTCAGAATCCATTGACTCATATATGAGCAAAGACTGGAGTGCTGAGGAATTAATGTTCATCTCATCATCCTTCAACAAATGGTTGATGGTGGTCTATAGGTAATAACTCATATCCATTGCTCTCTGGGTAGTATGACTCTGAGGCATAGTCTACACTGTCTTCCAGAGTTTCCCAATGGCATTGAAACTCCACTGCCCCCAGTAGTAACTCTTAATAATACAAACTTTTGTGTCTTACTTCCCTACACTACTTTGGCCCTTCTTGGGATCACCACCTACATAAGCTACTTACACTCAAATCTGTCTCTCCCAGCCTGCTTCTAGAAGAACCCAACCTAAAATAATTTGTGAAGATATTTCTCTGAGGAGCTAACTTAATAGAGTTATAGAGCTCAAGTCAGCTAGATCACTATTTGGTTGTTTCTTTAAACTATTGGGTAAGACTTTGATCAATGCTAAGTAACATATATTTCAGGATTGCATTGTCTAAAAGGATGCTCAAAGTATGATTGTATTATTGGCTTAAAAAGAGTCAGTGTTAGATCCAAGAATTGATCTCTCTCTCTTTCGTCCCTTTTGCTCTCTCACACACACTGTTCTCGGTGGGAAAGAGCCAGCCCAGTCCTTTGTGAGATGGGGTAGTACAAGTAAGTGGAGACGCCAGTAATGTTTCTAGAGAGAGCCTATAATGTCTCCCAAAGGACTTAAAATCTGAAGGATTTGGTCATCTTCTGCCATCTACCATTTTTCAGACATGTGTTAGAAAGCGGCTGCTCCCATTGTAAGGAAGCATCACTGGGCCTGTGCTAATTGCATCCTCTTTCCTAATTGTGCCCTTGATCAATTGGTCTCACTGCATTAACTGTAACACGTGCCCTGGTTAAATGGTAGTCTCTGTGTCAACACATCTGTCTAGTATCACAAGGAGAACACACATGTGATACAATAGATTCCAACAAATCCCAAATGATTATTCTTAGCATAAGCATCTAAAATAGAGCCTGGTTCCATTTCACCCAGGTTTCTGCCTGCAGATTAAGAGGTTATCTTTCAGGCAACACAAAGGCTGAGTTGTATCAACCCAGTTAATCATACCTGATGGAATCTTTGGTGCAACCCAGACTACCGTCAATTGCTGTGGTTGGCTAGTATTTTCTGAGACCCGCCCCCACCACACACCTCTTTAAATTATTTAAGGCCCCAGTGATTGCCTTTACTTTATTCTTTGGTTAGACGTTCCTATATTCTGATATAATTTTATAAGCAAAGTTAGACACTAGTCATTTAGGATGAAATGGTGCTAATGAAAAATTATATATGTGTGTCTCCATTCCCCTGAAGACTTGGGGGTTAAGTCTCTGGAAGGCCTCAAACCATTTTTTAATAAGTGCTTACATAAGCACTTATTTTAATAAGGCGGGGAGGGCCTTGGGTTGCCTGGGTTTAAATGAAAAATTTTTATGTTAACATTACAGAAGCACATCTGCCAATACCTGATTCTGCTGGGCACAGAGGAGGTGCTCATTAAATAGAGGATGTGAGAAAAGTCATCAGTGATACCAACAGCCAGCAGCAGTTCACAAGCCTTTACAGAAAGACATATTATAGTTTATACTGAGTATGCATCTTAGTGGACCAATCAGGGGAGAAAAGGATATAACTTTATTTGCTTTAAATCAACTTAAGTCCAACTCTGCTGCTGCTAAGTTGCTTTAGTCGTGTCCAACTCTATGCAACCTCATAGATGGCAGCCCACCAGGCTCTGCCATCCCTGGAATTCTCCAGGCAAGAACAATGGAGTGGGGTGCCATTGCCTTCTCCAAGTCCAACTCTAAGACCCACAATTCAGGCCCATGGGAAGTTCAGTCATTGCTAGGGCCAGCTCTGTACCCCAGGGTTGCAAAAGGTCCCTGGCTTTACACAGACAGCAGCAAATCAGTAAGGAGAATCCTTGGATGGTGTATTCTGGGTCCACACTGTTCAGCTTGGGAAAACCCATGTCTTAAAGCTCCTGTTCCCTTCAGGTCAAAACAGCCCTGCTGATGGAGCTTGGGGGGTGAGATGCTGGAGTCTGAGACTATCTGTGGAGGCTGGAGACCCTCTGATGAGATGTGGCCTTTCTAGTTGCCCTGCCAGTAGTCCTCCCCAAGATCTCCTAGGAGTGCGGAAAGCCAAACAAGCCCCATGCCAGGGGTTGACTTAACCACCTCTTGGGCTTCTCATCACTCCTAGGAGTGCTGCCATGGGAAGGCACGAAGGGTTCTGATGCCCAGGGCTAAGAAATCAGCAGAACTCCCCAAACCAGGTCCTGAGCCACATTTGGGTGCACATGATTTATTAAAGGGAGTACTTTCAGGATCAACCACTAAGGAAGCTGCAGAAGGAAAATGGGAAAGAGGACCAAGTCAAGCATGAGTGATTTTAACTGAACTCCCAGACTCAGCCCCATCCTATAAGGTGCTGGGAAGTGTAAATCACACCTTGAAGAACAGGAGTTGGGCCTTTGTGCTTCCACACCCATCAGTCACTGGCTATAGACAACCCTGGGGTGAGCATGAAGGGGCCGAAAATCTAGGCAGTTTTTAGCTCCTCATATGGGCGAGATGGTACCCATGCCCCTGTGTCTCCATTCCCCTGAAGACTTGGGGGTTAAGTCTCTGGAAGGCCTCAAACCATTTTTTAATAAGTGCTTACATAAGCACTTATTTTAATAAGGCGGGGAGGGCCTTGGGTTGCCTGGGTTTAAATGAAAAATTTTTATGTTAACATTACAGAAGCACATCTGCCAATACCTGATTCTGCTGGGCACAGAGGAGGTGCTCATTAAATAGAGGATGTGAGAAAAGTCATCAGTGATACCAACAGCCAGCAGCAGTTCACAAGCCTTTACAGAAAGACATATTATAGTTTATACTGAGTATGCATCTTAGTGGACCAATCAGGGGAGAAAAGGATATAACTTTATTTGCTTTAAATCAACTTAAGTCCAACTCTGCTGCTGCTAAGTTGCTTTAGTCGTGTCCAACTCTATGCAACCTCATAGATGGCAGCCCACCAGGCTCTGCCATCCCTGGAATTCTCCAGGCAAGAACAATGGAGTGGGGTGCCATTGCCTTCTCCAAGTCCAACTCTAAGACCCACAATTCAGGCCCATGGGAAGTTCAGTCATTGCTAGGGCCAGCTCTGTACCCCAGGGTTGCAAAAGGTCCCTGGCTTTACACAGACAGCAGCAAATCAGTAAGGAGAATCCTTGGATGGTGTATTCTGGGTCCACACTGTTCAGCTTGGGAAAACCCATGTCTTAAAGCTCCTGTTCCCTTCAGGTCAAAACAGCCCTGCTGATGGAGCTTGGGGGGTGAGATGCTGGAGTCTGAGACTATCTGTGGAGGCTGGAGACCCTCTGATGAGATGTGGCCTTTCTAGTTGCCCTGCCAGTAGTCCTCCCCAAGATCTCCTAGGAGTGCGGAAAGCCAAACAAGCCCCATGCCAGGGGTTGACTTAACCACCTCTTGGGCTTCTCATCACTCCTAGGAGTGCTGCCATGGGAAGGCACGAAGGGTTCTGATGCCCAGGGCTAAGAAATCAGCAGAACTCCCCAAACCAGGTCCTGAGCCACATTTGGGTGCACATGATTTATTAAAGGGAGTACTTTCAGGATCAACCACTAAGGAAGCTGCAGAAGGAAAATGGGAAAGAGGACCAAGTCAAGCATGAGTGATTTTAACTGAACTCCCAGACTCAGCCCCATCCTATAAGGTGCTGGGAAGTGTAAATCACACCTTGAAGAACAGGAGTTGGGCCTTTGTGCTTCCACACCCATCAGTCACTGGCTATAGACAACCCTGGGGTGAGCATGAAGGGGCCGAAAATCTAGGCAGTTTTTAGCTCCTCATATGGGCGAGATGGTACCCATGCCCCAGGGCAGTCTGTGAAGGTGGCAAGTGCTAGCTCTCAGCAGCAAAGCACACGTACAGAAGCAGAGCTTGGAAAAGGATAAGAGGAGACGTCGATGTGGCACCAACAGTGATCGCTGCCAGAGCCACGTAAAGCTATCGCATCTCCTCTGTAAAGTGGTGCCACAGGGAACTGCCTAATACTGCTGTCCTGAAGAGCAAAGAAGACAAGGGAGAGGTCTTTTTAAAAACGTTTATCTGAAACAGTGTCGCAGAGAAGTGCATCCTGAGTACTGCCTCTGCTTACAAGGTGGCATGTAAAGGCATGCTAAACTTAACGTGTTTATATCCCTAGGCTGAGTCCCCAAAGTAATGGGACAATGTGCTATTTATGACTAATTATGGAATATTTTACTTAGCAAAGCAGGAGTTTGATGCTCCTTCACACCAGTGACGCAAGTGTTTTAAATTCTCATTTGGCTTTGTGTGAAAACATCTATCCCACCAAGGAGAAATGAAATCAAAAGCTCTTGAAACATCAAATAGGAAAGAATCATGAGTCTGTTCAGTGGGGAGATACAGAGGTTTCTAAACAGAGAACCCACAGGGAGAAAAGAGAGATAGCTTTGAAATCTAACCTTAGGGAGATGCTCTGATGAGATGCAGATGGTCTATGAACCCAACAGGTAGAGGTCTAAACCAGGAGAGAAAAGGATAGATGAGGAAGTCTTAGAAATCTCTTCAAAAGCTTCAGAGGACAAGGTATAGCTTTGAAAAGCACAGGAAATAAATGAGGGAAGAGAGAATAATGCTCAGTAGATGTTTGATGTAAGAATATAATTTTAAGGCTTCATTACACAGGATTAAAATAGGTGAATGTACAGAGACCATGCTTGGTACCCGGAAGTCTGAATCAACACACTGGACCCAGATCTGGAAACCTATTGCATTACCAAGAGACCAAAAAGTATTGCTTTGTACTTGAAAAGGTCCAATAATTAGATTCCTTTATGGATTTTTCTTTAAGGTGTATGCATTTGGGGAATTGATTTTTAAAGGCAGTTGGATACTTTGTAAATAAAGGCAAACAGGGAAGTAGAGACTATGTGTAGTTTAAATTGCTACTCAAAACCAGACCAACCAGAAAAGTGTTATTATCTTGCTTCATAGAGGAGGAAAACAAAACCTGAAAAGATTAATTTTCCCAGGTACTAGTTTATTAAGTGGAAGAATGAGTACATTTTAGCCTTTATTCTTTCTATCCACAAACAGACATTTGTTGAATACCTGTGATTTGAGCCTATAGCTATCTGATCCTGGAGGCCATTAGTTTTCCACCAGAGTCTAGTGACAAAACATTTAAATCTGAGTTCATGGAACGTTGGATTATGCTATGGTTATGCAGGATGGTAAAGAGATTTGCAGGGGGCAGAGAGGGTCTGGGAGCACACACAAAAAAGGCATGAAGACTTAATGTTAGATTTATAGGCTTAGCGGGGGATACCCAAACCATTTCCCTGACACTAAAAAATAATAGCTATAGGACAACAACAAAATTATAAAATACAAAATTTTATAGTTACATTTTCCGATTATAAAACTTGAAAAAAATAGTAGAAAGAAGCAAGAAACATTCTCAATGTTACAAATCAGAGAAAATGACTGTAATTATTTTAAAGTATGCTTTTTCTTCCTTTGGCTTCTTAAATTTTCTTTCTTTGGTTTTGATTTTGAATAGCTTTATACGCTATGTCTGTGTATGATTTTCTTCATAATTATCTGGCTTGGGACCTTGTAAATCTGTAGGTCAGTGTCTTTCATCAGAAAAATTTCAGTTGTTATCTCTACATATTGGTTTTCCTCCATTCTCTGTCTTTTCTTCTGGGGTGCCAGTTACATGTATTTATTAACCTTCTTACTATATCTTTACATTTTCCTGTACATTTTTCATCTTTTTGTTTCTTAGGCTTCATACTTGGAGAAGGCAGTGGCACCCCACTCCAGTACTCTTGCCTGGAAAATCCCATGGATGGAGGAGCCTGGTGGGCTGTGGTCCACGGGGTTGCTAAGAGTCGGACAGGGCCGGGCGACTTCACTTTCACTTCTCACTTTCACGTATTGAAGAAGGAAATGGCAACCCACTTCAGTGTTCTTGCCTAGAGAATCCCAGGGTCGGGGGAGCCTGGTGGGTTGCCGTCTATGGGGTCGCACAGAGTCGGACACGACTGAAGCGACTTAGCAGCAGCAGCAGCAGGCTTCATACTGAGTCTTTTGCTTTCAAGCTATCTTTCAGTTTGTCAGTACCCTTCAGTTGTATCTGATTTGCTATTAAACTCATCCACTGAATTTTTTTACTTTATGTCATTATAACTTTTGTGTTCTAGATTTCTCCTTGGGTTACTTTTTAAGGTGAAAGTTTTCTTCCAAAGTCCTCAATTTTATATTTTATTTCCTTGAACATTTTCAGTCTATTTACTTTTAAGTCGTGTCAGACAACTCCATTATCTGAATCCTTTATGAATCTATTTCTAACGTCTACGTTTCTCTTGAATTTCAGCCACATGTTCTCACCTTCCATTGAATCTTTCCTTGGAAGCATCATCCTGCTTAACCCTGGTCATATTTCATGAGCATAACTTAAAACCAAATGAAAGAGTAGACCTACAAGAAAAGTAGGCATGTGTCTTGATTTCAGACATGTCATGTTAGAAAGGAATATGCATTTAAGAATTATAGAAATGTGGCAGAATTCCTCCACCTTGGGCAGACGTGTTTAGATATCCTGAGTGTTGCCCTTTAAATCTTCCTTTAAACCCTTTTCAATAACATGAAGAACCTGGATTGTCATGAGGCTTTATTACCTGGAAGGGCTTGAGAACTCTCCAAGGTTCCTGCCAGTTAAACCCACATGAAATGTAACAGAAATAGGACCCATCTCACACGTAAGAGATCATGAAGTGGAGGCCTAATGGACCGTGAAGGTACTTACTTCTAAGCGGAGAAAAATCCAACAATTAGGCTTACAGTAAAAGTGATTTCTTGTATTCTAACTGAGGCTGACATGGCTAGAGGCTAGTTCATTTTCTTTCCATATTCCAGGACAGGTCTTAAGTATCACTCAGCCTTTCTTGGCTGTGATCTCTAATAAGCAAAGTTCACAATGAATGAGGAGCTACACTTGAATTACACAAGTCATAGCCCTTTGATAGTCTAACTGGTCACAGATTGAAGTCTCTGCCGGCACCAGACAGCTGGTGGGTGGGGCTGTGACCAAGGCAAAAATGTGATCCTGTCTAAGTAGAGAGCCCCTCCCCGCACCAGCTGATTCTTGCCCTATGAGAATATAGACCCAGGGTTTCCAGAGCTAAATTTTGTCAGAAGCTAGTACACAGATTTTTATGAGACGCTGTCTGATTTTTATGTTGACGGTGAATTCCACTCTCTGGACCTTGCAGGTATGACGTATGTTTTGGGGATGATTGAAGTCTGTAGACTCTTCCGGTTGTTTCCAGGCTACATATTCAGCTTTGACTGAGTCTGTACTATAAGAGGGTTTCCCTGGTGGCTCAGAGGTTAAAGTGTTTGCCCGCAGTGCAGGAGACCTGGGTTCGAAGAAGGTGGCCCGTCAATGAAGCAATATGGAAGGCTCTTTCTGCCTCTTCATTCCACATCATCCAGGGATTCCTAGAAGTATAAGCACTGGGATTTTTCTGAGTCCTCTTGAAGCTTCAAAAAGTGCAGTGCCTCCTCTATGCCATTTTGGTATTTTTAAACAACTCACTCAGTGAGATCCCTTTTTGACATTTAAAATGGGGCTTTGGCATCAACCACCAGGGAGATCCCACAGAATGCATAGTCCAAAGCACACAGTGTCATTGAGATCATCTGTCATGTGAGCTGTGAGCAGTCTTCGAGTAGACAAACCAGGAGTCTGACCAGTTTAGCAACTTTGCCAAATTGCACATAGAAACAATGTATTAATTTTTAGTTCTGAAATATTGTAGAAGTGTTATATGAATGGATATTCATTTCTTGCCTGGAGGCAAGCAAGCAAGTTGTTTGAAAGGTAACTGGGACCCTTAAGGGAAGAAAAGAATGTCCGAAGGATAGCTGAGTTGTGAGGAGACTGTTTTATAATGTGCTCAGTCGTGTCTGACTCTGCTACCTTGCCAGGCACCTCTGTCCATGGGATTTTTCAGGCAAGAATGCTGGAGTGGGTGGCCATTTCCTGCACCAGGGGAGATTCCTGGATGAGAGATCAAACCTGTGTCTCCTGTATTGGCAGGTGGATTCTTTCCCACTGAGCCACTTGGGAAGCCCCTGTTTTATAGGGATAAGCCCATATCTTAGAAAAATGATTAAAAAGAGACTAGGGAGCCTGATAGAGTGATTGGTATCTAAACTCAGTAATTAAAGGTTGAATTCTAAGGGGACTTACCCTGTATCCTTAGGCAAGTAATATTCAGTATTGCACCATAATCCATTTGAGAAAATATATTGTCTAGCTGATCGAATATTTCCGGGCTATATCTAATATCCTCTTCGGTGCTCGGGATAGTTTGTTGATGCCAATTTTACTCTCAGTAGCTATGCAGTGTGAATGAGAGAATAGAGATCTCCTGTAATGAGTATTGTTACGTGTTTAGATGAAAAGTTCTATTTGGAGATTAAGGGAATTTGTTGTATCTCTGAATTTATATTGCCTCTAGTGTTTTTTAATTACAACTTTTAACACACCCAGTGTTCTGGCAGATGAAATAGAAAATCTAAATGCAAAAATGTGCTCTCATTTCTAATCTATTCTACTTTCTTGGAACAACAGAAATAGGAAACTGAATAGTCTGGTTAATTGCCCAAGCTTCAGGGAATGAAGGAGATGGTATTACAGTACTGAAAACCAACAGTCCTTGCATATTGAGCATAAAATCTAGGCAGAATGTTTATTTTGTCCAGATCTGTCCAGATTTCACAATTTAGGAAGCAAATGAATGTGATTACATGAGAGCTTGATGTGGTGTCAGATTTATATATATATATATATATTATGGTATGAAACGAAACAGTTCTCAATTTAAGAATAAATTGTTAAAACAAGAAGATATGTCTAATGCGTGCATTTTTCTGTTATGCGTTTTTTCTTGGTAATTCCTTTGAGTACCATTGTTAGCAGGCTCCATATCACTGCATTTTTAATTCAATGAGATGTGAAAAGATTCAGTGCTAAAATGGAATGCTTCAGACTCTTAATAACTCTCGTTTTCTTTTCTTTTTACTTTCAGTTCTTGAAGAAAGAAACTGCTCAGACCCCGGGGGCCCAGTCAATGGGTACAAGAAAGTTACAGGAGGCCCCGGGCTTATCCATGGGCGCTATGCAAAAATCGGCACCGTCCTGACCTTCTTTTGTAACAGCTCCTATGTTCTCAGTGGTAATGAGATGAGAACTTGCCAGCAGAATGGAGAGTGGTCAGGGAAACAGCCAATCTGTATAAAAGGTGACTGGCAAATATTTCTGAAGTCTGTATAGATAAGTGGAGTTGCCGAACATTTTGGTAGCTCCCATACCCGTTTTTGAAGCCCTGGGAAAAAAATTGCCTTTCTCTTTTAAGTTCTCACTGAAACCATACATTATTCTTATTTTGAAAGCCATCCATAAAACATGTGCTTCTTTTTTGGATCACCAAAGGACCAGTTTATCCTCATCACAATGTCTTGATGTGATCAAGAAGAGTGATGTAGTTATCAGAGCAGTTTAGAGAGATGACAAGGCTGAGTTTTTTATGTGTAACCCTAAGGATAGAACTGAAACAATTAATATGCATTTATATAGCTACATTTATCTACTCTCTGTGCAACATTAAATCAATGCAAGAAATAAAGATACAATAGACACATCATCCCTGCCAGCCTGTGTGGAGGGAGGTTTGAAATGTTAAAATGTTTAAAAGCATCTCTAAAAGACAATAAACCCTTGGACATTCAAAGGAGAGTTATAGAGCGAATGAGTGGTGTGTATTCTGAGAAATATGAGCTCCGGTTCTCCTGTAGCAGGGAGGATTGGAGCCCCTTTGGGAAACAGGGAAGGATTTACTGAGATAAAGAGGAGTTGGGACGATATTCCAGTTGGAAGACAAAAAGTGGTATAGTCAGAAGTGAAACAATCATGGTAAGTAAAAAAATGAGTCAATCGGGGAATCTGGGAGGTAAATTTTAAAAGGTAGTTTGAGACCGGAACAAATGGGACATTGCATAAGGAAGTTTGGACCTGACTCCATGACAGTAGGCATGTGTGGTTTCTTTTATATGTATATCATGTATATATGATATATACATGCAATTTTGTTTATCGGTCTACTTTTTATTTGTTTCGGCTGTGCTGGGTCTTCGTTGCTGTGCGGGCTTTGCTCTAGTTGTGGAGAGTGGAGGCTGCTCTTTGTTGCTGTGGCTTCTCTTGTTGCGGAGGACAGACTCTAGGGTGGGTAGGCTCAGTAGGTGAGGTTTCCAGGCTCTAGAGCACAGGTTTCCGGGATCAGTAGTTGCGGCACACAGGCTTGGTTGCTCCATGGTATGTGGATCTTCCAGGATCAGGGATCAAACCCGTGTCTCCTGCATTGGCAGGCGGCTCCTTACCACTGAGCCAACAAGGAAGCCCCATAGTTTCTTGTCAAGTTGATTCACTTGTTGCTCCAAGTCGACAATAGCTCTCTTCAGTGGCAGGACTGAGCAAGTAACACATACACACACACACACACACACACACCACACACAACTATCTAGTTGTTTCCTGAAGAAAAGCATATCCTTGGCCTAGATTATCCAGATAATTGCTTCAATCCTCCACTTTGCCTTCTGAGTGTTTGTCAACAACCTGAATCATGGGAAAAGGAATGAAAGAACAAGTCTGTGAAAGGAAGACTTTAGACTTTAGCCAGGAGCGACCTTCATCCCCACCAGCACAGACTATGATTCTTGATTTCATTAGGTATGGAAATGGTGTTACCTATGTCCTTGGAGATTTTTTGTTAACTCTTCTCTTACAAATTAATACAACTAGAGTTCCCTAGGTTGCTAATTAGACAAATGTTGGCTGCTTGATTGGGAAAGTGAGATGGGAAGGATTCCTTTTCACTTGTGAAGAAAGAGACTTCAACAAAATTAAACCAGGCTTTGAGTTGCCCTCAAAGGATCATTAGAAGCCTTAATTGCAGAGAAAGGACCTAGAGGGATCAGTTACTCAAGACTTATTGTTGGTTGACACTGCTGTTCAGTTTTAAAAGAGAACCTTGTGATTTCCTATCTTGGGCTACATTTTAGAACCTTGCCCTTGGCTTTTATTCCATATTGATCTAGTTTGCTAATACCATGAAAGGATAATTCTATTAACTACTATTGCTTCATATCACTGGGCTTCCCTGGTGGCTCAGACAGGAAAGAATCTGCCCTGCAAGGCAGGAGACACGGGTTTGATCCCTAGGTTGGGAAGATCCCCTGGAGGAGGGCATGGCAACCCATTCCAGTATTCTTGCCTGTAGAAGTCCATGGACAGAAGAGCCTGGTGGGCTCCAGTCTATGGGGTCACAAAGAGTCAGACACAACTGAGCGACGAATCCTTTCACATTTTCATATCACCTGGGTGGAGCAGCTCTGCAGACGTGTTTATTCTACTTGGGTTCTTCAAAGGGGGCTGCCATTTTATTAATAAATGAAACTCAGCATGCTCTGTTTTTTAAAAATTCATTTATTTATTTTGGGCCATTCTGGATCTTAGTTGCACTCATGGGCTTCTCACTGGGGTGGCTTCACTTGTTACAGAGTACAGACTGTAGAGCATGGGCTCAGTATTTGTGGCTCACAGGCTTAGTTGCCCTGCAGCATGTGGGATCTTCCTGGACGAGGGATCAGACCTGGCTCTCCTTCATTGGCAGGTGGATTCTTAACCACTGGACCACCAGGGAAGTCTCTCAGTATGCTCTTTTGCTAAGCGATCTGTTCATGCTTGGCTGACATGTCTCACTTCTGAGAGCCTGGGGAATGTGCACTGGTGTCCAGAGAGGGTGGTCAGGTATGAATCTGAATTCATGGTGTGAACAGTTAGTATGGAAAAGGATTATGCAGCTTTATCTTTTTCTTTCTAGCCTGCCGAGAACCAAAGATCTCAGACCTGGTGAGACGGAAAGTTCTGCCAATGCAGGTTCAGTCAAGGTGAGGTTGAAACACCTGAACTCTGCTTTAAAGTCAAATGACCGTTCCTTTCTCCACCCCCTTTCCCTACTTGTGTTTGGCCAAAGACAGTCTGAGGTTTCTTAGGGACACTCCGTGTTGACTTGCCAGGAAAGAAAAGGGCTTGTTAGATGGAGGCTTATTAGCTAGCTGCCTTTAGCCAAGAGGTAGCAACTGTTGGAAGATGTACAGGTTTCACTGGATCGTGGGAAAGTCAGTGGCTGGTTGGAAGCCAGACTTTAAGATGGCCTTTGAGGAGCTGGATTTTAATACTTGAGTCCTTCTAAAATGACTGCGTATTTATCATGCAGCTTTTAGGGAGATGGCATTCCTACCAAACAGTCAGTTGTGGCTTAGGAAGATGTCCTTGGTAGTGATCAATCAGATAAGGCAGGCTGGTGGAGCTAGGGACCAGAGATGAATGACTAGCCCCTGATGAAGGATGTGAAGCCTCGGTGTGTGGGTGGAGGGGGGCGGGGTTGGGCGGCGGGTGGAGGGGGTGCCCACCTAGTCTTTCTCCTGGAAAGACAGAGGTGGGGACCCCTGGTGGCAAGCTAGGGAAGTTGCTTCCACCGGATTTCAACGAGGCTTAATGCCTGGCTTCCTTCAGCTCCCTACTCAGTTTTTACCTGGCAGAGAGACCTTCCATGACAGTCCTTTTAAAAAGATAACACCCTTACCTCCACCCTGACTGCTGAGTTGACTTCTTTACCCAGTATTCTCTGACCTTTACAGAGATCTCCAATTTTCACCTGGCATCCATCTTCACCTATTGTCCTACTGACATTTGTTTGTCTTTTTGTTCAATTTCAGTCTCCTCACAACCCACCAAAAAATTGTGATAGTTACACGTGCAAGAACATTTCCTGTTTAGTTCATGCTGAACTTCTAGTGCCTAGTATAGCGCCTGCCACATAGTGGACACTATGCCGCATAGTGGACACCCCCAGAATAGTGACTGAGTGAATGACTGGATGGGATGGACGGGTTCAAGTGCTGTTTCTGTCATCTCTCTTTAGTGCTGGCTATTCTTGGGCAAATTCCTAAACTTGCAGAGCCTTTAGTTTCCTCTTTTCAAAAATAAGGGCAACCACACTAACGTTTGTCTCTAGGAATTGTTAAAGGATTAAATGCAAGGCAAATATCTTCCTGGAAGATTCATTGCTGGAGCAAGGATATGATGGGCTTCAGCAGACAGGCTCATCCAGGAACCCCCAAAGGCAATGCAAAGCTTCAGTGGCCAAAACCTGAGCTTGTTTGCAAGTACAAAAGCCCCCGGAGCTACAGACCTGGTTCTAAACATGAGCTAAAGATTTATAGAATGGAATCAATGTAGGTGGAATATTTGCTCTGAGCAAAGCATTGTACGGACACGTGAAACATTTCTCACAATGGTATTCTCACCAGGGTGAGCATTGTGACTGCCCAGTGCTGTCTGGGGTCCTGTCTTAGTTTCCTGTGTGCCCTTCAGCATCCCCACCTACCTCTCTGAACTTCCTTTCTCCGTGCATTAAACAGGGATGAAAACATTGATTCCTAAAGGAAATCTAACTTGTCAGTTAATAGTCATTATGCACTGATATAAAATGAGCATAAGCTGGGTAGTATGCATACCTCTCTCCCAAGAACCCCAGAGTGGCCTCTGGGGCTTCAACTTCAGGGCTCATTTAAAAGGCCTTTTCACATTTGCACACAACGCTTATTTCTCCCAATCAATGCGCTCTGAGAGAAGGTTCTATTCTCTGAGGTGGACTAATTACATCCGTTAATTGCTGAATCAAGCTACTGTATCAACACAGTTTAGTTTGAGTCAATTCCTTATATTGCTCCATTATGATAATGGTTAGAGCAGAGCAGTCACTTGGATTTCTTTCCTTGAAATTAACTTCTTTTCTTGTTTAATTTCACAATTAATTTGTGTGTGTGTGTGCGTGCATGTATAGCATACCTTTGGATAGCAGCTATTATGTCAGATATTATGCTCTTTGGTTAAAACCCTGGGGAGCTGGAGGCGTGCCCGAAATGGAAATGGAGGAATAAAGAGAAGGCTGAAGTGTGCAAGAAAATCTGCTCAGTGGTAGAAGAGATGTGTGTGTGTGTGTGTGTGTGTGTGTGTGTGTGAGGGAGAGACAGAGACAGAGAGAGGTAAGGGGAGAAAGGGAGAGCGAGTCACCCACACACAGAGGATGAGATAGCTGTTATTTTCTTCCTCCCTAACTGAACATCCTCAGGGAGCTTGGTACAAATACCAAAAGGGCTGTAATGACTGTCTCCTGCCCTCCTCTCTCTCCGGGCCCCTCTGCCGTGATGCAGGGAGACGCCATTACACCAGCTATACTCATCAGCTTTCAGCAAGCAGAAACTGCAGGACGCCCCTACCAAGAAGCCAGTCCTTCCCTTTGGAGACCTGCCGCCTGGGTACCAGCATCTGCATGCCCAGCTCCAGTACGAGTGCATCTCACCCTTCTACCGCCGCCTGGGCAGCAGCCGGAGGACGTGTCTAAGGACTGGGAAGTGGAGTGGCCGTGCCCCGTCCTGCATCCCTAGTGAGTCAAGGCTTGTCCTTGCACTAAAACAGCTTGCATCTCTCATGGCTGCCTATGAAAAGCCCCTGACCCTGTTGAAGACTTTTGGGGGAAAAATGCTTGTCCAAAAGAATAGTCCTCTAATATTTTCCCTCAGCTTGGTGAAGTCTGAAATTCCACAGTTAGAGTTTCCTTCCTTTGGCTTAAACTTATTACCCAGGAGAGATGGTTAAATCTTAGATGAATTTTTTAGGAAGAGGGGGCATACTTTCTTGTGGATGATTTTATTATATTTGCTTGGAGAAAAGGGACAGAGCAGTCATTAAGCACCAAATGGAGAAGGGGTTGAAGGCGCCAGAGAACTTCTGTTTATGCCACCTTGGTTACCTGAGCCCCAGTTTTCATCCTCATCACCCAATGGTATTAATTACATTATTATTAGTAAGTAATGAGGTATCAGTTACTTACAGGTTATAATAATGATTACTGAGATAATACATGGAAATGTCTTGAATGGGCTTTTGCACATACTAAGCTACTACCCCCATCCTTTTTGTTAGAGGAGAAGAGTATGGCTTAGTTCGAGGTGGTCATCTTTATAGCAATAGTCATGATATTTTGAGTCGGTTTATATACATCATCTCATCCACTCTCTGCAAGAACCTAGGAGACAGTTGTGATTACTGTATCCATTTTGCAGGCAGGAAGACTGAGGCTCTAGGAGATTAGGCAACTTACCAGTAAGTGCCTGGGATGGTAAGACTCCCAATTATAACCCTCGACTTTATAGTCAAGCATGTTAAGGTGGCTGATTAGTATTCAAAGGGAAAAAAAAGCAAAACAGGTTAGATGCTCTGTGGTCTTGACATCGCAGGGCCCACCTTTCCAGATATGTGCTCTGTTGGTTGATTGACACATTCTTCTCTCGATGGGGAGGTCTGAGTCTATCTCACTGAGCTGGTGCTTTCTCCGTAGTTTGTGGGAAAACTGAGAACGTCTCTGCTCCGAAGACCCAGGGCATGCGCTGGCCGTGGCAGGCTGCCATCTACAGGAGGGCCGGCGGGGTGCACGGGGGCGGTCTGCACAAGGATGCCTGGTTTCTGGTCTGCAGCGGTGCCCTGGTCAACGAGCGCACCGTGGTGGTGGCTGCCCACTGCGTCACCGACCTGGGGAGGGTCACCGTGATCAAGACGGCAGACCTCAAAGTCGTCCTGGGGAAATTCTACAGGGATGACGACCGGGATGAGAAGAGCATCCAGAGCTTGCGGGTGAGAGAGGGCTGCAGCCTGGAAGTCTGGTTTCTTTCTCGGCAGCTCCCAGCACCGGGAGAGCAGTTATGTCAGTCTGTTACCTTGGCATCCAGTCCAGAGCCTGGAAATATTAGGCACATGCACGCTCAGTTGCTCAGTACTGTTGGACTCTTTGTGACCCCGTGGACTGTAGTCCACCTCTGTCCATGGAATTCTTCAGGCAAGCAGACTGGAGTGGGTTGCCATGTCCTCCTGCAGGGGATCTTCCTGACCCAGAGACTGAACCCATGTCTTTTGCATCTCCTGCATTGGCAAGCAGATTCTCTACCAACTGTGCCACCTAGATGACTAATCTTTCATGATTGGCAGATACTAGAAAGGGGCATCTAGAAAGACTATGGAGTCTTCTCCCGCCCCCCAAAATTTTTTAAATAAGATAAATAAAAAATATCTTCTATCATTGGGGTCATTGAAAGGTAACCAACCACCTATTATGTTTAGGACACGGTGCTAGGTAGACTGTGAGGACATAGAGACTCCTAACAAATTTCTAATATTATTTTCTTTCCCTACCTACCTTCCTCCTTCTGTACCATCCACCCTCTCATGCAATCTAGCTCATCCACCTGTCCATCCATCCATCCATTGTTGGGTTCCCACAGCATGCCATTCACTGGGAATACACAGAAGTGAACAAGGCATGATTTTTGCCCTGAAGAGTCCACAGGCTAGGGGAAGAGACAGACCAGTATATTGTGACTATCCAGCACAATAGAATCCCTGGGCAAATGAGCTCAGGTATGGATCGAGTCCATGAAAATGTTGCAGCACATCACAGATGTAAGCTCCAGGGGGCCCCATCAAAGAGGGTGATGAGCAAGAATGGGGATAATCAGGGGAGGCTTGCTGGAAAAGTCTTGTGGACCATCCTAGGTATAGCGCTATCTTACTGGCTTGACGGTAAGTGAAATGCTTACAGTGGACCAGGGGTTGCCAGCTGGTAGCCTGTAGAGGTTTGTGTTTTGATAGTGCTAATGTATATATTTTTTTAATCAGTTATTTGCCAACATTTGGAGAAGGCAGTGGCAACCCACTCCAGTACTCTTGCCTGGAAAATCCCATGGACGGAGGAGCCTGATAGGCTGCAGTCCATGGGGTCGGTAGGAGTCAGACACGACTGAGCAACTTCACTTTCACTTTTTACTTTCATGCACTGGAGAAGGAAATGGCAACCCACTCCAGTCTGCTTGCCTGGAGAATCCCAGGGATGGCAGAGCCTGGTGGGCTGCCGTCTTTGGGGTCGCACAGAGTCGGACACGACTGAAGCAACTTAGCAGCAGCAGCAGCAGCAGCAGAAGCAGCCAACATTTAAAAAGCGGGAGGTTTCAGCCAGAGGTCTGGAGTCTATTCTCTGGCAAAATGAGCATCTCTGCACGGCAGTGGTCAGCTGAGCAAAGTGGTGTGCCTCTTTGCCTGGGGTGTGGCACTCCCGTCCTTCGAAGCCTCGCATGTCCACTCCACTGATTTAAAAACCACCTGCCAGCCCTGGTAGGCATTTCAGATTGCAACCCTGGAAACAGAGCAATTGCTTTCTATGATCCACTGAGCGAAGTGTGTCCAAATAATTGCAGCTGACCCTCAGATATTTTCTCCTGATAATTTAGCCCCAGGGCTTGCCTATTGCCGTCACCGTGGAGTCGGCCGCTCACCGTTGCTGTCCATTCTTTACTTTCATAGATTTCTGCAATCATCCTCCATCCCAACTACGACCCCATCCTGCTGGATACAGACATTGCCATCCTGAAACTCCTGGACAAGGCTCGCATCAGCACCCACGTCCAGCCCATCTGCCTGGCGGCCCCTCGGGATCTCAGCACCTCCTTCCAGGAGTCCCGCATCACCGTGGCCGGCTGGAACGTCCTGGCCGATGCCAGCAGCCCCGGCTACAAGGACGACACGCTGCGCTCGGGGGTGGTGAGGGTGGCGGACTCACTGCTGTGTGAGGAGCAGCATGAGGCTCAGGGGATCCCGGTAAGCGTCACGGACAGCATGTTCTGTGCCGGCCGGGACCCCACGGCACCCTCTGACATCTGCACAGCTGAGACGGGGGGCGTCGCAGCTGTGTCCTTCCCGGGCCGGGCGTCCCCGGAACCCCGCTGGCACCTGGTGGGGCTGGTCAGCTGGAGCTATGACAAGACGTGCAGCCACAGCCTCTCCACGGCCTTCACCAAAGTGCTGCCTTTTAAAGACTGGATCGAGAGAAACATGAAGTGAGCCGCAGGCCCGGGGCAGAGTGTTTCTGTACAGATGTCCGTGTGTGTCAGCCGGGGCGGTACAGACCCAGAGTGGGATTCTGCCTGTGAATTTCTCTGTGCCCAGGTTCTCATTTCAAAACCAGTGGAGGGCGAGTCGAGCTTACTTTCTGGTAGGCCATTGCCTCCCTGACTGCTGGGGTCCTCTGGAAGATTCCCACACTCCTTATAAGAACTCAGTTTCTTCCAAAGAGACTATGTGAGTGGCAAAGAAATTCACCCCATTCTACCAACCCAGTGGCCTTCCCCGCTGCCTTTTGGGGACGGACCAGATGCCATGGTCAGCTCCAGTCAAGAGAAGGTCGAGACCGGATTCATCAGGTCTCTTCCAAGGCTCCAACCAGACCGACTTCCAAAGAGCCACCGGCAGGCCAGCCCCAGACAGCGAGACTGGCTGTGGCATTGGCCATATCAGAATGGTCCTTTTCCTTCCCAGTCGCCTGTACATACTTTAATAAAACCAGGGTTGGCTTCTGACCCACGGAACACATGTCCTATGGCTGATTCCTGCCTGCAGCCTTTCTGAGCTACATGTGTTGGGACCGGTGGCTGAGGGCAGCCTTTTAATAGATCATCATTCCCAAATAATGCATATAGCAAAGCCAGTGCCATCTTTTCAATGCCAGTGTTTGCAGTTTGCTGTTCATAGGGAAGGAGAGAAAGGGGATGGGCACCATCAGATAAGGCACAAGCAGAGGAAAACACCAGGGACTTGACAATTTCTAGTGTCCCCTCTGGTTCTCAGGTTCTACATTCAAGCACGACACCCTTCTTTGAATCTCCAGAAATCTCTAGGACGTATTTTCATAGCATCTGAATTGGAATCACCTATTTATTCACACTTGATTGAGATATGCCAAGAACCCGCTACTTCATTCTTCTCTATAACTTACACAACTTTCCTTTCAAGCCCCACGCCTGACTCCCACTTCATAGCAGAGGAAGAAAAAAACGAATCCAGTCCAGTCCCTGAAGGGGTCTTTTCAGGAACATTCTCTTTTTGGGGTGACTCACTCTTTGATCCTTTCTCCCCAGCTTTCACCAGATTCCTCCTGTCCCAGATGGTACCATGGAGGCGTAAGTGACTTTGAGCCCTGGGACACTGGAGGACTCCTGAGTTTCTGCAGGCTCTTGGGTGTGTGTGGTATTACTTTCTCATTCCTGGGTGTTTGGGGGACATTGGGTGCTCAGGTCTGTAATGAGTGTAACTTGTGCCGAGTTCTCTCTGCTTCCCTGGGACTCTGCGGTCCTCCCCGCTCACTTGGCTGCTCTTTGGGTCTGGCCTGCACTGATACTGCTGAGATCCAGGGGGACTCCATCTTGACACTGGTTTGTTGGGATTACTCAGCCTCCTGGCCACAGTGGCAGCCTTCTTGGGAGGCTCCCCAGCCGGCCTTTCAGTGATCTCCTCTTCCTCCCCTGAAGGCTTGTGGAACATCTTGGTCTTTTCCATACCTCCTGAGGCCTGAAAGCCCAAAGTTGGTGCAGGACACCTGGGGGACCGTCCCATCCTACAGACCCCAAGAGAAACTCTTCCCTCCCTCATCAGAGAGAACTTCGACCCCAAGGACTTTAGCTGAAGGCAGGATGCCACATCTGTCCCCCAACCTGCATCCCCATCTCTGTGTCTTTGCATCATTCCCTGAGCCAGCAGAGAATTTCTGGTACTTTCTCTCTTGGTTAGGTTTTCTTGAGGCTTTCCATAAGTCAGGCTCCCCACCCCCCGCCTTTCAGTCACTCTCTCCATCCTTGTGGCTTAATCTGAGAGCAATGTACTGGTTATCAACTTCTGAGGAACAACCATTCAGCACGTAGTAGGTGAAGCTGGACTGTTGGATTTGACAAATATTTATCAGGTTGCTCAAAAGGTTTTTTCCCTTGCTGTTTTTAAGCCTAGAAAGTTTGGATCTCAAGAGGTGTAATGGTAGTCAGATCAAAAAGATCTAAATTCCTGTCTTTCTACTTATTTTGAGTGATCTTGGACAATCCACCTAACGTCGCCTGCGTCGGTTCGTCATTTATTAGGTTGGCATGCGGAAGCCTGTCTTTTGCAGTAGCTGTGATGATTCAGTGAGCTACTGTGTAAAGCAGTGAATATAGTACCTGACGCACAGCTCAGTATCCCTAGCCCCTGGCAGGGGAGGACTGTCCAGATGGACACAGCTCCATAAAGCCTTCATATCTACCACTTCTCACCTGGGCGCCCATGCTTACGCCTTCCATTCTTTCTCACTGGTCTGACTCCTCCCCTGCATTGTCCCATTCCCTAGCTTCTTGACACTTTTTTACTCTTCAGTGTCATTTCTGTCTTTGCCTCGCCGCTTAGATTTGGTTCTCGTTGCATCATCTCTGCTGTGGCTTTGTTGTCTTTAGCAGCTGAGTCTGGCCCCTAGGCCGGGCGACACCGCCTGTGGCTGCTTAGTTACTATCCTCATGGCCGCTCGCCGCTCTCCCTAGATCTTCCTGCCCCAGTACTGCTCTCACTACGAGCACTCAGCCACGCTAATCAGGACGAGGGAGTCAGATACAAGCCTGTCCCTGGCCCATACCTGGCACTGGAGGAATCTCATCCATCTCTCTTTGTCACGTGGTCCTTACATCTTAGGGATAGAATGCCAAGGATGAGGGATCTCTTCTTAGCTGGAAATCTGGAGTGTGTATCAGTCAGGGATTTTTCAGAATTTTTAAGGTCCGTGTAGCATAAGGGATTACGGTGGCCACAGACAATTATGGGCACCGGTGGCAAAGTCTCCTTGAGGTTGTGGCCTTTGCATCCGGTGTTGGACCTGAGTTCAAGTGGCCAGCAGCTGTGAAGGAAAGTTAGATGTGAAACTGGAAGAGCAAAAATGAGCTGGAACCCACAAAACATCAAAAGTCATGTCTGTCTCTGCTGTCCCCAGTCTTCATGATTTGAGTGACCTGCATCCCCACACGCCTGGTCCAGGAGACTCGGAAAAGCTGGAAGAGGATTTCCAGCAGGTATGGGAGGGCCTGTGGGCCAGGGTGCTGTTCCACCCAGGAAAGGTGAATGAGCCAACCAGTGACGTTGTGTATGGACTGCCAAGGTGCCCGATGCTCTTACCAACTTGCAGAGCGTGGAGATGTCTGTAGCTTTACTCTCCCCTTTAAATCTCATGTTAAGTTTCTCTGGTGCCCACTCTAACCTGGAGCCATACAGGGAAGGGGACTCTGCAAACGTAGTTGCAGGCCCCCTCTAAGTCAGTATGGAACAAAAGTCGTCACAAATCATTGCATGAAATATTAACGTGGTTGTCGACAGGGGATGCCTTTGTGGAGAGCTGCTGAAGGCTTCTGTTTCATCCAGATTAGCTTGGCTCTAATTTCTTTTATAGTGGTTTTTTGTTTTGTTTTGTTTTAGACACACTCAACCCCCAATATCTGACCTTCTATCAGTGAAGCCTTGGTGTCTAGGAGCTGGCCTGACACTCACTTCAAAGCTATGGTGTTCTCTTGCTGAAGATCAATTATTTCACAGCATGCTGGAATCAGTCAAGATCCTTCTGTGACTGTGATGGATCAAGGCAGACACAAGGCTGCTTTATATCTTGTCAGTGAAGAGCCAAAAGCAAGGTCATTATACAAACTAAAAAATACGAATGATCCCCCTCTCCTGGTTGAGAGCAGTGACTGTCTTTACTTCTATACCAATTACAGTGTTAACCTCTATTTTTCCTTCCTCCTAGATAAGATTTATAAAGATAGCCAATTATAGAATTACCTCTATTTAACTGATAGCATCCAATCCACAACAAAGCCCCACTTCCCTGGGACTTCCTCAAAATCACCTAATAGAAGCTTGAATTCTAGAATAAGTTCTTTCTAAAATTCTCTTATTTTTTATTAAATTTTTTTTTATTGTTCTGGGTCCTCATTGTAGCTCGGGAGCTTTCTCTAGTTGTCATGTGATGTGTGGGATCTTAGTTTCCTGACCAGGAAGGGAACCCAGGTCCCCTGCATTGGGAGGTGGATTCTTAACTGGATTCTTAACCATTGGACCACCAGGGAATTCTCTCTAATACTCGCTTGATGATGTACATTCTCTTTCATTTAGAAGAGCAATAAATCCATCTTGTTCAACTAGGATTGGCCAGGTTTAACATCAAGTGGACTTTCAAGAATTACTGAGTAGTCACCCACACTGCTTTATTTTATTTAAACTCCAGTGGGAATTGAGAGGAAGGGTCAATCCAAATAAGCAATGTCTTTATTCACAGGGTAGTTAGAACTTCAAATTGAGTCTTGAGTGTAGGTGGAAAGGAAGTGTAGGATAGTGTAAGTACAGAAAATGCTTGGAAAGTAGTATGTAGGATTAAACATGGAGGGGAGCTGGCTTAGAGAAGGGCCGATTCTCTTTTTTTAAATTACTTAATTTATTTTTGGCTGCACTGGGTCTTCACTGCTGTGCATGGGCTTTTCTCTGTTGCAGTGAGCTGGGGCTGCTCTTCATTTTGGTGCCTGGGCTTCTCACTGTGGTGGCTTCTCTTGCTGCAGGGCATGGGCTCTGGGCACCTGGGCATCGGTAGCTGCAGCGCACGGGCTCAGTATTACAGTTGCAGCTTGTAGGTTTTGAGAGCAGGCTCAGCAGTTGTGAGGTGCGGGCTTAGTTGCTCCGTGGCATGTAGAATCTTCCAGGACCAGGGATCGAACCCGTGTCCCCTGCGCTGGCAGGAGGGTTCTTATCCACTGTGCCACCAGGGAAGTTTGGGAAGAGCCAATTCTTTCCTATCACGAATCCTTTATTACAGTGACACGCCAGGTTGGCCAGCCAGCATCGGTCAACGTAAGGCCAGTTGGTGGTAACTCTCAAAAGCTAGGATCAAGAATTTGGCTTCTTATTGCCCATTTGCAAACATTCAAGCCCATGTTGATGTCTCCAGGAGAGTGAAAGGACAGAAGTGGAATTCCAGAAAGACCCATCAGGCTAGCTGTGCTAGATAGAGTCAATGGTTAAAAGACCAAGCCTGAGTTTAAATCCGAGCTCTGTCACTTACATGCTGTGACCCTGAGCATGACATTCAATCTCTGTCCTACTGTTGTTCTATCCACAAATGGGAGTGAAATGATAAGGGGATTCAGGGAGTTAATGTGTCTGTGACTGAAGCATGTAGAACAGCACCTGCCCTGTGCTTCGTCTCTCAGTCGTGTCCAGCTCTTTGTGACCCCATGGACTGTAGCCTGCCAGGAACCTCTGTCCATAGGGGTTCTCCAGGCAAGACCACATCTGACCTACTGCACTCTGTAGATACCGGCCACTGTTATGATGGTTGTTTCATTGCTGTCCTTCAAAGAGGAGACTGGAGATGGAGAAACCAGTTATGAGCGACCTTATGAGGGGTGGAGAGAGGAGGAGAGGATTCAGAATGCTGTTGAGGTACAAGCATGTGGAAAGAAGTTTGGCAATCTGTGGAATGAGGTTGAAAACAGGAAACGGTGGGCAGAAATAAATGAGGTTTCAGGTTAAAAGAACCAACAGGGTTGAGAGCAAAAACCAGTGGGACTAGAGACTTCCCTGGTGGCCTAGCATCTAAGACTCCATGCTCCCAGTGCAGGGGGCCCAGGTTTCATCCCTGGTCAGGGAACTAGATCCCAGATGCCTGCAACTAAAGATCCTGTGTGCAACAGTCAAAAACAAATAAACAAAAAGCAATAGGACTGTGTAAGTGGGAGTAATCTGGATAAATTTCTAAGAAAGTGTCAGAGCTTGCACCAGTTTTTTACACATTTCCCTCTCTGCATGGGTGTGTGTGTGTATGTGTTTGGTGGGAGTTCGGGGGCATACAGGATGGACTTAATAAAAAGAATCAGGTACAGCTGGACAAGTAGGAAATTTGCAGCCCTCTCAATGAGTCCTCACCAGCATAATACTTGTTGTTCTTTGGAGTTATGGCTGTGGAGTTTGAATATTAATCTTTACAGTTCTTTGGGATTTTCATGCCTTCAAATTCATCATCTACTCATAACTTACTAGGGCTTCCACATTTGCCTCCTCTATTGGAATATTAGTCGATAAAATCTCTTCCATCATGAATTGAATCACAGATTGTGAGTTCATTGATTTTTCTACCTATCATTCATCCATCCACAAAAATTGAGTGTTAAGGATTGAAATGCTAAAGATGGACAACTTAGGCTTGGTGCTTGCCCTTAATCGGATAGTCCCAGAAATACATGAATAATCAGAAATCATCTTGAATACTGGGAAGAAAATACAGGGTATTGTAAAATTGTAGAACAAAGGTCGCTGATTTAACCTGGATGGGGCAGGATAAAAGGTTTGCCTCCCTGAGGATGTGATGACTGATCTGGGAAGAAGTTGACTATTGGATGGAGGGTGGGGAGAGGGGAAGAACATTCCAGGCAGAGATGAGCGTGTGCAGAGATGTTGAGAGAAGGGCTTTTGGCATATATAGAGAACTTCCAGAGAACCAGTAAAGCTTCAGAGGAAAGCAAGAGGAAAGGAGAGGTGTGATAGGAGGCTGGAAATGCAGTTTTGGTGTGTATGGCCACCCCGGGAGCTGGGAGCACCACACTCTATATGTCAAACTCCATGAACTCCGAGAATGTGCACTAGAAACTATTAGTGAGGCCATCTACTCGTCACCTATAGCCTTTGGCTTTGACCTTGTGTTTTTCTGTTATCCTTCTAACCTGGTTATGAATGAAGACTTTGAGTCTCCCAGCAATGACACAATTGCATCATGTTCTAAAAAAGATCTTAAATGAGGATGAGGTGAGTTAAAAAAAGACCGAAAGTCAATGCAAGGGGCAAAGAAGTGAGACACTTATAGCTTCACTCCTGCCTTATTTTTTCTCTTTCTTTAGTATCCTGTGAAAATGTTGAGTGAAATACTTTTTGGATCCCTAGGGCTTGGGGAAGTTTATCTTTTTAGGGCTGTTGGAAAGACGAGAACATTTTGGAGTGATTTGGTAGCCATTTGTGGTCTCTTTTTGCTTTTCTTGGCAGGAGGACCTGCTTTCCCTGGCAGGGCTCTGCCGGATGTGCTGTTGAGGCCCAGCATTTTAAGAAGACTGTCTCAATGGCTGAGGGTTTTAGGGATCACTTCACGTTTGTATTCCAATTCACCAAGTGTTTATCCAGAGGCTTGTGGACTATGCATGATGGAGAGTTTTGTCAACAAAGAAAAAAAAAAGTCAGTAGATAAAACTAGGGAATAGCTTTCTTGGGTGACAAATAATATTAGAGATTGAATTCTCAGAGGAAACAAAAACCAGTGTTATGTTTCTGAACTTATGGTTTCTAGGAAAAGATAACCCCAAACAAAAGAGGAAGAAAGAATGTTATTAATCTTTGTTTCGAAAGGGGGACAGGATGTTATAAATAAAACAGTATCTGGGTGCTAATAAATAAACCTCCAAGTGAATTGGGACTCTCCTAATTTGCTGTTATTCCCCAAAAGCATAGTTTAGCCTCTGATTTTAAAAATGTCGCTGAATCTATAACCTCAACTTAGAAGTCAATTACCTGGTTGCTGTCTCTCTCTCGATAAAGAAAATAACTTTATGAAAAAAATATTTTGAGATTTGATAACAAAGCCCCCCTCAGAATTACCAAGTTATTTCATAAAAAAAAAAGTGAATACAGAAAATAGAACCATAATCACATCACTGGATTTCTGGGATCACAGAAGCCTAGCTTGGGTCCTTGGTTTGATCCTTTAGCCAAATCATTTAGCATTTAACCCCAGTAAGCTGTATCAAGCAACAAAATCCTCTCCCGAAGGTTAAAAAAACCCTCTCTCCATCATTTTGCCCATCATAAAGATGTCACTGCTGAATGCCATCCTAGCAGAGCAAAGGGAAGTGAGAGATGTACAAGTGGCATTCTTTGCCATGATTAGAAGAAATGGGGCGGGGGAGATAGAAATGAAAATACCAGCAATAACTCTCAGAAAGTGTTTCTACTTTACACTGGGATCAAGCTACTAAAAAAGAGACAGTTACTCTAATTCAAAATTGTGTGGTTTTTATGGTGGACATAAAGAATTTGCACCAACCCTGACATTTTGCCTCAAGTTATCTCCTAGAAGAAGATGCTGACACATAGGAATGATGAACCAGGGACTCACAATTCATCTTTTCCTCCTGTGTCCTCTCGTCTTTCATCTGTGCTGAGTAAATGGAGTGAATTCACACTCCTTCTATTAGAATTCATCAGGCAATAAGTGTAGCTAACAAATGCTTCAGTCTTCCTGAGTCTTCTACTTAATGAGGTGGTTTCTGCCTGAAGAATGGATTATATTTAGACCAAGTTCTCAGTCTGAATTGAGATTTCTCTGAAGTGACATCTCTTTCCTCATCAGCATAGAGAGTCAGGTAAAAATAGAACTCCCTTACTTCCTTTTGCTAATGCGTGTTAACAAGAAAAGAGTGAATGAACCTAACTTGTATCTTCCTGCTCTGAACACCTGGGAGAGGGGTAATTCTCTTTATCTTCCATTCAGTGACCACAGTGGACAAACAGCGCTATAGGCAGGCTCGTCTGTGGCTGTGCTGTGTGGTTGGATCCGAAGCACAACCACCGTTATCACTTCAGAGTGACGACAGCGTGACGGGCAGGACGCTGACATAATAAAGATGACAATAGCCATCACTATACCAGAAACTGTGACATCACCTCCTCTAGTTCTCCTCCAAGCACAGCGGGTGGGGTCATCACTAGTTCCATCAATGCCCAGAAGGCTAAGAGACTCACTCATGTTCATTCAAAATGGAAAGGGGGGAGATGGATTCCATTTGAAACTCACGACTCCAAACATGCTTGAAATGAGTGGTTCCCAGGTCAGTGTAATTCTGAAAGTGAAAGCTGCTCAGTCTTGTCTGACTCTTTGTGACCCCATGGACTATACAGTCCATGGAATTCTCCAGGCCAGAATACTAGAGTGGGTAGCCTTTCCCTTCTCCAGGGGATCTTCCCAACCCAGGGATCAAACCCAAGTTTCCCGCATTGAAGGTGGATTCTTTACCAGTTGAGCCACAAGAGTAGCCCAAGCATACTGGAGTGGGTAGCCTATCCCATCTCCAGTGGATCTTTCCAACCCAGGAATCGACCCAGGGTCTCCTGCATTGCAGGCAGATTCTTTACCAACTGAGCTATCAGGGAAGCCAATTCTGAAGGCCATGTTACAACTTCTAACAGAGGCCACCCTCACTTTCTTAAGACAATGAGTGACTGCTGCTGTGAAGATTTTTCTCCCAGCAGTTATCACCCTAAACTCCCTTCTTCTTCCATAACCTTTTTGTTTTCAAGTTAGTTTCAGGCTTCTCTAATGTCTCTCTTTGATGCTTTCAGCTTCGGAGCCAATGTTGTGCAAGAATATCACCTTTCTTCTAAAACAGAACATCGTACAAGGATTATCATTCATGGTTTTCATTTATCCTAAAAGTAGCTCGCAGTTCTGAAAAATTAGCATACTCATTTTAATTGTCCTGATGAAAGGGCCTCCAACATCCTCTCTGTTTTCTTTCTTTCTTAGAAACCTTACAGTGTCTATCTTGCAGTCTAAGAGATCGGACCAAAGTTTCAAAAGACAGATCCAGACATGCTGCTGTTTCTCTGGGTCACTTTCTTCTGATAAACTCTGGACATTGAAACATTTCTCCTCTGTTGTCATCATGATGGGGAAATGGGCTTATTTAATGGCCTTTTATGGAAAAGCAGTGTAGGACTTTTTTTCTTTCTTTTCTATGTTAGGAGTCGCCCTCCCACCCTGTGCAGCATCAGAGATGCAATAACCAATCTCAGGCGATCCAAAGGAAAACCAAGACAGGAATGAATTCCTTAGAAGAACAAATAAGAGAAGGCAAAGGCTTTATCCCTTCTTTGGTCCAACTAAGCTCCTAAAAGGACTGGAGAAGAACACTGAGAATTATAAGATTTAGGATTGGAAACTTTGAGGCCATCTGGTGATTTGTTCCATGGTATTAAACGTACCACCTTCTCATTTCTAGCAAATGGCCTGACTGGGTCCTCTCTGCTAGAAGATCCTCTGTGATGGAGAGGGTGTTGCATGGGGGTGAACTCTTCCAATAGAGATGTCATTATTATTACTAAAGGTTGCATAGAAGAGAGATTGAAAGCAAGATTCTGCAGAAAGACTGCCTGTACTTAAACACCAGTTTTGCCCCCGCCTCATCAATTGGCCCTGTAGGTTCATTCTCTGACTGTCTCCATTCTGCACTGTTCCCCGTGAGGTTGAACTATAAGAACTGAACTATAACTACTGCATATGAGTTATGCCAATGTGCTTCCCTGCCCTCTGCTCCCAGCTATAGTAAACAGGGAGTCCCCACAGGGGAGAAGAGAACAGGAGGGAAGTGGGGGTCAATTATTTATTGCCAGACCTCTTTCCAGCAGGTTGCCATGGCAACGAAGTCTCAGTCTGCATCAGCCGGAACCGGTGTGCCCTTTGGGTTCAGGCTTAGGGTGGGTAATGATGCCCCACTGTTATAGTCTGTGGGCTCTGCCTTATGCCTTAGAGTTTCCCCACATCCTTCCCTTACCCTTCTAAATTGTCTCTTTATTAAACTTTGCACAACTTCCTTAATTTGAATATGCCAACTTTTTCTAGCTGAGACCTTGACTGACACAACCACTCACTATCTGTGTAATGTTGGTCAAATTCTATAACCGCTCTTGGATTCCATTTTCTCCTTTGTAAATTGGGGGTAATAATAATAATATATGCTGTAGAAGGACATCTTAAGAATCAGATGAGATGATATCCAAAAATACTTGGAACATGCAGTAAGGACTCAGCAAATGCTGCTGCTGCTGCTAAGTCGCTTCAGTCGTGTCCGACTCTGTGCAACCCCATAGACGGCCGCCCACCAGGCTCTGCCGTCCCTGGGATTCTCCAGGCAAGAACACTGGAGTGGGTTGCCATTTCCTTCTCCAATGCATGAAAGTGAAAAGTGAAAGTGAAGTGGTTCAGCCATGTCCGACCCTCAGCAACCCCATGGACTGCAGCCCACCAGGCTCCTCCATCCAGTAAACACTAGAGTAAAGCTATTAATATAACTACCATGAAGTCTCAACCTGAACACTACCTTAATTCAACTATGGTAAGTTACTTCTCATAGCCAAATTAGACTTGAACATCCCTCAAGATGGTGTAGTCAATTGCTGGGAGCCAGCGTGAGGAACTCCGCCCATGGCAAAAGTCATGAGGAAGGAGGCTTCAGCATACGCAAAGGTGTGATCAAGCCTCAGGAAACCCCCTGTTCCCGAGCATCTACCCCCAAAACCAGAGTCTATCTACTTTACTGTTTTATGCTCTCACCTACACCTCTGACTTTATGGGGGGCTGTTCCCCACCGGTTTTCTCAGAGAAGGAGTAAACTTACAGCTCCAAGTCAATAAAAATTCCTGGGCGTGACAAGAGTGTTTCAACTTATGAACTCCTCTGAAGGTTATCTAGCCTGCCTGTACAGGTTTGTCCAGCCACATGTGATTGTTTACAGCCTCCCAACCGTGAGAGGCACAAGATGTTTTAGACTTACTAAATGAAGATTCTTTTGGGAAGTTAGAAATTATTAGTATAGTGGGTTGGTTAGGAATTATTTTGGTGAAGGGTTTTTCATTTGTTGTGCCAATAATTGCTGCTAATTCCCTGCCCTGGGTGTGACAAGGGCATCTCAGGTCAAAACTCTCTGCTGACAGACTAGCTTGTGTGACAACCTCTCAACCGTAAACAGCACAGAGTTTGGAGTATTTTGAAAGTCTTAATTAGCATAGGGCTTTTCTCATTGTTGAGTCAATGATTGCCGCCAGGCCTCCATATCCTTAGGCACCTGGGAATATATTAATCAATGTATTTGGAATATAGAAAAGGAAATATNCTAGCTTGTGTGACAACCTCTCAACCATAAACAGCACAGAGTTTGGAGTATTTTGAAAGTCTTAATTAGCATAGGGCTTTTCTCATTGTTGAGTCAATGATTGTCGCCAGGCCTCCATATCCTTAGGCACCTGGGAATATATTAATCAATATATTTGGAATATAGAAAAGGAAATATAGTAATTTTTGAGGTTAGCAATACTAGACTTTTTGAGTTAACAAATTTTCTCTTTTGTTATAAATCACTGTACTTTGTTATAAATCACTGTGTCCTTGCTATGTAAAAATGTAACTTTATCACTATCTTAAGACTAAATAGATCTTAAGGGGAACACTGGTGAAGGGTTTTCATTTGTTGAGCCAATAATTGCTGCTAAACCTCCATATTCCCTGCCCTTATAATGAATCTAACTAGGTATAGGAGAAATAAGTATTAACCTTTAAGATTAATCATGTTAACCTTGGGTTAAATAAAATCCTTTCTTAGTTGTAACTCACTACACCCTCACCCTATAGGAATGAAACTTTATTTGGAGGGTGGCTCCTGGTTTAAGAAAAAATCACCCCTGGAAAAAATAAGTTTTCTGGTTGACTGACTGTTATCAGAAAGGGCCATAAAATGTCAGCAGGCCTCATGGCCAGAAGATGATGTAAAACCCATAAGACCTTTGTATAATTTTATATGAAGCACCTGATTGTGACAAGGGTCAGGTCTGCTGACCCCCGCGTGACTCTGTATTCATCCCTATGTATAACAAAAAGTATATAAACAAACCTGAAAAATAAATCGGATCAGTTTCTGGCAAGACTGATTCCCCCGTGTCGTTTTTTTCCCTTCTGGCTGAATTCCCATCTGGTACGTGGGTACTCACCAAGCCTGCTAATTCTGCCTGGGCTTCTAAGATCAGACCCGGGAGGCCTCAGTGCCTCCTCTCCTTCGGGAGAATGGAAAGACGCCTGTGGCCTACATAGGTGGTGATTGGTAGTCCACGTAAACCAAGTTATTCAGCCTCTTTTTCTCCACTAATTCTCCTACTTCACTATTCGTTTCTAATCTGTCTATATATCTGTAATTAAATAAGTTTTTTCCTAGGATGCCTACTCTGTCTCCCCCCGGCAGGAGGAGAAGGGGACGACAGAGGATGAGATGGTTGGATGGCATCACTGCCTCAATGGACATGGGTTTGGGTGGACTCCAGGAGTTGGTGATGGACAGGGAGGCCTAGGGTGCTGCAGTCCATGGGGTCGCAAAGAGTTGGACACGACTGAGCACTGAACTGAACTGATACTTCTCTAATGTTAGGGGAAGAGAGGCCAACTCTTATCTCACTCAAATCAGCTTGGAACTTGTTGAAGAGAGAAAATGGAGCTGACCTGTGATCTTACCTGGGTCACCATTCCAAACCCCCTTGATGAACCATTTCCATTCCTTTGCCCACTTTTTCAACCTGGCTTCTGTGTCTCCCACTCCACGAAAGCAGCACTCCAGAAGTTCATCCAGTAAAGTTCTTTCTGGTCTCCAGCACTTTGTTGAAAGGCCTGGTGGGAGAGGACATTCTTGCCTTGTTCCCCATCCTCAGGGAAAGCACTCTTTCATCACAGCAGTGACTATGATGTTAGCATTAGGTGTTTGTAGATGTTCTTTATTTATTGAAGAAGTCCCCTCCTATCCCCATTTTCTGGGTTTTTATCATAAATGTGATTATGTCAAATGCATTTTATGCATTAATTAGTATAATCATATGAGTTTTTCTTCCTAGCCTGTTAATATTGTAGACTACCTTAATGGGTTTTCAAATATTGCACCTTCCCTGAATGTCTGGAATAAACCCTGTTTGGTAATGGGGTATAATTCTTTCTCACTGGGCTCATCATCTTCCTCTCATCTTACTTTCTCATCATTCACTTAGTAATATTCTGTTGAGGATTTTTCATGTCTGTCCACGAGAGACATTGGTCTGTAGTTTCCTTTTTTTTGTATCGTTTTGGTCGGGTTTCCATTAGGTTAATATCAGCATAAAATAAGTTGGGATGTCCTCCCTCATCTTGTATTTTCTGAAAACAATTGTGTAGAATCAGTGTTAAGTCTTCAAACATTTGGTTGAATTCAGCTGTGAAATTTTCAGGGCCTGCAGATTTCTTTTTTCCAGGGGTTTTTACTATGATGAATTCCATTTTTAAAATAGTTACAAGGATATTTAGATTATTTATTTCATATTGGATGAAATTTGGCAGTTTGTGCTTCTAGAGGAACTGGCGCATTTCATTTAAATTGTTGAATTTATGCCGGTAGAATTGTTCATCATATTCCCTTATTATCCTTTTAATGTTCAGCACAATAAAAGATGTATTTTTAAGGAGATTCCACAGGAACCTTCTAGCCAGGACATTATTTCAAGCTCCTGCAGGAGGAAAGTACTACGTGGAAACAGAGCTTGTTCGCCGCAGGATTAGAGAACATCTGGGCGGAGATCGGGAGAGTAGTGTCTGTTGCGGGGGGGTACAACACAGCACCGCTTCTTTAGGAAAATCCACCTTCCAAAGGTCAGAGGAAGGTCACTCAGTGCTGGAGAGGAGAGGTTTTTCATCTGTTCTGACAGCAGATGCCTTAAGTGTGGAAACTGGACTTGGAGAAGCTGCCATTTTTCTGTGGCAGTCCCAGGTCCCTTTATGGGTGAAGGCTTTCGCGAGTGGATGCTGTCTTCCTGAAGGGAGGCTCAAGAAGGAGAGCAAGGAAGCAAATCTACATGATGCAACAGTGTAGAACCTCGGGAAGCTTGTAACATCTGGGTCAGCCTTTGGGATTTGTGAAGAATGAGGACTCTCAGTAAAATCCTGAGGCGTTACTCTCCCCGAATTGTTTTTCTTTCAAGTGAAAGAGATACGGTACTGGCCTGTTTCACGGACTGGAATACTAAAGAAATGGAGATACTGAGAAATGGAATATTGGCTGCCACATCAGTAAACAAAGAATGTCACAGTCGTCCGCAATTGCAGCCACCTCTGAAGGAGAGTCGGCCAGCCCTGAGGGAACTCAGGAGGGAAACAGAGTATCAGCCAGGAGAAGCTGTCAGACCGCAGCTTCTCCTTATAGTGAGCCCCGAGGAAATCGGGGTGTGAAAACACTGAGGTGCCTGTGAAAGGAATGAGTTCAGTGAGCCCACACTCTTGCATCTTCCCATACACAGTTGCTAAGTCTTGTCCTCCAGCTCTTTGCAAACCCGTGAACTGCAGCACACCAGGCTCCCTGTCCTTCACGATCTCCCAGAGTTTGCTCAAACTCATGTCTGCTGAGTTGCTGGTGCCATCCAACCATTCCATCCTCTGTCACGCTCTTCTCCTTTTGCTTTCAGTCTTTCCCAATTGGCAATAATGTCTCCAGAAGGAAAAGGCCAAAGGCTGAAAAACTCAGGGCTACTTTATCTGAAGCTGTTCTATGTGCTCTGTTAAGTCCTGGGACCCTTTGGACTGCAGCCCGCCAGGCTCCTCTGTCCACGGGATTTCCCAGTCAAGTATACTGGAGTGGGTTGCCATTTCCTCCGCTGGGAGATCTTCCCAGCTCAGGGATCAGACCCCTGGCTCCTGCGTCTCCTGCACTGCAGGCGGTTTCTTCACCTGCTGAGCCATCGGGGAAGCCCCCATTATCTGAAGCACCCCTTCCCAGGAACCAGGCCAGTGGCATTTTCAGCCAGCTTTGGTTGAAACGGTCTGATCTCAAGATGAGACTGAAGTGCCAAAGGCAAACTCACATACAGAGCAAGGCCTGGACTGGAAAGAAGAGGCCTTTACATAGATCCCAAATAAAGCCTGGAGGACCTCACACACACAGAGGGCATGAGCTTGGATCCACAAGAAAGATGTACCTTCAAACTCCAGGGTCACCAGCAAAAGCAGTGAGCCCAAAGGAGCAATATGGGTGCCACCCCTCCTTGTTCACCCAGTGAAGCAGGAAACAGACAGAACAGGCTCTGTCTTGAAAACAGGACTCCATCTTGGGCCGGACTGTGGACTTTGAGCTATATGCCCAGTATCTATGGTAATGACATACCAACTGGAAAACCAGGCACCGGAAGGAAGAGCCCCAGGGCTCGTACCTAGACTCCCTGTAGCCTAAAAGAACACCTAATTATCTGTGTAACTGAATAGAATCATAAATCCTATTATGCTTACTGGGGTATGATCACAGGGGTATGTCCACTGTTAACTACCTAGGCTTAAGGCGTATGCATCATGGGTTAACTTTGATTGTATCTTTCTTTTCCTTTATTCAGACTAGTTTCAGGGAATTAGGGGAGGTAGGTTTGGGCACGTACACTTAGGGTATATAAGGTTTTCACGAAAACTGGTCGGGGTCCTTGGCTAAGAGGAGACGCTGCCTTGGGCCCGCGGGTGTAGTAAACTGCTCTCCACTCTCTGCACTATCCTGCTGAGTGAGTGTTTCCCGGAATGCACGGCTACAGCTCCAGAAGTGCTCTGGAGCCTCCTCTGGCCCCTGCAGGGACAAGAAAAGTGATGGCCTCAAACAAATAGACTGCCAGGCATTTCTCCAGCAAAGGTGGGCTTATTCAGGGTCAGAAGGGAAGTACAGCTCAGGATCTGCCACAAAGAGAGAGCTTCTGTGGAGAGGGAGGTGGGAGCTGTGGAAGGCAGTCTGCGGCCGTGCGCTGGCCAAGTCTCTGCTGCAGAGAAGAGGAGTTCTCTTCCTCTCGGGCTCTGCCATTGTCGCAGGGCAGCGGAGCTCCCGTTCTGGTCTCCCAGATCTATTTAAGGTTTCTGCTCATTAATTTTTTACACTGGGTAGTTCTGGCCCAGGACAGAATACTGCCAGGGCAGAGGGCACAGTTAAACAAGCAAGATCAGTCCTCCTTTAAAAAGTTAACTTGTTTAGTGTATAAAAGTCCCCATGAAAAAGGATCCTGGGTTGGGAATGCCTTAGCTCAGCTCCGTGAGCAGAAAGCCTAGAGGTCAAGGCGTGAGAGTGCTTAGACTTCAAAACAATTCTCTTCCCTCCAGATCACAACCCCTGATGTGCATAATAAAGTGACAAAAGAAGAGTTACTGATGAGTCCTTGAGTGTAAAATGAATTTATGGACCTGCCTGTCTGATCAAGAATTAATGGACTGAATTTAACAGAAGGTTTTCTCTCCCCTCCACTTATAGCTGGCAGGATTTTTATTGTATTATCTATCAGCAAGTGTAAGGAGCATGTGAGTGAAATAAATGTGCAAGCCTGTAATGAATATGAAAATCTTATGCATTTAATTGAAGCGAGGTCACTGGCTTCTTCTGGAGAGTCTCAAGGTCACTTTTCCTGTATTACCATAGGTGGCCTGTAGAAATACCGGTGAACTGTCAGTAGGCAGAAGGTGATTGCTGAGATATTAATCTCTAAATTATAGAAATATTAATACATTTGTCTTTTATCCAAACTAATTATTTGCTCATCTTCAATATAGCTCATCAAACGCAACACCATTCTTCCCAGGCATCTTCATGAAACATGCACAAGATGCGAAGAATTGGCACCTCTGCGGACGTGCTGTGTGCCGGCCACACTATCCACACAGTCAGTGGATACCCACAGCCACTGGGCGCAGCAGCAGCGTCTCATTTTTCAAAGCATAGAACAGAGACTTTAAGCAACCCCCCAAATTTATACAGCTGGAAATTGTGGGGCTGGAATTCC